>OX359282.1:37850720-38258220 GCA_947179155.2 Hedera helix | reverse complement strand
TACTGAGCCGAAGAGAACAAAGAATATGGTGGTGGTATCAGTTATAGAAACTGTAAGAGGGAGGTTTTTAATGCAGTAAGATTGTAAAGAAATACTTATTTTGTGGGTTTCTGCTTTGAAAACTGTTGTTATCAATTAGGGCTTTTGGTTATTAGTATTTTGTTGGGATCAATTGTAGTAAACTGAATACTGTTTTTAAAAAAAATCCATTTTAGACTTCTGGGGCTTCTTTGTTTTGTTTCATTTTGTTTTCTTTCACATCTCACAATTTAAAACCCTGATTACCATTGAATTGAATTCACCGTCACCATAAATTTTCTATTCTCTCTCTCTCTCTCCCTCCCTCTCCCTTGTTCCAAACTACCATTTATAGCCTTTCTTGATTTTAAGGTTTTCAGATATTTCTCATGCTCTAACTGAACTGCTGCCTTTTCTACATCAATAGGGTCAGCAATTCACAAGCGTCCAATTTTTGAAGCAAAGCACCATTGATTTTATCAGCTCTTTCTTCTCGTATGGTTCTGTTAAGATATTTATTGGAGGTGGTCTTTGGTGCATCTTATTGGCTATTTTTGGCTGTTTGTTTCTAATTTTGCTTACCTCTCCAGCCTGACACGTCTACTTCCCATAATATCAGAATACTACCAGTTGTCTCTCATACGTTTTTATGCAAATAATTCAGATCCCTTTTCCAATTTCTATTCTAGACAATTCCATGGTTAATGAGATAGATATTTCAGATTAAATAGTTGAGTAATTTGATATAATCCTTTTCTATCTCTTCCTGTGTGCAAGAAAATCAATTTTAGACTAGATAGATGAGTGCTGATGAATCAGCTGATAGCTCCGTATGGAGTAGAGAGCAAGATAAGAAATTTGAGAATGCTCTGGCAACTTATCCTGAGGATTCATCAGATCGATGGGAGAAAATTGCGGCTGATGTTCCTGGGAAATCCATAGAAGAGGTTAAACACCATTATGAGCTCCTAATTGATGATGTTAACCGGATTGAGTCTGGCTGTGTACCACTGCCTTGCTACAATTCCTCTTCAGATGGCTTAACAAGTCAAGTGGGTGATGAAGTATCTGGTAAGACAGGTGGCAATTTTGGGCAATTTAGCTGTGATTCTAATTATGGTGGTAAAGCTTCAAGGTCCGATCAGGAGCGCCGTAAAGGAATTGCTTGGACAGAGGATGAGCACAGGTGAGTTATTATTACTCCTTTTTTTATATGTTTCTTATGTGCCCTTTTAATGTTTTCTTCTATTAGAAACAAGTAAAAACTGAAACGTCTTTCAAATTTTGTGTAATGTTGTCTTTCTTTACTGATTTGTTGGTCCTATTCAACTTAATAATTAAGTGTCTTGCCTGCAATGTGGATTCTTGTGTAAGAACCGATTTAGAGAATCACAACTCAATAAATGTGTATGTCTAATTGCATTAAATGCTTTCTTGAACTAATGTTATATCCAACATCTAGGCGACTCTTGTTATTGTGAATCCAGTGTTCTAAAAATCGATCTAGGCTGCCGCCTAGGTGGGGCCAGCCCTCAAATGCCTCAATTTGGCCTAAATTGCTGCAAAAATATTCTATGCAGGCATGATTTTTTTCCTATGCTATTTAAAAGAATAAAAGTAATTTTTCATGAGCAACCATCTCAATAGTTCAGGTCTAAAATTTTCATCTACAAATTTACAATTTAGAATCTTCACATGTAATATATGCTTTATATGGTTGTCCTTGAATTTCAATGGAAGCCGTAGAACAATAAATATGTTTGGTTACAAACACACTATCCTGGAATATTTATTGGAAGCAATTGGACAACATTCTTGAGCATCGTTTATGAGATGTTGATGTTCTCATTGTTGACCTAATTGCTAACCTGTTATTCGTTTGAAAATAATGAATTCAATTATATACATGTATATATTTTAAAAAACTGCCTAGGTCCTCCTAGAGATTTCTAGACCACTGCGTAAACCTGCTCTTTGCACAGAATTTGCCAACTTAATCTGCTAGGCAGTTAGCATTATCTGGCAATTTGGTAATGAATCATTAAGCCTTATAAATTATGATGTATTATGAAGTGATCTAAAGTTAGTAAGGTAGATGTAGATCCAGTGTACATTTTTAGAAGAAGATTCATGAATATCCTAGATTATAGAATCTTTTGCTTACATTTTTATATGCTATACGGTCAGAAAACAAGAATTTATCTATTTATAGGTTTTACTCATTTGAAGTCTTTGTTTGGATGCTTCTTACATTGCATAAATGGTTGATCATAGTTTCTACACATGCTCTAGGAAATGTTTCACTGATCACTGTTTATCAGATCCTACTTATGTTGCAATTATGTGGGCAGCTTACCATCTCTTCTAATATGGTCAACTGCAAAGGATTATTCGTTGATTCTTATCTATATTTATTGATGTTTTAAGACCTGCTTCTTGTAAGATATCTATCATCCAATACTCTATTTGGTTATGTGCCTTGCCTGGAAATGCTTTGCTCTACTTGAATCTTACAGGGTAACTTGTTTAAGGTTTGGGAAGGCAATAGTTAATTTTGGTGAAATAATGTATCTACTGTGGAATTCTAATGCACTAATTCAATATTTTCTTGATGGTTGAAGGTAGTAGGCACAAATACAATACACCAAATAATACTTGTAGGAACATAAGGGCGACTTAATTGGCTGTAATTTGCAAAAAATAAAGTAAAAATCATTCATGACTGACCATTGGCATCTTAATATTGGAGTTTGATTTTTGTAACACATCCCTTGGGTTTACTTAAAAAAGAAAACATTTTTCAAAAGCCTTGTTATTATACTGTGGTGGATCTTTTCAATATCGAAGCGACTGCTGGATTAGTGTAACACTTTAACCTTGAAATCCATCAAATCATTGTTCATTGGACACCTCCCGTGGGGTGTTTCAGGTTTTTAAATGCATGTAGAATTGAGTAATGCTGTTTGTAAAGTTTGATGGATGATTGTTTTGATCCTGGCTGAACTTTCATAAGGATGAGAGGTAGGGAAAAAGGATTATGGACTAATGCTGTGGAAAGAACAGCTGTGAGATGTCCCTTGTTTTTCTGGTAACAAAGTAAATGCATACTAGTTTTTTTTCTGGGGTTGGGGCCTTTTGGGGGGGGAGGAACTACTGACCAAGGTTGACGTGGCAGTGACATGTAACTGAGTGGAACCAACAACAAAAAGGACCTGGAGATTTTTTTTGCTCACTTTAAGACCAACAAAACAAATAATCATTAAGTTCCACTATATGTTGAGAGTTGGCAAGTCTTCCCCTCCAGAAGAGTGACAGTTCCTTTTCTTCAAAAAATTGAAAGAGATCATATGATGTAATGAAGAGCCATATTCATACAGTTAAAATGCCACACTGTCTATCATTTGGGTATTGTGGGCATCACCTATGAAATACTAATAAGGAGAATGTCAGGACTAAAGTTTTCTAGTTACCTGGCAATTTAGAAGCAAGTGATCAAATAATGACAACAGCTCACTTGAATTTAATTGAGGATATGTTTTTCCACGGAGCAAAATAGAGGAGAAAGATTTGTGTAATACATAGTTGACTTGAGTTTAGCTTTGCGTTTTTAAGTTTTATTTGAGTTATTTTATCCAAAATTAAGAATGTTTTAATTAAGCTGAGTTCAACCTTGTGTTTGTCTGCGTGTCCACAATCTACTCACAACTCTAGCGACCCATATTTGATACTTGAATTTGAGGGTACTGATTTCAAAGTGGCAAATCTGATGTAAATTTGAAAACAGATGCTGGCTCTTGATGTGTTGCTCAATTACCTTTTTGACAAGACACATCAACCCAGCAAAAAATGGTGGACAAAGTTTGTTGCCATATTGTTCTTTGAAGAAGAGCAGCCATGCCTTGGAGTCAAGGGCGAGGCTCATTGATGTGGTTGACTCACACGTTAGAGGGACATGGTTAAAATACGTGTGAGGTTAAGGTTGGAGACTTGGAGTCCCACATTTGAGTCCCTCAGCCAGTTTATCACATTAGGCAGTTGAGGTTGTGGTTGATACTTCTATGGTTCCACCATGGGAGTCCACAAATGAGGTTGGAGTATTACATCAGAACCAAAGGAAGTATCAAGTCACTGATATTTTTGGAGCAAAGTACACAATTCAAATGTAAAATTGTTACATAAAGTCTATTTTACCCGTAAAAGTACTTAAACAGGGTTCACAACTTTTAGAAAAAAGGGAATCTTTAGTGTATTACATGGGTCCATTGTTGGTAAAATAAGAACTTATTTATACTCTCTTCTCAACATTTGTTTTTCTTAAATTGTGTGAAAAGTGTACTCAAGACATCTTTTATGGGACCAAGGGAGTAGCTATTTTTGCTTCTCTATCAATTCTGTGCTTTGGAACTTTTCTGAAGACTTATCTGCATTCACTCACACTACTCAAAACTCAATGTTTGAGATCACATCGCCATCCATTTTTAGCTCTCTCTAGTATTGTCCTTTCCATTTTAATAGGGGAAGCAATATTTTGTGTGCACTTATTGATACATTGTCTCAGGAATAGATTAAAGGCCTCTTATGAAGCAAGAACTTAGATGGCTTGCAACAAGAGAGAGTTCTCTATCTTGACTCAACTTACATGTTGAAGAGTCTTGATTGTATACATGTTCATGGATCATGTCGTGTTTATTTCTATAGAAAGATGTTTACATTCTTTGAGAATATAAATGTCATATGTTGACTTGGTTTTCTCATGTCGTTTAGGAATTTAGTTGCTCCCATACAAAAGCTACTCATTGCTCCTTGCTCAAAATGGGCACAGTAAATTTTCAGTTAATTTATTGTTTCCTCATGTGACAAAACAGATTATTTCTTCTGGGTTTGGATAAATATGGTAAAGGTGATTGGCGAAGTATATCCCGGAATTTTGTGGTGACAAGAACGCCTACACAAGTAGCGAGCCATGCACAGAAGTACTTCATCCGTTTAAACTCTATGAACAAAGATAGGAGGCGATCAAGCATTCATGATATTACTAGTGTCAACAGTGGTGAGATTGCAGTTCCCCAAGGACCAATCACTGGTCAAACAAATGGTTCCTCTGCAGGATGTTCTTCTGGCAAACCAAGCAAACAATCTCCTCAGTCTCCGGCAGCAACCTCAGGAGTTGGCATGTATGGTGGAACAACTATAGGGCAGCCAGTAGGAGGACCCCTCGTCTCAGCAGTTGGGACACCGGTGAATCTTCCCCAACCAGCACACATGGCATATGGTGTGAGAGCCCCAGTTCCTGGACAAGTGGTTCCTGGTGCCCCAGTGAACATGGGCCCCATGGCATATTCGATGCCACACACATCTTCTCATAGGTGAGATGTTTTTCATTTGGGAAAAAAATGTACAACGGAGGGTAGAGACTACATAGCTCATGCTCATTTTGGGGTAATTGGGTTCTTATCGACTTGAGCAAAAATAATATAATGCGTATTTTGCATACACAAGTATCTAGTGAGACTATCATTTTCATTCTCAATAAACTCAAGTCCTAGGAAGAAACCGAATGCATCTGAATAGGTAGATGTGGGTAGCATTTAGGGTAGTTTTTTCATTAGTTATACAGACGCATTTGTTATGATTAGTATTTAGTAGTCGTAGAGGTGGTAGTACTTACTAGGGAAAACACCAAGAACCGGTGAAAGTTGTGAGGAACAATTTACCTTTCTGGCTTATCTTGAGTGGCATATCTAAGCACACGTATGTGCAAGCTTTGCTACGAGTTTAGCTACAGAATCTTTTGAAAGTAGTTAGTCTTTCGTTTTTGGATTATGATTAGCCCTCGTACTGTTTGTGTTGAAGGTTAATTTAGTTTATGGTTCATTGCCCTCTGAAATATACTGGACGGTGTTCGTATTTTCTTATTATGTTGGTGTTTGGTACTAGAAAAAAATATTCTCTTAATATTGATTAGGTCCTGTGTTTAGTCCGAGACATGGATGGTATTGTGGTAGGCCAAGAACTCGGATCTTTGTAGGCTGGACTAAGGTTGAAGAAGAACCAATTTTTGTGACACATACATACTTGAAAAGATTGAATGTTGTGTTTTTATCTTGGTAATAAAATATGCTACTCATAGATTTTGTTGCTTGAGATGTCTCATAAGATAAAACTTTAACGACCGTTTGGTTGGATGGAATATAAGTGGAAAGGAATGTCTATTCCGTCCAGCCATTCTATTCTTATGTTTGGTAATGCTAATTTTAGTTGGAATGACCATTCTAATAAAATGTCCATACCTTTATACAACTGAATGGGCATTCCTTAGGGGTAAGGAATGGGTATTCCAACAAGCAAAGGAATGAAAAAAATAATATTAAAACAAAATACTATCACCTATATAAATAAAGAAATATATATAATATAAATATTAATAAGTATTATATTTATTTTTTTATTATATTATAATAATAAAATATGTATGATATATATTAATATAGTGTTATAATATTAATATATTTCTTCCGTTTCGAATTATAAGATCACTATTGATTTTCTAAAAGTTAATTTGAGATATTTATTAAATTTAAAATTGACATGATTTATTTAAATTTTTAAAACAATAAATCTTATAATTAGTAATATTTTGTAGGTAGTTTATGATATTTATAATTATATAGATAAAAACTTAATGAATTCATCTCAATTTGGAGTTTAAAAATATTTGAAATTAACTTTTCAAAAGTTAATATTGATCTTATAATTTAAAACAGATGGAGTATATTATTCTTATAGTTAGTTAGTTAGAAATATTTTGGTCATTATATTCTATTTCATTTCATTCCAATATAACTTTTAAACGCATGAATGAATGAAATATTGTATTTTGATTTCATTATGATTTGATTTTGATTCCGATCATCATTCTATTATCTCCTAAAATGATTTCTTCCAACTAAACAACCTGTAAGTTGGTAAATTTTACTCAATTCATTCAAAAAAAGAAAAGAAAAGAAGTCTCATTGAAAATTTTACAAATATTTTAGGATGTGTTTTTCTCTTGTTAAAATCCCTACAATAATAGGTTTTTAGTTTGATAGTGATGACATAATAATAAAATTATAATAATATATTTGAGAATATTGTGTCGGTTTGTACTACTGGACTCTTTTGCAAAACATATTTTTTAATTTTTATTTTTTAAATGAGATTTTTTTATAAAACAAAGAAATTTCACTTGGTTAAAAAAGTCTAAAAATGTGATTAGCCATTTCTTTATCTTCAACTTTGCAGATATAACAGAAATGAAGAACTAATCTCTCAATCATATAATTATGCCAGATCCGGAATACAGTGAATTTATTTAATCAGGAGCATTATAATTATAGCCAAATGATGCCTTAATACTAAAAAGTACAATAAATATTATTTTTCATCATTTCAAAATGAAAACCAACTTTTAAAAGTATTTTTCTAAAAAATAGTCTCACACAAGTGATAATCAAGATTCACAATGAGTTAAATAATTTTTTTATCATTGTACTAAACCTTAATTTATATATATATATATATATATATATATATATATATATATATATATATATATATATACACATATATATATATATATATATATTATTGAATTGAATTTTTTTACAATCGTATTATTAAACTAATTTTTTTTTATAAAAATTAAAATTTTCATCTAAGTCTGTTAAAATTTAACGAGCTTGCTTACATGACTGCTTACGCAGACAATAAAATAGAAGAAATGTGACGTGGCATGTTAAATTTAACTAATTTATACATTCAAAAATAAATAAATTAAAAAGCTTTGCAACATCATTGCCTCCAGCAGCAAAACCGATAGCTGGAAAAACCACCAAAAAATTCCGGCGACAAAGAACATAAAGTCCATTGAAGCCATTCTTTCTTGTAGATGACAACTATAATATTTTAGCACTTCAATTTGCCATTCTTTCTTGTAGATGACAGTAGATCTGAATAAACATTAGTTTCTACCAAATGAACTGAAATTTGAAATTAATTAGAACGAACTACTGATTCAGAAAGGGAATAATAAATTTTTTAAGCAAAACATTTTATTAACGAGGCAGATAGTCAAAACTAATTTCTTTGCTATCCAAAGAAAAACTCAAGTTAGCTGAACTAATACAGAGACAAAACTAATTACTTTCGATGAAGGCGAGAGTTTTAGACTCATCAGGTTTCTCTTCGGTAGACGGAGGACTAAGTGGAATTACAGCTTCCTCCTTAGTTACGTCTTTGGGAATTTTAGTGGGCACGCCTCAGTCACCGGAGCCGGAGCTGGAGTAGGTTCCAACAACGAGGAGAGAGATTGTGGTGAGTGGCTAAATCTAGCTTCACTTCCACTTCCATTAATCTTCAAAATCAAATGTAATGAAGGAGATGAGATATTATTAAGAGGAGAGGGCGATATGGTGGTCTTTGGAGGAGCAGTTGAAGTTATGGAGGAGTAAGATGCGCCGATGGTGGTGGATCTGGATCATTTGACCCCATTACTCCATTTTCATCCACAATTTATTTCTAATCCCACCTATACGTACACGTAAATATATAAATAATGGAGCAAAAGAAACCTATAAAACCCACAACAAAATTCCTTGTAATTGTCATGACTTCCATTTTATCTCTTTCTCCTCACTGTCCTCCTCTTCATACACCACCAGGACCACCACATCGTCGCCGTTCCATTGCCAAAAATTCTATAAGCTTGCAAAGCCCCAAGATAGCACAACCATGTGAAATCTCCTCAGCCTAAGCAAATCAACTCTTTTCAAACCAAATTCACTTCAAATCATCTAATTCTCCATCTGGGTTTCTTCCCAAAACCTCGAAACAGTCCAAAATATGGTCCAATCCGTCTTCAATTCGTCGGTCGGAAATTTCAACATCACCAATATAGCTAAGCTTTGCTCGGAAGTTCTGAGTTGATCTCTGCGGCATCCTGTTACCACCGGCATAGGTTTGTATGTAAAATGACGGGATTGCCCTTCATTTGAATGAAAATATATTTTACATGTAAAATGACGGGATTGCCCTTATTTTAAATAAACTCTTACTCCACGCAAGTAACTCGTTAAATCTTAATAGATTTAGACGAAAAGTTCAATTTTTATAAAAAAATTATAATTCAGTAATATGATTATAAAAAAAATTAATTTAATGATATATATATAAATTGAAATAGAATACACTGATAAAAAAGCTATTTAATCCAATTAACAAGATATAACTAAATTTTATAACAGTGCTGGCTGTGTATATATGCAGTTTTATTTTTATTAAAGTTATTTATATATTTTATCACAAAACTACGTAGTTTTATGGTAAATGACATAAGCACCTTTAATACAATACAACATAACTCCACACCACTGGGTCCTTTCAGTTGGGCCATACAATGAGTAACAATATTCTTAGTCTATTAAATTGAGAAGGCCCCAGATCCTGGAGTGATTATTTATGTTTATGGGACGTGGATGAATAATAGTATGTTTCTTTTTTACACGAGGGTCGGCTTTTCCGTCCCATCGCATGTAAAACCCACACTTATACGAAAGGAGAGTATACTATTCACCATGTCGACAATTTGGGTTGCCAGTTGCCAGCAGAAAAGGAGGGAAAATATCCCGGCGATTTCAACGGTTGCTCTCATTTGACCCATTTTAGGGTTTTAGCCTAAAATCTACCCATGATTACGGCAACAAAGTTTCACTTCCTTCCGCAACGTCCAGCAATCATTCTCACAAGATCCAGAGCAAGAATTACCTCAGAAGCTCACCTCACTGTCTATCCACATACCAGGGTTTTAACCACCACCAGCAAGAATGCTAAGAACATGTCCTTCAGACGCAGAAAGAGTAATTCCCAAACTAACCCACTTGATTCACCTCTTTGGACTGCCTCTGAGATAGCTGAAGCCATTAACGGCACAATTATAAAATCGGGTCCTACGGGAACCATATCCACAGACGCTAGAACTATTCAACCAGGCCAATGGTTCTTTGCCATTGCTGGCAAAAACTTTGATGCCCACGATTTCATAAACCCAGAATTGCAAGAAAAAGGATGACTTGGAGTTATTGGAAACCGGGTTTGCAAGAATTGGGAAAAGGGCTTCATCAAGGTTGAAGGTAATACAGTAAATTCATTGAAAAAGTTGGCCATTTATGCAAGAAATAGGTTTTGTGGGTGTTTGATAGGATTGACTGGAAGTGTGGGTAAGACCACTACAAGAACTATGATAGTATTTGGCTTTGGAAAGTATTGGCGAAGTTTATCAGAGTCGTAGGAATTGGAATAATGAATTTGGAGTTGCTTTATCAATAATTGGGATTCCGAGGAATGCGGATTTTGTGGTTTTGGAATTGGGGATGTGTAAGAATGGAGAAATTTTGGAGCTTGCTAGGTTATGCTGGCCGTCCATAAGAGTGATCTTGAACGTGGGTGCTTCGCATTTGGAGAATTTTGGGAGTTTGGAGGAGGTGTCAATGGCTAAAGAAGAGATTTTACGAGAAGCAAAGGCAGGGGATGTTTGTATTTTGAATGCAGATGATCTTCTACTTATGAGCCTTCCAGTCCCACTTGGTGTAAAGAAAGTAAGTGGGGCATTAATTCTATCTTTAGTTATGATTATGTTGACTTTTACTAGAAATTGATTTTTTTAAAAACTTTAAATTTGGCAAAGTGTAGGTTTTTGTTGCTGGTTTTGTTTTGGATTGATGGGAAAAGTATCTTACTAGTCTCCAATACAGCTATTAGGTCATTTTGCGAACAGGAGTTGTAGTTGTTTTATTAGTATTATTATTTGATACTATATGACACATCATGTTCACCTAGAGAGCAAGAAATATGATTACTTTGTTTAGTTTGGAATTACAAACTGTTGACTCAAAAATAGAGTCTTTTATCTTTTATCTTTATCTTTATCTTTCCGACGGGAGTATCGTTTACTATTCCAACGTATTAATTTCTCTACTTTCGTATTTAGGTGGTTTTCTGTAAGAAAATAGATTGTGATGTACAGTTGGTCTCAGCAGGAAGTACAGCGGGAGGTCTTGGAGTTCGAGTAGTTTTAGAGAGCGACAAAGAGATGTAAGTTCTTTCACACAATTATGAGTTAAATTTGCTGCCTCTGTGAAAATTGGTATTCATCAAAGTAACAAGGTACATATTCTGTTTGAAACATCAGTTTGTTCCAAACTAGATAATCTGTGGCAAAACAAGTTTCTCACCCTCTCTCTTTTACATGCCACAACATGGCACATTCAGGGTAGACTTTGTGATCTCCAGTCCGGGTCTGCATTTGGCTCTGAATGCATGTGCCGCAGCAGCTGTTGCAAGGTTTTTGGGAGTTTCACTTTCTCAAATAGGGATATCACTATCGAGTTATACTCCTGTTCATATGAGATCAGAGCTCGATGTGTCTAACAGTGGAATAAGAATCATTAATGATGTTTACAATGCCAATCCTGCTAGCACTAAAGCTGCTATGGAGTTACTAAAAGGCGTAGAGGGCAAGGGTAAAAGAGTAGCTGTACTTGGGGACATGCTGGAACTTGGTCCAACAGAAATAAAGTTTCTTGAAATGGTGGTAGAACATTGTTGTGCTTCCAAATTTGATGTCATTGCTCTTGTTGGGAAGAGGTTTCTGACAGCTGCTGAGAATTTGAATTCAGTAAAGAAGATAAAATATCATACACGCCTCAAATGCAAGAGAACTTGCTCGTGATATTGTTAAAATGCTAAACTGTGATGACGTTGTTTTGGTGAAGGGTAGTTGTGCAATGCAAATGGAGAAAATTGTTGAAGCAATTAAATCCATGCACAGTGTTATATCAGATTAGCACATTATCGGAGAATGAGCATATATCAGAGAAAGGTTACTCTGTTTGTAATTGCAGATGGGAATTGCTGAATAAATGAGTCAAACTTCTAATGAGGGCGATATCATCTAGTGGATTGGTGTTGCAGATGAAAGCTTCAGCATCAAATTAGCATAGCCCAGTTCCATATGGGATAATATAGTCTGGCACTCTAGAAGTTGTACTAGTACTTAAAATTTCTGGTCAGACTTGGTTTTACATACTGACCTATCAATTAAACTCAGTTGTGCTTTTTATAGATTGCCTGTTGAAACTAATAGCCAATAAGTTATCTATAGTTGTACTTTGTCCAGTTTTGAAGAAAGAAGAATATATATAGTTGCAGGTACTTTGTGCTACACATGAGATCGTATCACCTGTCTTGTACATTAGTGTTTCTGACATTGTTTGTTCATCTTTTTCTTGGAATCGTTATCTGTTTGTTTTGTAGACCTTCTCAGTTCTATGTTAGATTGTATTACCTATTCAGTGGTCTTATAATACTGTGAGCAATTTCTATGAATTATTTTTGGTTGTTATAGAATTGTTTGTGATTGTTTCGGTCCTCACATTTGCTTCTGATATCATAGCTACTCGTTGTATATATATATATATATATATATATATTGGAAATGAAGTCCCTCTTCTTTTTTTTTTTTTTGGGTTAAAATTTATCTTAAATAAATTTGCTCACTAACTTTATCATCATGGTTTAGATGTACACTAGTCTTGGGCTGCTGCTCCTCTTTTGGTCGCATTTTCTCCTTTCCGAAGGCTCTGAATCAGAAAATAAAATTTAAAAAAAAATGCATTTGATTTTTATAGTTATTTGAAGATAATATAAAATATGCATTTGAAGGTCAGTTGAATATACACTTAAAAAAAGTTTTTCAAGAAATCAAATAGTTGTTCAACAATTACATAATGCGGATGACGTGCATGCAATGACCCCCACAAACAAGAAAAAGTTGGGCTTCAGATCCATTTGTGTTATAGTAGGTTATGGAGGATCCATGCTGAAGTTGACAATTGGAGCCTAAAGAAGCTGAAGCAATCTTCCACAGGCTTGAATGGCTGGCCTACAGTCCATTCCTTTACACCTCAAGATGATGAAAAATAGATAATAAATAAATAAATAAATAAAAGAATGCCGAAAGATGGTAATCCAGATAAGATTGTACTTAGGTTTCATCTGGTTTGTGACGTGCATGTGGGGAAGCCAGCTCAGAAAGTTTAAATACAAATGCATACACAGTCGGCCATTAATTACAGAAAGAAGGCAACATGTTATATGTTAAGAGGAAATGATTAAACACTTGCAGATTATTTTACTTGTTTTAGCCATACAGCAGATGAAGAGAACAGTATGTTTTCCCAACTTTTGCCTCAGAAAAAAGAAAAAATTAAAATATTATTTTTTAAAATGACAATCTTAGCCATTTCAACAAGCTCCTTTCTAAAGCCAGCAGACACAACCTATATCAGTATGCGTTAATTACTTGGCTATAAACTATGATCAATTTTCTCCTGAATAATATACTACGTAGTATATTAATTTGATTGCGGAATCCTAATGCAGAAAAGTCAACAGCATTGTTTACTCTAAAGATTCAAGAACATGTGCAGAATGGATATGACGAGGCACTGATGCTCTTTCCATAAACACAAAAGGTTACGACTAATTAATCCTATGAACACGCAATCACGTTCAATATTGGCCAGCCTAAATTGTTTTAAGTTGGTATTATTTGTTTGATTCTCAAATGGAAAATTTGTACTATTTAACGAATCTTCTGAAGTTATTTTCCATGGCCGGTCTACTTTTCATGGCTGGCCTACAATCCATTCCTTTACAGTAACATCAAGCTGAGGATATCATGGCATTTGAAACTTTGTTGCAGCTGTTTGTGACTTGCATGCATCTGATATAACTATTCTTGCCTAATTAAGTCATACAATTTATGCTTATGGAAATCAATTTTAGATGATTTAAATATTTTAGAATGTAAAGATTCATTTGTTGAATTATTATAAGTATGCTGGCATCACAAAGATAAATATTTAATTGGCACATCCATGCCCAGTTTGTTTAAGAGAAAACAGGCAGGCATATGTAATGTTTGTTAGGATTGAATAATTAAAATGCTGACAGACTGTCAGATTATTCAGAACAAACAGCAAAAGGGTATATTTCCCAACTTGTCTCAGGTGAAGACAGAGAGAAAGGATTGAAAAATAATACAAAAAACATGAACATTTCTTGGACACTTCAGTTAAGAAGGAACTTCCAACTACCATCTATATATTTTTTCAGTTGGTTAAAAACCCTCCTACTAAAATGGGATATGCCATCGAGTTTAATTAACTAATAGCTTATTGAATCTTTTTTTTTTAATATTCTATTATCAAGTTTTACAAGAAAAGAGAAAATGACTTGGACCTTTCAACAAGCTTTCTTTCTTTACGAAAGCAGGCACACCATCTTTTCAATATTTTTTCTTATCTTAAAAATTCGTGGCCTAACTTTTGTCTCATGGATGGCCAAAGATGAGTCATGCAACTAAAAATTAAATACCGATAACCAGTTTAGTTTATCCCTATAAATACTATGGCATAATGCGTTGTCTGATCCATCCTACAACGTACCTCCAAGAGCGAAGAAGAACATTCAAAGGAGAGTCTTATAGCTCATCAAATATGAAGAACCAGATTCCAGGACCAGTTATTGGAATTCCAATCAGCTCAGCAGCATATGCTGCTGAGAGGTCCCAAGGTGGAATATTATCTATCAGTGCAAACCAATACTATTCATCTCCTAAATTCAGACAGAGTAAGTATCTCTCTCTTTCTCACAAAAGATGGAAAGAATTATGGTGCTACCTATATTCATTATTGCTTATGGTTTATAAGAGAAACAAGAAGCTAGGATCTTAAGTAATGGAGAATTTTCTTGAAACTGCAGGTAAGATGGGGTCGGTGATTGACAGGATGAACAAACTTGGTGAAAAAGTAGAGAATTTTGCCCAAGGCATCCGAGAACATGGTAAGTTTCAAAAATCTTTAGAATACTCGAGTTTTATCAAATTTAGAATCTTTATTCTTTGTTACTCATTTTTCCTTGAATATGCAGTGAGAATAGGGCCTAAGTTGAGCGAAACTGTGAAGGGAAAGTTGAGATTGGGGGCTAGAATCCTTCAAGTAGGCGGTCTGAAGAAAGTGTTCAAGCAAAACTTCAGTGTTAGGGAAGGAGAGAAGCTATTGAAGGCTGCACAATGCTATTTGTCGACAACTGCAGGTCCAATAGCAGGACTCCTCTTCATCTCATCCGATAAGGTTGCCTTCTGCAGTGAGAGATCAATCAAACTCTCTACTCCAACTGGGGAGTTGCTTAGAATTCATTACAAGGTATCGGTTCCCCTAAGAAAGATAAAGATAGCAAATGAAAGCAAAAATGTGACGGATCCATCGAGGAAGTATATAGATATAATTACACAGGATAATTTCGAGTTCTGGTTCATGGGATTCCTAAACCACCAAAGAACTTACAAGTTTCTTCAGCGGATAGTCTATGAAGCTCAACGATCCTAATAGAACATTCCTCCCGTCTCATAACATGTATTTATGTTATGGGATAAAGCTTTATGTACAGTCAAAAATCTGTAGAAAATTTGTAACCTAGGCTTCATTCTCCTCAATGAAAATCTATTGTTGTTTCCAAATATGATAGCCTCACTGCTTGTTAATCAGAGTATTGAAGTGATGACTAAAGAACTGAAACTACTGCATATAATATATCTCATTATTTCCCTTGTTTAGACACCACAGTATTGAGTGCTTTAATAGTTTAACAACTTTTGCCGAAAAATAATACAAAATTTAGAGAAAGAATGTTACAAACTAATGAAAGAAATATAAAAAGGATGAAACACAAATTGCATTTTCAGTTCAATGAAGATCTAATCACAGTAAGAAAGATAACAAGCTAATGTAGAACATAGAAATGTTACAACCAATATTAGCTAATAATAAGTTCATGGAAACTCTTTCTCAGTTCGTTTCCTGCTCCCTACTATGCTAGTTGCTCGAATTGGAATAAAGTCAAGGAAATTAAACCTTTATTCTGTTTTAATATTCTGTTTTTCAATCCTTCAGAAAATGTTCAAATACCCATTCAATTCACATATAATCTTCAAGATATGGGCGAATTTTAAAAGATGACCTATGTACTTGTGTAATTAATATACTTGCTTAGTGCATACCTGATCCTCAGCTTTCAGCATTATTTAGTGTGATAAGACTATTACTAATGAATTTAATTATTAGCTTGGCCTAATTAAAAGCATGAATTTATTTTTCTTATTTTCCTCATTTTTGGATGCCCTAAAGGTTATAGTGCAATGCTTTAGAGACTATTCAAAATAGAGTAAGGTCCACCAAACAAGAGAAGGCATGTAAATGGCCTGTAGACCAATGAATTTGAAGAGCTTCATCTACTTGCATGGCTCCATTAATCTCCATTGAAGGGTGGCCTACAATCCACTCCCCTTACCCCTCAAGATGACCATAACTAAAAGCATGCATGGTAGAAAAAAAAGGCTAAAAAGAGATCACTTTGAATACTTGGCTTTTCCATGAAGATTTGGTCGTGACTTGCAAAAGAGAAGTTTCTTGTTGCCTAACCAATTAAGGAACACTCTACAGTTCATTATCAGTCAAATCCCTAAGATCCTCAAGAATCCTCAAGAATGTGGATTCTCAAACAATAAGCCTTTTCAGTTTTCAAGGTTCTTATGTTGTTAAAATCCAAAATTGTTTTAAATAATCTAATCAAGAAGTATATTATTGCGAGAAAAGGGTCATGGTCATTGATCTCACCTATTCTTATTATTTGTCATATTACCTCTGTCAAACAAAGAATGTATGGATGTCACAGTTTTTGGGTGTCTTGGGCTCACGTTTTGAAATGTACTGAAAACACATTATTTGTAGAAGATTTCAGTGGTACTGAAGAAATCTTCCCCATAGAAGATCATACTTTGACATAATTTCAGATTCCTTCATAGGATATCTCAAAATCTACTGAATTTATATCATATATATATATAATAATAATAATAATAATCCAGAAAACAAAATAGGAAATTTGTCTTATCAGTAATAATTTATAAGGAGGTTCACTTCTCATAGATATTTGAAATCACACATAGCCGATAAGAAAGCTAGTGAAAGCATACCTTAATCTCCTTTAGACTGGAATCAACAAAGCTAAAATTCCAGCTCAATTCCACGTCTGCACTCTGTCAGCATATCCAAAAAAAAAAGAAAAAGAAAAAGAAAAAGAAGAAACATGCTAAGACTGAATGACTTAACAGCTGACCCAATCCAAATAAGAGTTGACGGTGTGCTAGGATTTCAGTAATGCGCCTTTCATATCGTTGATGACATTTAGATGACTCATCCAAATAAAAGCTTAGACCCAGCTGAGAGATCATTG
Source organism: Hedera helix (assembly GCA_947179155.2). Taxonomy (NCBI): domain Eukaryota; kingdom Viridiplantae; phylum Streptophyta; class Magnoliopsida; order Apiales; family Araliaceae; genus Hedera; species Hedera helix. The sequence goes on along the minus strand of OX359282.1, from coordinate 38,240,808 downwards.
AGAAACCTTTTACGTGACCATAATATTGATATTCAATGCTATATTCCACCTTCAAATGCATCTTCCAAGTTCAATGAGAGTAACTATCCCTCTCATTCTCTACAGTAACTTGTGTTCATCTTTTACCAAGTTATGGATGGTAAAGTGAAGGCAATGTTCGCTAATGGTGTTTTCTCCACCATGCAGTTTACCGAGTACTTGCATTGATCACTGTTGAGAAGCCCTAAAATCATATAGGACTTGGACCGTAAAAAGAATATTTTAAACAAATGTTAAAAACAAATAATAGCACCATCATCGTATTTGAATACATGGAACTCTTATTTATCAGAGAATGTCTCCAGAAAAATAACATAGTCAATGATAAAATTTGAACATGCAAGTGTACAATAAACATTGTTTCGATCTACATCCAGATCCATAATTGAATCTATACAACCTCTTATCAGAATTAAACCAAATAAAAAGATAGATTAATGAGGGGAAAACAAAAAAGAAGCAAACTAAAAATACATAGGAAATGCACATATGTACAATGAGATAAATATGAAACACGCCAAACGTTCTGCTGAAGAAGTGAAAAGAACAGGAGGCAGAAGACAGACAGTATGGCTTTTCAGCTATAGTTGTAAATCATCATAAATTCACCAAAGCCTGTGATTGTCTGAATATTTTACACTGGTAGATTTACAAAGCATTCCAGCCTAGGCCTAAATCAACACGTCAGGCTCTGCTAAACTCCCAGTAAAATTCACTATACAACATGTAGGGAACTGCAAACCAGCCTCATCACAACCAGCTTTGGTAACACGAGGGCATGACCGCACATCAATATATTCCAGGGTTTTACACGATTCCAAAATCATGGCTATTCCTGCCACAGTAATCTTTGGACAGTTACTGACCTTCAAAATCTTCAAAGTCAATTCAAAATTTTCACTGCCTAATCCCTGAAAAGCAGCATCAGTCACTTCCTCGCAGCATCCAACATCTAGAACCTCTAAATTTCTGCAGTGAGAGAGGATGCAGTTCAATGAAGAGTCGGAAACATTCAAACACCAATCCATTCGCAGGATCTTTAGATTGACATTACAGGCAGCAGCCAATAACTTTATCGACTCATTAGAAATATCTCGGCAGCCACCAATGATGAGAATCTCAAGATTTTTACAGAATTTTGCCACGGATAATATAGATTTATCTCCAAGTTTATAGCAATCCAACAACTTCAGTGTCTTGAGAGAAGCTGAGCATGCTTTTGATATACTGGATATTCCATTATCTCCAACATTGCTGCACTTGTTGATGTCTAAATACTTCATCCGTTGACACCCATCAACAAGAACAGAAAGTCCAGAGTCAGTTATGCTGGTGCAGCCTTGCAAACCCAACTCTTCTAAATTATGACAGTTTCTAGAAAGAGCTCCAAATAGTACATCCGTAACAAATCTGCAACCAGCAAGATGCAAGCTCTTCAAGCCAGCACAACCCTCAGCAACAGCTGATAACCCCTTGTCTGTTAGTTTTCTGCAGTAAGAAACATCTAAGCACTGTAGAGAAGAAAGAGCAGTTCCAATTGTCACTATCCCAGCATCAGTGATACCTGTAAAAGAACAATGTCACTCGACATTAAAATTTTATTCCTAAGCACCCCGAAAAATCAGTCAAAGAAAGATAATCTTAAAGGAATTCCAATTTTATTTTTTGTTGTTGAAATAAAAGTCTTGCCAGGAGTACGTTAGGAGCTAAACTGAAGCTCACAAATTAAGTTTAAATCACCAAACACGGTAAAATGTGATTCTGTAAAGTTCACAGATTAAGTTCAAATTTTTACTCAACTAAAGCTCGCTGATAAGAAACCCACGACACAAATTGGATATTAAATAAGAAAATGCCACAGAGTTCATGCCAATTCAAATTCTAAACTAGTTTAGCACAAAAATTCCAATTCCATAGCATGATATGTGATGCTTACAAACCCTAAATTTTTAAACATTTACCCAGATCACTAATGAACCCAAATCACAACATGGATAAACACCAAGATAGTTTATAAAGACACCAACATAACTTTTAGAATATCTAAGAAAGAACATACATGACATACCAACTTTTTCAACAGTAACTAGCAACAATTTCTAGATTCCTTAGCAAATGAAACCAATCAATAAAAAAGTTATAAGCTTTATAATCAATATATAAGAAACCAAAAAAAATAAAATCCAAATTATTGGAAAATTTTGCATTAAAATAAATTAGTGGAAACCAAAAGGTTGACCTTTGCAATTCTGAAGATTGAGAGAGCGCAGGTAAGTGAAGGAAGTAGCGATGACAGAGAGATCGGAATCGGTGACGCCCGGGTAGAAAGAGCGAGAAACAGACTGAGAGAGATCCAGGTGATGGATGCGAGTGAATCGAGCCGCCATCTTCCGGAGCATGTGGGGTCCAGCTCGAGCACAGAGCTTCTTCCTCTCAGTGCTCTGCAAGTGAAGCCATCTTTTACACACTAATCCAAACACTTCCTTATCCTTTTCGCTATCCAATTTCCCCAGTACTGCTCGAAGCTCGTCGTCTCTCAGGGTTCCGTTTATGCAAGCCGTAGCAGTAGTCATTGGGGGTGTGGGTTGTTCGGAAACGACGTCGTTGACCTCACCCGCCATGAGAGGGGAGAAGATAACTCACCCCGTCTCTCTCACTCCCTAATCTGAATTCTGAGGGGTAGTTAGGTTGGATGGGAGCAGTAAATTGGGAAGGGAGAGATTGTATGATTAAAGTTGTTGATTCTTTTTGGGCCCTAATCTGCGTACTTTAATTTTAGTTAATATAATTATAAATATTATAAAAATTATTATTATTTATAATTTTTTTGTTCAGAAAATTTATAAATATTTAAATTTATTTAAAATAAAAAAAATAAAATTTGCAATAGATTTCTTATATTTAAAATAAAACTTTCTTTTGTACAATAAAAAAAAAATAATAACAAACTTAAGAAGATAAGATTCCATATAACTTATAGTAACAGTGATTATTTCAAGGATTATAAACTTATAAGATATTTTATTTTATTGATAAATAATTATATATTTGTTTAAAGAGCTATTACATGAATACTTAAAAATAAAAAATAAAAAATAAAGCTGCTAACAAAGTCAGAATAAGAGCAAGTATGTACCATAAGTATCAATGAAAATGAAAGAGTACCACAAAATAAGTGTAAAATATCACTAAAAACATATATTTAAATATAATACTTTGACACAAACAATCAATTATCTATATTTTATCCTTAAACTTTTACTCACAAACAATCATTTAATGAAAAAAAATATATTAACATTATACGACCCCTAATTAAATGATTCAATATACAAATTCGACTCAATTTCTTGTGCATTAACCAACAAACTAGGCTCTAAAACTAACAAACTCGAATGGCACTTGAAGATTGCAATTTGGACATGTTACTAAATTCATTATACACGTTCCAGATGCCAACAGACCCAATTGTACACACTTTAAGTAAGAAGACCGAAAATTCCACCAATGCGAAAATAGGTAGCCAAGTGGAAAGGGATATAATAAACAAAAATAACATAAGTTCAAAAAACTCGAGTAAAATGAATGATAATTTTTCATCTATTTGCATATCTTTATCTTGTGAACAAGAGTTACAATGGTAGTATCTGTTAAAGGCAAGAGGGAAGGGGGGAAAAATCCTTTTGTATGCAAAGCTTCTAGGTCAATGAATGAATGACTTGTACAAATTCAATTTGTTTTTTAAAAAATAAAAATAATAATAATCAAGAACTGGATCTTTAGGATTGTTTGCAACAAGTAAGCACACAATCCTCCATAAATTGGGTGAGCTGAGATGTGTACAAGTCCGGTTCATTCCGAAAATGATCAACATGTGGCGTCGAGATAAAGTTGCAAGCTCGGACCTCACGTCCAGTCCTCTGCTGCTCCGCAATGAAAGACTCTACAGAACCTGCAGGAATAACTTTGTCTGCAGAGCTATAGATATATAACTGTGGGCAGCTAGGTTGTCCAGACTTCAATTGGCCCATTACAGTAGTTAGCCTCCTGTAAAATTAAAGACAGATCATATTCATACAATAACAAAGTGAAGGGAAAATGACTGGTCAAGCCAAGTATATCATAACAAAGTGAAGGGAAAATGACTGGTCAAGCCAAGTATATCAATTGTGCTAAACAAAAATAAAGAGAAACAGAAACCCAACTGCTGGAAATCATAATTTAACTGTATTGCAGTATCTGATAGGATGTAGTTTGAGGCAAACAGTTGTACAAAGAAAGGCATGATCCTTCCTAATTATATAAATTGACAAAAGACAATGGGATCACATTGCTGTGGCACTGAGACTCGAAAACTTTTCACAGATGCAACATACTTGGTGAAGTGGTTTGATTTTAATCAATTATCCATCGTTGACATATTCTACAAAACTGAGACCAAGCAGGAGGATTATTAACTTAAAACATGTCCAATCCTCTCAGATTTTGGTCCACAAGTTGGTCTTGATATTTAAGTCTATAAAATAACTTTTGTATGTCTTTTAAGGAAAAAATTTAAATTACTGCATAATGGAATGAATTGAAAAAATAAAACATGAAACAATTGCTTGTCAGATAGGTCTTCTTACCTATTTACAGCAGGAAGGTTCAAAACCACCTCAAAAAACTTCTCTAAAACGAGTAGCAAAGCTGCTTCAGTAAATGCTGGTTTGGCTTCCACAACAGCTTTGGTTCCACCTGATACTTCAAGACCTTGTTCATTTGTTGTCATGCATCTTTTTGTTGCAACACTTTGCTTTTTCAAAAAAGCAGCAGAGAAACCTGAAGCCCATACCTAAGAAAAAGTAAAGAGGATTAAATTCAACAATTTCCAGAAAATTCATGGGTAACAGGCTAAATGATAAACTTGGTAAAATCAAGCTTCAAATGCTCTGTAAACATCTTAAAGGCAACCATATGCTTCCCCCCCCCCCCCCCCCCCCCCCCCCCCCCCCCCCTTCTTCCTCCCTCCTTTTCTTCCCTTTCATTTAGAAAGGGAAAGAACAAAGAAAAACAAAGGAAGTATAATAGGAGTTCAAATGAAGCTCTAATTATCGGAAACTGTTCTTAAAATAATGGTGTACAACTATATAAATTACTAACATAAGGCATTTCTCACATTGATAACATATATGAAATATACAAATGCAAGCAGCATTAACCTGAGGGTCAGGGGATGCTACAGGAGCTGAATCCACAATACAGCCTCTAATCCTTCCCATTAAAGTATGGTCCTGCTTCTGAAACTTTTCCAAAATAGCTCCATATCTGTAAAGACAACCAATAAGGACATCGAGAAATTTGGTTTGACCACAGAATCAAGAATGTATTGGAGTAAAAGAAAGAGAGAAAGCTTACGTTAACCATCCTGTGTTGCTAAAAGTGTGAAACACTAGATTCTTTCCACGCTCTTCTTCCAACCAATCAGACAGATGGTTTACAAGCAAATCTATATTCTGTTCAGCTTTCCCACCAATCTGGTAACTGAGAATCTCAGCCATAGGAAAAGTAAAGGTAATAACATGAAACCCTCTTGAGGTATAATACTCTGCATATCTCTTAAGATGCTTCTGCCTCGCGCCTAACCATCCAAGCAAAACCACTACCGTCCTAGACTTTGCTGATGAACAATCTGAATTCCCAGATATATCAATGACATTTGGCTCTGGTAAATGCCATTTATACAGAACGTCTGAAGATGAGGAAGGGGTAGGGAGATTATGCGTATATGCAGTCGGCTTCGGAGTTTTTGCCAACTCTGCAGACTGATATAAATTGAGCAGGACAGGAGAAGAAGCAACAGAAGAATACAAAGAGTTAGAAACAGAACCCCGACTCATATTAGGAACAGGGCGTCTTATGTTAGGAATGGGTACCCTAATTCTGGACACAAAAGATAAGTTAGACAGCTTGGAAACAGGCAAGTGAGACACCATTGATGAGTTGGTTTCATTAGATGAATGGGTAGTAGAACTTGATTGTTCCAAGGAAGAACAAGCATCTGATAACTTGAAAGTCTTTAATTTATCATGAAGATCAGTAGAAACAGAAGCTATGGCAACAGCAGAGGCCGCAACTATTGGTCTTTGAAGGATTCCGGCTAAAGAACCCATGATGGTGGTCAAGCTCACAAACTCTCATACCAATATCAAACCAATTTTTTCATATAATTGAATCGTATAATAACCACTTCAACCTCTAAATTACATACCCACAAAGCCAAAACCTTGAACTAGAACCAATGACCTGCAGAAATCAAATGGAAATGGAAAAGAACTATTCATGAGACGAGTTTTTTATAGGATTTTATGTATCCAAAATATGAACAAGGAAAACGTGCACAAAAACACTAAATTTGAAGTCAAAAACTCGTTTGGGCATTGGAATTTTGACTCAGATAATTGACTGACAATGTTTCTTACCAATTGTGGGTATTAGGACTTTTTTTCAAGAAACTGGGGCTGTCAATACGTGTTGACAGCCCAGCAGAATGGCAAAATAAAGGTATCAGCAGCCGTCCGGAAAAAAAGAGTCCCAAACACACCCTGCAAGAAAGTAAGAGCTTAAATACATAATTAACTTTGAGTGGACTTATTTAAACAACATTAAAAAACACAAGACTAAGAAAAATGCAAAAACAATACTCCAAATAAGCTAAAGAATTCATGTAAGCAACGGTGCGGACTAAAATCCAACCATACAACACCAAGTGGTTGGCTGATGATTTTCCACTTTTAACAAAATTTGGACCAAGCCCCACTCATTGAACTTCTCATGTGCCAAGTTGGCTTACCATCCAGATATGAGTTTTTACAGAGCCAAGCTTAGCTGATAACTAATTTTAATAAACGTATTGATTTTAAGCAAGTTCAAAACAAATTAATTACAATCCAAAGGTTAAAAAAAAATGAATGAAACAGACAAAAAGCTCTAGGCCCAGCTCGATTACGACAATCTAACGAACTAGCAACAGAAATTGGGCAGAATTACGTGTTTGCCTCGACTCCAGGAAATTCGTAAATCAAAAATTTTGCAAACCCGAATCTCACAAACACACAACCGGAGACGCATACTATAAAATCGAGAGAACCCTAAAAATAGAATATTTACCGATGAGATTATATGCGCAAGGAGAATGTGTATATATATAAATCTGCAACCAGAGAAAGAAGAAGACGAGAATTTACCTGGGAAAGAGATTGAAGAGAAAGAAGGGAAATCTTTCAACAAAATGAAAGAAAGAAAAGCTAAATGGAATGGGTTTTCTTCTTGTCCTTCAATTTCCTGTCAGACGAAAGTCACGAAAATTCACCTATTTTTTTGGAGAGCCCCAAAGATCTCTCTCTTGTTTTTTTTTGCCTATATATACGCACGGATTTACTACCATTCCTCTTCGTATTTATAGCTACACGGATGGGATTGAGAAAATAGAATAAACGAATCAAGAAATGGAATAAGTAAAAAAACGGAATAAGGAAGGAATACAATACGTTAAAGAACCAAAATAGAGAAACGAATAGAATCGAATAATAATATTATTATATAAAATAAAAATTAAGAATACAGTGATTTACTTAGATTTATTAATTCAATTAATTTTATTTGTATAACGTAATTCATTAGATGTCTCACACAACTTTACGATAAGTTACGCAACAAAAAAGTAAGATAATTTATTTTAATTTAATTAGAATGAGTTATCTTATAATTTTTATCAAAAATTAAAATTCATAAATTTATGAGAAAATAATTTATTTTATTTGAATAGAATAATTAAATATATATATTTTTATTTCATAAAAATAAATCATTTTATTTTTATCTTTATTTTTAATAATTATTTTCTTGGTTTTCTCAACTGTAGCGTACTTTTTCTGCTACCCCTAGTTCAATGTTTTCTTCTGACTACTTTATTTATATTCCCCCAATTTTCTGTCATTTTTATACAATTACATGTCAAAAGTTTCGATTCAAAGTCGGATAATAATTAGATTGAATGTTATTTAAAATTAATATTTTAACGGTAAAAAGTAGTGGTATATTATAAAACTAATGCCATTTTAAAATGTTAGAAATGAAATATGTCATCGTGGGGTGAATATTCATTCTGTGATAATGGATCAAACATGATAAGAAAATTCTCAGTTTTTTGTATTAATAGAATTTATGTTAGTGGAGTATTATCCCTACTTGGAACCAAACAAGCATGGGCAAAAGCAGATTCTTGGAAGCTGCCCTACCCTGCCCAAATATCAACCTTTGACTTGTCATCACTTATCATACTTATCATAGTTCCCGACTTTGAAGTTAGTCCAAGATTCCCACCTAAGAGAGTGCGCTATTTATTGTTCTTTGTTCTATAAAAGTAACTTCAACCGTCCAACTCCCTCTCTCTCTCATTTTTTTTATTTATAAACCATTGAAAAATACAAGGATTTATTACTTTCCATATTTATATGAAAGAATAAATAAAAGTACACGATATTCAAATATTATATTTATTTTAATTATTAAAAAATAAGACATAATATTAAAATTCGTGTTATTTTTATTTTTTAATAATTAAAATAAATATAATATTTAATTTTATGTTTAAATACTGTGTACGTAAATTCGGTTAACACAGCCTTGGCAGTGGCTTCCATGGAGAGCTTATATCATGCTTTTAGCTTTAGAGAAGTGGTAAACAAGAAAAATAAAACCCAAACAACTTCACTATAAACAAAATATTACTGACCAATCCCAGCCTAATTCTTTGCAGAAGATTAAGATTAAAAAAATAAAAATAGTATGCCGAAAGCAGAGTGGAATCTAGAGCTAGTACCAATTGCAAAGGAAAACAGGACATGACAAGTTCAGTTTTGTTAAATATTACCTGCGATCCAGCTGACACTAAAATCCAGTTTCTTCAGCTCCTCCAGTCATTCCACCACCGAACAGAAACTACTAACAACACAAGTACCTTTCTCATTGAAGAAAGAAACATCAGTTTGCCAAGCCTGTGTCACATATGTTTTTCATAATGTAGATAAACTACGTAAGAAGAAATAAATAACGAGCACACCCGATAATAAGCAAGAAGATAGAGAAGTGCCCCCCGGCAATTTCCTTCATATCTTTCCATTCAGCAACAATCAAGGAATAGCTTGTAAGGATGAAAACAAAGTCCAATATCTATCTAAAGTTAAGTACGAAGTAAAGAAAAAAAATCCAGTGATGTACACCCATTTCATTCGTTCATATACGAAAACTGGACTTCTGAGACGGTCGTTCAGCAATACTAACGGGACAAAATCAAACAACAAATACGCAACTGTCTTGATGAAAATCTTGAACAACCAGAGAATAGTCAAGTGAACAACATTCTTCTCTCAATACAGAGACCATTTGCATAACGTTTACCAATTTTACTGCTGCCAATGAGCTAGACAAATGCTGAGCAGTTTATTCATTATGGATTTACATGCTAAATTTTCGTTATCTTTTCTCCGCTTGAGAGAGTAGCATAGGTGTAATGCATGAATGTAGGACCTACCTAAACTGATAAATATGAACGATCATTGCTCCTGCAACAGATGAACCCTATTATATTCAGACATGTACATATTTATAATCTAGGAAAGAATTTAGTACAGATAAAAGAGGGTGGGGCACAAAAATACTTGAACATCATCAAAATTCTCAGTCACCAAAGTTAATACCCAAGCACCAAAAGTCTTGGGACGTAATACGAATACATGTAGCTACATCATCCAATTCAAAATGAATATGTGTAGTATCAATGATTACTTTGCATGGTACAACATCCTTGTCATCAATCACAACTGAACAGTTCTCATAGAGACCATCTTTTGGTGGGAGATTTAACAAACAAGACTTTGAAGCAGACACCCTACTTTTGTCGCTAGTGAACCTTTCCTTGTCATTCACCATCAACATAAGTCGATGTTGCCGACCCAAAAGCTCAGAGACATATTTCATATCTCCCTCACCAAGAGCATGACGGACCCGAGTAGATGAGACTTGTCCTTGCTCCTTAGGATTATTAGGGCCAAAGGCTCTGGAGTCTTGTTTCTTGTCCATGACAGAGTTTATTATGTAAGCCCCCATACCATACTCCTCACAGAGTCTCACCAGCTCTGAAGCATCACCAGAAGCTCTGTATCCAAACCGGTAGTTTTTGCCTAAACATAATAATAATTCTAACTTTTACAATTCAATTATTAACTGCTGGCAACTAAAAACTTAAAAGCAGCAATTATTGCTATCAAATATTCATGCACCTGCCACAACTCCACGCACTCCAAGCTTTTTTGATAACTTCTCAACAAATTGACGAGGAGTAAGGTATCGAACTTTAGAAAATTCAACCTCGAACTCTGTGGGGGTCACATTACCACAGTATGGAGCCCATGAGGAAAGAACCCGCTTCCGGTCACATTTGGCGACTATTGGAGCCCTGTTAAGAATAATTAGCATCATCATTAGCAACATTAGCACATTAGCTAGGACTGCATGTATCTTTCTGCCACTGTGCTTTCTTTCTTTCAGTTTTTATTAGTCTAAGTTTTGTTAGCTTCATCCAGCAACGATACTCTTTTCTCAGCATACCCATCTGTTTGCTCCTAGATTCCCAATATTGTTCAATCAAAGAAATAGAGAGGGAAAGACAATCTACCAATATCCATACCTAGGTTCCCAACCAAGAATTTCTGCCATTCCGACAAATGATAAAAGAAATGGAACTCCGACCTTTGCTGCTTGAATTGCCAGTTCACGATGACCAATGTGAAGAGCATCAAACTTTCCCAAAGCTACTATACCTCCTAGTGAAATGACAGCCAAGAAATCATAAACATGTGACTAAGACAAAAATATAATAACTTATTCAAAAATGAAATAACATAACAAAATAATGAATCTTTAATACTCAATCAAAATGAAAACTGAAGGAAATTAGAAGTTCAAATAAAAAACGAGCCACAATGATTTTGTTATCCCCATAATCTACAATCAACAAACTAAATGCACTATGAACTAATCCCCCTGTCCCAAATGGAGTGACTCCCATTCTTTTGGTGTATTTCAGCATGTTTAATATATATTTTTTATTTTACTAATTTCAATATATTTCTATATTAATTATTAAAAGTATATAACCTATGAAAGTCTTAAACTACGTGTGAAAACAACCAAAAGGGGATCAGTTAAACTGTAACAGAGGAAGTAATATCTTGTAGTTGTCGTAAGCAATATGACAGGAGTACGAATAAACCTGCCACAGAAGATAATCGTTCAGATGGAGGCTCATCATCATCTTCCTGTTGGCTTCACACATTGAATATAATCAGATACATATCAATCATGAGAATTATTGAGAATAAACAACCAAAGAAAAAAAGTACAATTTTTTCTTTAGCATTGGTTGTATTATCAAGATTGAATTTTTACCCAAATATAACATTTGTTTGCTGACTATATATAGGGAAAAAAAGAGAATTATACAAACAATCAATTCAACAATCAATTCAATTCCAAACTCCTACATGGGACCAAATGTAAACAGTAATAAATATGTTATGCTGATGCAATATATATTATCAGTATAACAATGTTTAAAAAATCGGACCGGACCGGACCGGCGGTTCAACTGGAAAAACCCGGAACCGATTCATGCTCCGGTTCGGTTTGGACCATCAACCCAATTTCGACAAAAAACCGGTGAACCGGTAGTTGAATCGGTCGACCCAGTGAACCAGTTCAAGCTAACTATAAAAAAAATAAAAAATTACATAAGATGTTTGTGTTCATTTGTGTTTGATTTTATCACTTTTGAGTTATAAGTATGATTTAATATCTTTATTTTCATATAAATTTAGTATTTATTTGAATTGTATCAAGTAAACATCGTGCAAATAGATTTAGCTTCTTTTTTTTTGCAGATAAATTGATTAATTTTACATATTTGATAGATATTATATATAATATATATTTATGTAATAATAATTAATATATTTATTATTTATTACATATTAATGACATCATTGGGTCAATAACGATTTGATCACCGGTAACTTTTCTAGTTTGATGACCCGTCCGGTTTTTAAAACATTGCAGTATAACATCAATAAAACAAGCATAAAAATGTACAGTTTAACTACCTGTATTTCAAGATAATCAAATTAAAGGAAATTTCAGCTCTATTTGGTTGCTGAAAAAGTGCAACAAAGTAAACTAATTACTTCCAGTGAACTAGAAACGTTAGGCTTCAAAGTTCAAAACTTTATTTGTCTCCCTAATTCATTGAAACCCATATAGCAGAGTAAAAAAGAAGCAATAAATTTCAATTTTTTTTTGCAATATTTCATCACCAATTTCCTTGGCAAACATGCAAATGGCAATTTCAATTTAATTGTAAAAAGGAGAGAGGAATACAATATGGCAAGAGGGAGAACCTTAAGCAATCAGAGAGAATGGGGCTTTGACTGAGTGGAGATTTTGGTTGAATGCAGCCTGCAAGAGGGTGTCCAAAATCAATACCTGACGAAGAAAAATTGTTCAATCTCTTATCAAAAAGAGCAACAGAGGGTGAGAGCTTAATCGTTTGAGTATGGGTAAATCCAAACCCTAGTCCAATCCCGAACCCTAAATTCTGATGATTGCACTCTCGTAAGCGGTGGGACATACGAGAGACAGTCAACATTATTGTGGACTCAGCCAGTCAGTCAGTCACAGAAGAAGGAGAAGATGGCGTGGAGCTTTGTGTTCTTCATACATAGGCTTATTGTGAACAATAATACTATTGCGAATGTGTCTGTTTGGCTGTATTAATATATTTTTCATATTTTTATATAATTTTCTCTCGCAAAGGTTGAATTTCACTTTATACTCGTGTTAGAAAATATCATATAAAATTTTATATAAAAATATCAGCTCTCTTATTTTAATATATTACGGCTCGTTTGATTAGTACTTATTTTTTCTATGACATGGGATGAACATTGAACTTGAGGTAAATAATATTTTTTTTTTGGATTTTTAAAGTGTTTTTATATTTATTTATTTATTTTATCTAATTATTTTACTCGCATATAAGATAAATAAGTGTGGTTTTATCTCATTTTATTTTTAACCCAAATAAATGAGTCACACTCATTTATCTTATATACGGATAAAAAAATAGATAAGAAAAGTGAATAAATCTAAAATTTTGCTTAATTTTATACCCATATGCTTACATGTTTTGGTTCAATGCAAATAGATTATGAATCAAAGGTCATGGAGCTGAATGATATGATCTTTTTCATGATAATCACAAGGCAAAGGGTTCCAACTTTGGTAAAAGTAACAGTTGGTAGGGGTATATGTTTAATTTCCTCTAAACTATCAACAAAAAAATAAGATTATGAGTTTAAGATTTTATAATTTGTGTTGGTAGGTCATTATTCTAATAAATAATAATAAAAAAGGATTTAATAATAAAATTTCTAGAAAGCAATTTAATTAGTCAGACAATTATAAAAAGTAAATAAGCGAAAGAAAAAAGAAACCATGAACGTACTAAGATTTTGACAAAGCCAAATCATCACTTCAATATACAGATTCTGACTGAAAATTAGTTCAGAATAAACCATGATTAGTAATCTGTCCCAATGTCCCAGCTTAATCTCTAATTAAACAACTTTAGCTTGCTGATTCAAGCTACCTTAGTCTCTATTTAAACAGGTTTAATTTAATATGCTGATTCAAGCATTATAAGGTAATGTTTTTTCTTCATCCTGTTACGAAGATGTACTCCTTTTGTCCCTCAAAAACTTACTTAATTTGACTTTTGTAGTCAAATTTATCAAATTTAGAACTAAAAATTAAGCATGTTCTTTTTATATATTCAAATCTATAAAAATCGGATGTAATAGTAAATTCGATATAACTTCTTATGTTTATAATTTTTTTCCTTTATATTTTATAAGAAAATAGTATATATTTTGATTACAAAATTGGTCAATTTGACTGTAAAAGTCAAACTAAGCTAATTTTTACACGATAAAGTATTAAAAAGAGAATAGATATTTTTACAAATAAAAATAATAATTTCACAAATTCTTCCTCACGTGAATTTAGTAAGTAAACCACTCTCTTACGTTACGTAAGAGAAAGCTCGTAGCACTATCATTTTTTATTTATGAAAATATTAATTTCCTGATAAAAATTGGGAGTTTCTTCACACAATTTTACCTTCGACCCATTTGCTCTTCTTGTTTTTTTCTCATCTATCAATTTGTTTAGGAAGCAGCCTAAAGGAGTCTACAATTTTGTTTATAGAGATATTCCGGATGAGATTAAGAGATTTGATGCTTTTGGGTAAACCAAAGAACTTCATCAATGCTTTCAAAATCATTGCCAGCAACTAAAAACACTTTAGAGACCTTTACCCATTTTTCTGAAGAAAAATAATAAGAATACCAAAAGAAAAAGTCATAGTATTGCAGAGCAAAAGATGCAGTATTATCAAATTCATCAGCTTAATGGCAAGATTCAAAGGCTACAAGTATTGCTATACAAGGCCACAAATCTCACCAACAGATCTCGATGTTCAATATGAGAAAAAATGAAAATCATATATGGATGGAAAGGAGACAATGAGGTAATTGTGAACAAAACTCTTGTGAAGTAGATGTAAGTGGAAAGGAGGACAATGAGGTAACTGTGACCTATATGTGTGGATATTAACTTTAGTTCTCAATAATTCATCCTTGAGTTGCTGTCAACCTTCACCACCATTTCTTCTTCATCCTTTCACCAGATTCTTCTTCAGTTCCTAGCTTGTTCAAAATTACCTTTGTTTCCCTCAGTCTTGCACCATAATCCTTTTTCCAACCTTCAAACATTTGTTTCAACCTTCTAAGTTCGCGATCTGGGCTCAAATTCGCGTCCAACTGACCTGATTTTACCTCAACCAAGAATTTCGCATCATCACCAAAAACTTGGATCCTCTGCTCAAACTCTTCGGCTAATGTGCTTATAACACTCAGACCTGCATTCATTGGTTTCACCCCACTCCTGTAATTACTTCCTGATTCGCAGTTGGAGTCTCTGCCATTCTTGATTGACACATCAGAATTCCTCTCGGAGTCATCGAGGGCCAGGCTTTTCTTTGCAATGGAGAGGCTCGACTGCAATGATCTCATTTGTTTCTGCCACACCTCTTCCATGGACTTCATTTTCTTTTCGTACTCGGACCAACGGCTCTCGTATTGTTGTAGCCGTTGGTGGAGAATGTCATTCTCCTCATCTTTCACTCTTAAAGCAGACTCGGCTTTAAGAACACGGCGTTGTAGCTCAGCAAGGAATGACGACTTCACCAGCACCTCCTCTGACTCATTACCCTGTTTGGGATGTCACCGTCATTGAATTTGCCAACAAAATAAGGGACACATACAAATGAATATTGCAGATACACCACAAAATTTCAAGTGTCAAAAAGCAAGGCAAATTTCACGAGTCAAATAGCAAGGTAGATCATGGTAGTATTATTATCTTGGCTATGAAAGATAAAAGTAAAATTTACAGCAGAATGATCCTTTAGTTGAGGGCAAGCTAGCATTCAAGGCACCAAGTCATCGATTACAGCATTGAAAATATAAAACTATAACAACAAAATTTTCAATTTCAAGCAACTGACTGGACTTGTGCATTTGCATATACAACAGAGCCAAGAGAATACGTGACAGCATGTCCAAATCATAAACTATTATTCTTAAAATTCTAATACAAGAGGGAGACACGCATCAGGATGAAAATTAGAAGACCAAAATGTTAAAAAGAACTTGATATGTCAAGAGAAAGCCAGAGAGCAAGTTAAAGCAGGCAAAGCGTGTGTGACAGAAAAGCAATCTGATCAGTATCAATCATATATGCATTCTTTGGTTTAATTACTAAAAAGCCAATTATTCTCCTTACATTCTTCGTCCTATCTGATTTATACAGAAATCTTGCACCAAATCAACAGTTCTGATGTGCTTAATTGGGTGAATTTCCATATTACATCGAACAACTTTGAAATCCTATGGTGCTAACCATAACAGTCAAAGGGGTTTATTGACACACAACAAACTCAAGATAAATAAATAAAAACCCTCTATCTGATACTGCCTCTCAATGCAGAACATAATCTTGATTATATTTAATTAGTTCAATTACCTAATACGTAGTAATATTTAAGTATAGATTTTGGCTCTTTGTTTTGATGAAAATCATCACCCGATATATCTATTTAAAAGAACAAGGAGTTGAAGAGATATATTATGAAGTTTTTTATTATAAAAAAAAAAGGTTTGATAATCAAAAGGTAATTGTGGTCTCCTGAGAGATTCAAACTCAAGTAAAATTAAAGTGGAACAACGAACACAATGCAAGTTCATTATCAAAATTCATTATACTGGATGGTGCCATCCAGTTGATAACGAACTATTTCTCATAATAAGACACTGATCAATTATTAAAGTATGGTAAGAACAAACACAAAAAAAAAAACGAACCCTACAATTCCAAAAGGGTAAGAGTCATCAGCAGAGTCAATGAGTACCTTTCTTACCCCAAATTGTAGTAATCCTATGTCTCCTGAACATCTTCTGACTAACCAGCCACGTATTACTGAAAAATAACTCAGTCAGTCTCATGAATAAGAGCAACAAATGAACAACCTTTCTTTTTTTGTGTGGATAAAATGAACAAGAGCAATTAATGAATAACATAGCTGCAATGTACTAATTTCACAACCTAAAAGTTGGAAAAGTCTAACTGGAGCCTGCCGGAATCTGAAGGATTTCTTTCAAACCGGATGCCCAGTTAATTACCTCAAATCAGAGGTTACTCAATTTAAAGATGTTCCAACCATTGACCTAGTATATTCTCTATTAACTGTCAAATATAATCTAATCTAATCCTTCAGTCCTAAAATGGGACTTCAATAAATCATGTACATCAAGAAAAGTTGTTAATTTCCAATTTAACATCCTAACTCAATTTAAATAAAAAATATTATTTAAAAACAATAGGTTTAGCTATTTTTGGTTTATGGGTAAGCATCCCGTCACTTTTTATTCTAATTGAAGAACGCGGACTCTCTTTTTTGAAGTACTGAAACAGAAATCTAGATTCTCATTTGGGGCAGAGGAAGTATTACAATTAATACAACGACTTTAATATAAACAGTGTTCTACTTATTCAGCCAGGATGGTGGGGGGGTAGTAGGGTACTTTAACTCTCTGACAAGCAAGGAAAATATCCTGTCCATACATAGCCTATTGTATCAAACTGAAGCATCAAATAAGTAAAAGCAACATAAACAGGTAAATTTCTCACCTTAAGACGTATTGGATCAGCAAAAATAATGTTAAATTAGTACCTGATTGTACCAAAACCGATGCATCATAGATTTTTTTGAATTTTTTTCTGCTGTTCCTGCCTTTAATCTGCTTCTGAATAAGCACAGCAGCTCGATATCGTTTTAGTAAGACTGAAGATTCTCTTCTAGTTTTCTCACCTCGAACAACTGTAATAATAATTTTTGAAAAATCATTCTCCAAAGCCCTCAAAGATAACTTACCTCAGCTAAACAGCCTGGGATCATAAGTATAACATAAAAGATGAAAAGACATACATGACTGAAGAGTGGTGATTCCTCTCCTTAGCTCCTTAAGATGATGGCGGGCTTTGTGACCTCGGAAGCAGCTTTGAACACGTAAGATGCTATGGAAAGTACGATTTCTTGTGTCCTCAAGCTTCCCAATCTGAATAAATTGACATTACATGAAAACACATCAAGACACATTTATTTTCATTATGACATCCCAGCATTGATATAACAATCAGAGAAAAGAACTAAACATGGTTAATGAGCTTTGCAAACACAAAAAATTTCCAATAACTTCAGAAACAAACTTCTGCTATTTATCTGAAAAACAGAAGACTTCCCACCCCTGATAATCCAATCTTTCGCCATGTTTTATTAGTTCTGGTAGATGATAGACGAGCTTAATAAGCTAATCCAAATATTTGAATCACCATTTATGATTAAATGTCACATAAACAAAGTCCAAGGAAAGGAGAAATAAATCAAAACAAAAAAAATATACAGGAAGAGGCAATAATCATAAGGGCAATCCTAACTGTCTTACCTGTCCAGTTCTAAAAAACAATTTTGTGTAGCCAACTTGATACATCTCAGGCAGAATACCGAATTGATGAAGAATTGAAACTGAAACACCAAGAGGATCTTGTGATGCAACATTGTTTAGTAGAAGGAATCCGTACCTATCCAAGAATCACATTAGAAGTGAGGAAATGGACATGAGAAATATGAACAACAAACCATGTATGAAAAATCCAACTAGAACAAGTTGACTATACCTTCGGGCAAACTTCTGATGAGACATTCTAGTAGGAAATCCAGATCTTGATATCCGAACAACTTCTAGGACTCCACAACATCTTAACTGCTGCAGTACAAGTCCTTGCTCATACAATCCAGAAGACTGATAGTTGTTGGGCTTAATACAACGTATGAAATGTGGTGTTGTATTCTCTAAACGTTTCATTAATTGGAATAATTGGCCCTAAACACCAAAAGAAGATGTGAAAAATATCAGGTACTAGTATCAGGTACAGACACTAGGATTAATACTAAAGTAACTAAACAGATGATTCCTTAGAGTAGAACTTAAAATTACAACTACGGCATAATATATTATTATAAATTAACCGTGCATGCCCACAAACAATTGTCAGATAAGATATCTTATTATGCTCCCTGTCAACTGTTCAGAGAAAGCCACGTGTTTAATGAAGAATTAATGGCATTTTTGGTTTCAGTGTTTTGAGCCAATATTATCAATTTCCAACTACTTTGTGTGAAAAGGTCACCACTACATTTCATATCCCGGTAACAGAATATTAAAAAAAATAAGCGCATAAAATCGTTCGTAGTAACCACTAGTGAACCTTGAACTCGCAGGTAAACTTAATCAATTATACATAGATGCCTATCACGATAATAACCTCTTATGAGAATTCAATATTAAAAGGGCTACTGCTGAACCAGAAATATTTACAACCTTTAAATTCCTCTAACATTTAACATATATGAAATAGCAACAAACTGACATGTCTGATGGGTTTGAAACTGAGTTGAATCTAAAACTTTATAGCCACGAGCTACTAATATTTTGTACACTCTGTAGGAAACACAATCTATCAATCGACTTAGGACGGTTCTTCCATAACTCATGTAGTCATTCTTTCCAATAATATGTAAACTTCGTATTTAAATCGGTCCCTAAGCACCAACACACCCTGCGTGCATGGGAAGTAAGCATTCACAAAACAAAATTTAAGGTGCAGACATGCAAGCGGTATACCCCGGAAAGCAACCAATGACAATCCCTTTAACAAATTACAAAAAGAAAAACATAGAATTAATCCATTAAGCAGCAGATAAAGCATTATAGGGGGCATTTAGATGATATCTTGATGTCTTAAATACTGAAATTCTATAGTTCAAAATCCCAAAAGTTGCTTCAAAGGATACAAGCTAAAAATGCATTGTAAGAAAAAAGTATAATGAAAATCTAAACATCCAATATCCAGATATCATGATAATTTTCTTTACAAGAGTATTGAATGTCAGAAATATCAAGATCATCATCAAGAACTTATGAACCTTAAATTTCGTCATGACGCTCAGCTTTTGGAAATCTGCTCCACCTGCTTTATGTAAAGAACCAACCACAGGCCTCTCAGATTGAGAGAGCAAAATGGATGCAAAAGCCTGAGGTAGATGGCACGTGCAAGAGGACAGAAGTTGTATTGAATCCAAGTGCATTAGATCTCGATTCTTCTCCAAAAACCCTGTTGTATCATACATAACCTGAAAAGATATAAAAAGATAATGAACTGACTTTTTCTTTCAATTCCTCGCAATCAAAGAAGTCCATGGAACTTGACTTGTGACAACTAAGAAGATCTAACAATGAGCACGTGACCCAACTGGCATGCTGGATTCCACACCAAATGGGAAACAATGATACCCCTCCTGGTTGAATAATCTATTAGATGAATGAATCAACTCTAATCAGATAATGATGCAGGCACTATCTTGGTGCAACACCATTTAGAAAGAGTTCTATATATCTATTTGGCAAGCTACTGTGAGGTATCAAAAAGAGATGGAGGGAAAAAAGACAAAAAGAAGAAACAAGGATATCAGTGACAAAGTACTTACTTCCCCTGCATAGTGGCATACAGTAAAAGTTTTTTCGCGTTCTCCTCTGAAATAAGAATTAGGATTCAGGTGCTGCTTAAGCTTATTGGCAAATGTCAAGTCGGTTCCATTTGGGAAGGTGGACTCCTCATCTAACAGAGACAATAACCCCAATGGTTTCTGCACGAAAGGCAAGAAAAGAAAGCTGAAGGGAGTGCATTAAATATATACACTGTCATAAACAGCAGCAGGTCAAAGACTTAATGAAATGCATTAATAACTTATATTCTGTTCACTGTCAACTTGATACTATCTATCAGAGAAGAGATGAGTGGAAAGAAACTAATCATAGCTCTACAAACTGGCAAATATATGTTAAAGCAATGAAGTGCAGTAAGATTTGCTTCATGCTTATTTAGAAAACAGTGGCATGTTAAAATGTAAAAAGACCTCTGACGAAAAACATGATTTGATGAAAAGGTTGAAGAACAAAAGACCTTATCTCTGCATCATAAGGAAAACCTCAACATCTCTATTGAATTCTAGCCTAGTTGTTTTAAATTGAGAAATGGAGAACTATGTCATTATGAATACTACAATAGAAAGATCATGACTAAGAAGGTCATCCAAGAATAGTATTAAATATTCAGGGAAAATTTCAAATGGAAAACAGAAAAATGGATTTGAGATATAAAAAACAATGCATCAGTAAGGTTTACCTTCTCAAAAAGATTCAGACAATCTTGGTTGTCTTCAAAATCCACTTTGGCCCAGTCAATCCCATCTTGTATATATTCCTGAAAAAGAAATTCCAGTTGTCCACTCAAATTAGATTTGGCTTTTTCCTACTCTAAAACATTGATGGGCATTGAAAAGCATGTCTACACTACAGTAGTTTGAAAACAAAATGTGTCATTAAAGACATAACAAAATTGAATTATCATACAATATTTTAGCTAATATAAATAAGTCTATGCAACTGATATCACCATCAGCTGAAGCCAGATTTACATAGGAACATAAAACTTGGGAGTCGAGAGATGGTCCAGTATAGCTATGCAAGCAAGATGTGTTCCTCTGAATAAACAATTACTCCCACTATCCTACTTTACTTGCTACCTTTTTCTTTCTTTTTTACGCACGCATTATAAAAAAGTGGAATCTTGTGCTGAAGTTGAAAAAAACTCTCTTATGCTTTATATACTGTGTATGACACTTCACCCCTTTTGGTGTTTTTAATGAATTATTTATTTGTCAAAAAGCAAGACAAAGGACAAATATATAAAATTAATATAGGATAAAAAACCAAGGAATCTTTGTTTTTGGGAGAAGATACCAAGTAAAGTGGGACGGAGGGAGTATTACATATAAAAAGATAGGACCCCTGTTTCATGTGATGTCATGATTTCTTCTTTAAGTTTCTTTTCTTAAAGACCATCTTCAGTTAAGTTCAAAAAAATTGCAAAAGAAGAAAATGCGAACAGAAGCCAGGAGCCAGGAGCCCAATGTGACTGAACTAATTCACATAATAACAATAAAATAAAATTTTGAAAAATAAATTTGACTGACCAGTCAATCGACCAAAATAAACAGGTTCAAGAAGCTCAAATGTAAATGAATCAACCAGCAGGCATTTGGAGCAATACATTAAATGCTTCAACATTATAAAATTAAGTGAATAAAAAAAAAAATCAAAGTTTTCAATAAGAAGAATATAAAGGGGGAATAGAGATAATCCAGGGATGCTACTGATGTCGTTTCAGGCTAGTTTTCTTTTATTAAGGTAATGGACCTCTGATTAATAAACTACAGTATTCCACCAACAAAATCACATAATTCTGCAGTATTTGCCATGAGATTCAGGGAGTTAACATGAACGCCATGCCTTTTTGTGTAGTACTTCCTATTTGTGGAAGTCATCAGGTCAAAGAAAGTAAGCATGTTTCTTTTCCAGCCTAAAGCTTATGAGTTTTTTTTCCTTCTCTAAAGTTGAAGGTTTTAAAATCAGTAACTGCTTCCAGTTTCTTTGGAAACCTATAATAACTACACTAAAATGGCAGACTAATTTAAAACTTCAGTTCAGCACTCTGCTTGAGTTGAGTATCAGTTACATTGCACCCAACCTCTACTCTAAGGACCAGTTTGGTTTGTGTAATTCAATGGTTGATTACATGAAACAGACTTTTTACATTCCTTTACGTTGTATTTGAGCATTACAGGCATACTATACTGACGCTGCAGAATTTCGTCCAACTTTCATTACACCTGAAAATGTGTGTAATTAATCATTATACTCCATTTGTATTCCTTTTTTGACGCTTCATTAATGTTATGTGCATGGTAATTAATTAGATATTGATCACTACTTGTGTGAATGCTTGATTTTAATTGGCATTATTCATTGCATTTAAAACGTATTTTAGGCAAACCAAACAAGATTTAGGATGTATAAAATGACATTATGATTGCTGCACAATTTGCAAGTAAGAAACTTGGAATGTTTGTGATTGTCTAAATGCTTTTGAACAAGTTATATATTAGATAGATATAAATAGGGAATTCACCTCCTGCTCCAACTTGAATAAATGACGATTGAAGTGTTGCTGCAATCTCTCATTGGCATAATTAATGCAGAACTGCTCAAAACTATTTCTCTGGAAATGTAGAAAAAACATAAAATAGTATGATTACTTGTAGAATAAGAAGAGATACAAAAAATAACAGAATAAAAGCACAGGAACATACATCAAATGACTCAAAACCATAGATATCAAGAATGCTTATGGATCTTCCAGTGCGACGCTTGCCTACTACAAGTGACTTGTTAATTTGTTCTACCAGCCAATCAAACAAACAAGAATAGATAGATTTTGCCAATGCATCTCTTGTGTCGATTGCCTGAAGGATGAGTATGGAATTTAGTATAAAGATAATGAGCCCATCATACATGCGTCTAATTCAGAGATTTGATAGTGTCAATCATCTAGTGTCAATCATCACAACCAGCATGTGAAAATTTTCTCTCTTCCAGTTATACCTGAGATAGAGTCAGCCTCTGAACAATATTATCATTTCGTACTTTCATATTTCGAGTAGACAAGGCTAGCTTTAGGTCCGCGACATCACACGCAATCAACTTAGCAACATTCATTAAACCTGAAAATTCAATATCAACCCTTGAGAAACATCACGCGAAGTTCAAATAAAAAGTGAACCAATAATCTCAAATTTTACAGTAATTTCCCAAGATAAATAACCTATCAAAAAATCCCCAAACAACTATTAACTACATCCAAAAAAAGAAGTGGAATCACTAGCTGAACATGTACAGAGGTAGATATTGAGAGTTTCACACATCCAGTCACTTCCAAAATGTCCAATTTTCTCACTTACTAAAAGAGGAAAAACCTCCATTTTTCTTTATGACAGAACAATGAAGGAGATGCTTTACTAACTTGGAGTTAGAATGAGTCACAACAATTCAATTCGTATCACCATTTCTTTGCTATAGGACAATGAGCAATAGACGTTTCCAAGAACGAAAAACCATTCAAGGAAATAATTCTTTGATTCTGAGGACTACAACCATTCAAAACGATGATGCTTTGAGTGAAATTTGATTAGCAGACTCAACTATTTCAACTGGTACTTGCCTAGCTCTACTAGCTATAGAATGAATTGTGAAACTGACTGGACTTGGTGAGTAGAATGCTAACTTTCCTGGTTACTGATCTCAGACTTCCTGGAAGTCCTGGACTGGAAAAATTTATAACAATGTTAAGAATTTCTCTATTAGTTTCAGCTACACGTACTACAAATTTCTTTCAAAATTAGGGACCAGAGACACCTTAGCTGGTCTTCTATATAAATTCTTGAAGCACATCACTCACATTCAATGCAGCATCATACAAGCCTGAGGAGTTCTTGTTAAGGGGCTACTAGTTGCAAGAAAGGTCCAAACCTCCCTCTATCAATATCAGAAAATCTGAAAGTAGTCAATCTTGCTGGCTACTAATGCATGCAATATGCAGTACTTCACAAAACATAATGTTATGTAGCCACATTCCGTTGCATCATCCTCAACAAGTTACAGGAACTCCATAAATCATATTGTTCCAACATTTTTTATATTTTTTTACTTTGTCCATTCAAATGTCAACTTCACACAATAGATATAGATAGTGTCTGTTGGACAGGAGGTTCTACAACTAAAACCCGAGTGTCCTGGATGGGTTTCACTTGAACAGTTGAACAAGTAATCTGTGAGACCTGCCCGTTAAACAATAAAGCTTTGTTTCACCATTTTTACAAAAAGGTTAGTGCGGAGAATTGAACCCTGACCTCATTCCAAAACAACAGGTTCTCAGGATCTGTTTTTTCCTAATATTCTCTATATATTGGATAAGGTTTGAAATAAGGGGATTATATCACCCTCACCCAACTTAGAATCACACACATCTCATAAAAACTTATAAATCAGCCAAATGTTTAAACGGGAATTATATCACCCTCACATCTTATACTTAGAAATCAGCCAAATGAATTTTATCATAAATAATATAAGATCACTGTACCTCTCCTATTTTACAAACCACACTCACTTACTGAAATTAACCAAGTTAGAAAGAAATAAATAGGTAATAAGAGTATTGAAAATATGTCAATAACATCTAAGTTTTGGTCAATAGGCATTATAATAAACAAGATTTAAATTTGATCACTGGAAGAACTATTTTACTCATGAAGTACATTAGGAATTCGTTCTAGGACATACAAAACCTATTAAATGCAACAAGCATTACTGGCTAGCAATATATAGCATATATGGTTGTGTGGGAAAATTCAAACTAGCTGGCAAACAAAAACATCTAAATCTTTCACACTATGACTAAAATTTAAATCTTCACACATGGGTCAACAGCAACAGATCTAAAGAAATATAACATGATCTTAGAAATATTTCAGTTTGTTCTTCCAGAAATTGTCACCTTCATCAGCCACAGGTTCAACATAGTTTTCATTATCAACCGAAGTAAAGGACACATTCCCCAGCCACAGTACTGCAGCAAGCATTGCAAAGACACTCTCTTGGTCCTCTTTGCTAACATGAACAACATCAAGAGCTTCCTGGAAAAAATATAAGCAGCTATGTAATGTTTGTTTGAGCACAATGCAAATTTGTGAATTCGCTGTATTTTCAAACCAAGAAACAGCTGTTTCTGTCCACCATACCTCCCCCCCCCCCCCCCCCCCCCTTTCTCTTTCTCTTTATTTGCCTTAAAATATGGTGAGAATTTAGTTCATAAAAAATATAAAAGAGTGCAGTACCGTTACAATACGAAATTCTTCAGCATCATCAACCCCGGAAATTGAATAGCAATTGCTTTGACTCAGATATTTATACTCACTTGCACTCTTCAAATTCAACTTCTCTGTAGTATAAGAAAAAAAGAAAAGACAAAAGGGCATATTAACAAGGACACATGTCCAGGTAACATGTGAGTTGACATGGACGTTGAGCCCTAAACCCTATCAACTTAAGCTTTTGGGTCAAGTTGGGTTCAACAAGTGTAATAAGGGCCTTTGATATGGACTTCCAGGCTCCCCAATAAATTGGTATTAGAGACGTGATCTATGATCATGGCAGACTTTTTACGTAATTTCTCAAGTAAAACAGTTCAACAATGTTGGGACTCGCAAGAAACTTGACATAGTCCCAACAATTAGCATGTTTAATGACCAAGATAAAACTATTATAAGTTTCAGAAGATCTCAAAAATTTTGAAACCATCAGAATTTTCGGAGACTACTCCAAGACCTATGCAACCATTCTCCCATTAATCCCACCTTCATAAATACTCTAACTAATTGTTGTCACTTCCACCGTTGCTACAGTTATCGTTACTGTTGCCTATATACCCTTAGAACACCACCATCATTAAAACACCTTCATAACTGTCAACACCAAAGCCAAACATCTTCAAAACTATAATCTTCACTGTCAAGCCATCAAAATTCTTCTCATAAACCAAAATGGTAAATTTCACCTCATTCATATCATTGTCCACTCCAACAGTTCCATTAAATACAGAATGCTCAATGTGAAAGGAAGTTGAATACAAAAAATATTATTGGTTGATCTCAGATCCTTTGGTCAATTGGATACATTTATATAATCATAAGGATCAAAGTCAACATCTTTTGGAGCAATTAATATTGTTTCTCTCTTTTCATCAAATAAATTTTATTTACTTAACCAAAAAAAGAAGCATAATGTATGAAGTTTAATTCTAGATTGACAGAAATATTACCCTTCTTCATACTTATGTTCCAATAGGTCTATTATTAGTTCCAAAGAAAAGATGAGGAAATGGAAATAGAGGAATAGAGTTGAGAAAATTTTCTTCTACTCCTGTCATTTTTTTTTCTTATAAAGAGAAAAGAGGAAGAGAATAGGAGGGGACAAAGAATGAAATTTCTTTATCATTTTTATTCTTTGCTTCTTGGATAAATTCTATTGCACCTTTTATCAATGTTTTAGAGGTGCAAATTTGCACAACCAACGATAGACTAAAGGAGTTGGGATGTAAGATTTTATAAACTTATATTAATGATATTGGCTAAAAAACAAATAATAAGCAACAAAAATATCAAGGAAAAAAAAGACAAAGAATAAAACTGAGGCAATAGATACCTTTAAGAGCAGGTGGAGCTCCTGCGCAAAGCTGATAAAATGAATGATATGACCTTTCTCCCTCTGCACATTGGACCACCCTAGACTGATAATAAAGCAAAATTGGATAAGTAGTTGTATTAGGAAGAATGGTTAGGATAAAATCATTAAATGAGGATAAAAGAAATACCTTCTCAAGTAAAACTGTAAGGAATCAAAGTCCACAGTGATAGGAACCAAACACAAATTGACATATTAGGTCAGCCTACAAAACTTCAGAATAATAATAATAAATAAAGAGGGGGGGGGGGGGGGGGGGGGGGGGGGGAATCATTACAGGACATCAATGATAGATGCAATCTTACAAGTTTGAATTTTGGCTCCCGAAATTTTTCCAGTTTCACTAAAGTGAATTTCAATCAGTTTTCCCTGTTATAAGTTCACTCAAACTATCATTAAAGACACTATCCAGAACTTCAATTCCATAGATCATTTGCTACTACAAATAACCAACATTAACTCAAAGAAGAAACTGAATGTCTATGTAAGAAAATATAACTTACAAAACGACTTGAGTTGTCATTTCTTAATGTCTTTGCATTACCAAAGGCTTCCAAAATAGGATTAGTTTTCAATATTTCATATTCTACTCCACTACCACCGCCAAGTGCAGCCAAATATTGCATCGCTATCTTTGCCGTTTCAGTTTTTCCTGCTCCACTTTCACCACTGCTCACAAATAAACAGAGGTTGACCAATGCATGCATATGAACGTGTGTAGAACATTCAAGAAATTCATTAAATTAATCTCTACTAAAGAACTCTTTTGTCAAAGGTTTTATCTTGGTACAATACTTCATCTAAGGAAAAAAAACAAGGCATCATATATAACTTGTGAAGTTTTCAACCTGAAAATACAGAATAAATCAATCAAATAAAATCAAAATAGATTTCTCTGATTACCTGCGGCCGTACATAACTGGCAATAATAATCAATGTTACTGGCAAAATAGATTTCTTTTATTTATTTGATTACCTGCGGTCCCCGTCAATGTTATTTTAGTGAATTTGGTCCCTCCCTAACCCGACATTCCTGACAATAATAATCAATTCACTCTGTCTTACTGGCCCTAATTTGTTAGAACTACATGTTTAAACTATCTCCATTTACCCTACTGTTGGTGCTTGTTTAACACCTTCTAAATGTGCTCATTTTAAGATATATCTTTTTACTTTTAGCACTCATAGTCGTAAGATCCACATTTATTTGAAATGAAGCATGGTCTTAGGGAGAGACACGACAATGATGGGTCACTATTGTTGATGCGAAAATTTATATTCAAAATTGTGGATGGATACCCCATTGCTCCCTCATACGTGTCAATTCAAGGAAGTTACACCTCTAAAAAATGTCAAGGAGGAGTTTCAGCTACAAAAACATAATGCCTACTGGTTGATACTCATGAGATAGCAATGCCTTGCTTCGAGCTTGTGTTGGGTTGTTACAAGCTCAGTAAGTTTGTTTAATCTATAGTTCTTGCATTCTATCAGTTTTAATACTTTAGAATTGTTATTGGACAAGCAGCTTCTCTGTGATTCTTTAGAGCATCTGGACAGAAAATGAATGATTAGCATCTTTTGAGATCAGTATTTATCTTTCCAATTTATAAGGGATTGACTAAATAACCTTTCTTATATTGCTTTGAGCTTCTGTAACTGGAGCATTCAAAGATACTGGGTTTCTGATTATCTAGATATATAAATTGAGAAAATAAAATTATATCGAAAATATAAGTAATCGTTTAATGGGATAACTAAACTGGGATTGAGATATTTCACTTTTCTTATTTAAGAAAAAAATTATACTTCAATTATGATACCAATGAAATGTAAGATTCCCATTGCTCACAGGCACATTGGAAAGTTGTTATTGCCCACAATGTCAACCATAAAAGACATATCACCCTTCTATTATGTAATAATGTAAAGCAACAATTGTAGGACACAACATAAACAAAAAAGAATTAATCTCATTACGAACTGCAAACATCAAGTAATAAGGAGATTATTTACACAAATGAAACAAATTGTAATGAATAATACTAAAGTTGAGATAAAAAATAATAATAAATAAATAAAAATTGTCAAAGTCAGCATCACTTAACTGACCTTATGACAATAGATTGATTGACTTCATCTGGAAGATAAAACAAGAAACAGTGTCAGCTTTCTAAAACAAAAGGCCTTAGGTGCTGATTAATCTTATAAAGCAAAAACAAAACTTTAAACACCTCTTATCATTTCCCGTATGGCTGTATCTGCAATAGCATATACATGTGGGCTCTCAATGGATTTACTCTTATATGCTTTAATGTAATCATTTCCATATAAGGGGACCTTCTTAAATGGATTAATGGCAACCAAAACTGGACCTGCTTTTGTCTAGAAACAAAGAGGTACAAAGCCACAACATTATTAAATAAACTACAAAATTCTAGGAATAAATTTAATATTTATTGAACATAAAAGTGGATGCTTACATAAATCATATCTCGACCATATCTATATTGAAGATTGTACAACACTGATGGTTCATTTAAATAACTTAGTTGCATGAGATCATCCACACCGTCAAGGATATCAGGATTTGCAGGTGTCAGACTATCAGAATTCACCTTTAAAACCTAAAAGTTGAAAACCATTTGTGAATCAGAGTGCGCCATTTTACTATATATCCAAGAGTAACGGAAGTTTGCTTACTTTCTCATTGGATAGTGATATGACCAATTCTGTCCCTGAAGCTGCCAGTATCCTTGCCAGCTCCCAGTTCCCATCAGGAAGTTGAAACCAGGATTGAACCTTCTGAAACAGTGAACTTCGACAAGTAGGTAACAAAATCAATAAATAGAAGACTAACTAACAAACCACCAATTTTTCCAAGATAGTCGGGATAATATGATAAGAGATAATTTGGCCAAAAAAAAGTTCTTTCTTCTCAAGCTAATGAGAGAAAGACCCACTACTAAAATAGGATTATCTAGTCATCAAATGGAAATATAAAACCACACATTAGTCACATTTTCATGAACAAGTTCTCTCTAATATTATTAAAAAAAAAAAAAACAGAAAACAAAAGACCACTTGTAAATATTTTTGTCTCTTAAGTTTTTGAGTCACGAGTATAATTAATTTTCTCTCTTCTTGTTATACATTTCTCAAACAAAATCAAAATCCCAGAGGATTAGGGCATTACTTTAGTTCTGGAATAATTTGAAATTTTCAATACTCTCTATGACTTCAACATAGACAGTAATAAAATATTCCCTAGATCGAACTGGATGGAGAAAAGAAAAGTGTGCCAACCCTAAATACTAGCAATGAAAGCATTCTTTCATTTTTAAATGTGTAATGTTATCTCCTTTTCTAACCCATCATTTAAAGCTTAGACAGAAAAAAAACTGCAAATAAATTGATAATTTCTTATAATCAATATCAAAAAGTGTTTGCCAAACTCAACAATAATAGCGTACGGCTTGATTTAGTTATTTCATCCTCAATTCAAAACCAGATGTGTGCCACCTGTAACTACAATAGGAGAGTGTAACGCTTGGACTGCTCAATGTAGTTATTAAATATAGAACTTTCGTGATTCCAATGGAAACCAATAGTCATGGTGCATTGTCATGCCTACTAGGTTTTATGCTTATTAGCTCTAACATCGAACTGTTATCGATCATTAATTGAGGTCAAATCAAACAGCAAGGACTTCAAATCACTTCATACATGAAGAAATCAAGTATTGACATGCCCAAACCTATTACAATGTCTATCATGATTACTGATTATTTGTCTCTCCCTTCAAATTTTGATTCTTCACTTAGGTTGTCCGGTGACTCATGTCTTACTTGTGGACCAAAAAGTAAACAAACAGCATCCTTCTGAACTAGATTTGGCAAACATAGCAACATATTTTTCATCAAATCAACCCATTATAACCATTACTTTAGATGAAACCAGTAACCTTTTCTTCCACCATCAAACCAGTCTTACCTAGCTGGGCCAATCACATATCAACCATGTGATATGTGGCAACAGAGCTTTAGCTTCCCTACTCAAGCAAGCATCAAAGACTTATTTTAATTTGATGTATGAACTTGGAAAAACCTAGTTATTAATGTGGAGAAACCATTATCTGTATGGAATGAAGAAATGTATAGAGATTGATTTACATGTATATCTAAAAGTTAAATCTTGTTTGAAATTTAATCAAGCATGTAAAATAACAAGTAAAACAAGTGTAACCATCTCCATAACTGATTTTAGCACACAGAACATGTGTCAGCAAGAACCTAATATCGGATTGTAATGTGAAAGTACATAAAGGCACCAGTTACCTTCTTTGCAACATAAGAGGTGGTGTCGTTCCACTTGGACTCATCACGGGTTGGGACACATGATCGCAAAGGAGAAGCTGCAGAATCCAAATTTTCATCACTTGTAGAAGGCCCTGCTTCAACTGGTAAGGTCACGCTACTATAAGGTGAGTCATCATCATTCCTATCAATCTTGTTGCCAGTATCTGCACAAGCTATTTTACCATTTTCAAGAATACTGTCGGAGATCATACTAGCAGTGTTCATATTTACAGCCTCAGACAGCCCATTAGAATGAGATCCCTCCGAACCCATAAATCTAAAGTCAACAGGCAACAATTTGATGGACTGGAAATATGTAAACCTTGAGCTTTCTGCAACATTTTCTTGAATTGGTTCCTTAGTTTGTGGCTTGCAGCAAAAAAGATTGGTCCGACTTAAAATATCAAAAGGCTAACCTTTTTCCCCAAAATCAATATCAAACTTAACAGGTCTCTTGACTTATATGCCCAACTTAATGGAGGGGACCTTGATATGCTGCGAGATTACCAGTCACTGATCAATCATCATTGTTGATTTCATAAAAAATACTGAAATCTTACTATAAAGGTACCGCAATCTAGGGGCTTGAAAGTGATAATAATATTATAAAATCCACTACAATCCAATCACACCCAAAAATTCCCAAATTTCAGAGTCCAAAGATACAAATTGGGTTAAAAATATACCCTTAACTGTTTCTTTATCTAGTGTTGATCTTCTCAGATTGACTTAGAACAATAAACTAAATTTCACGGACAGATCTCAGAACTTCAATCCGATCCTAAAATTAAACCACTTAACAATATCTCTTCATCAAACCGAATCCAATCTTCCTGAAAGTACAAAAAACTCGAAGAAAGCAAACAATCCTTACCTCTTTCAGCTTCAAATTATCTAAAAAAGGTTTCTGAAGCTTCGATCGCGCAATTCAGCCCGAAATTCGAAGGGAGGGGGGGAAATCTTAGAAGAAGAATGATCAGTAATGAATCCCAGTGTTTGTTGTTAAGGTGGATGAGCTGAGAGTGCGAGATCGAAGAAGCTTAAACCCTAAAAATGTTTCAGAGGGTTTACGGAGAGAGAGGGTGTAATGAATTGGCTATCACCAATTCAGTACTTAACAGCTGAGAAGAAGCTTGTTGAAGCAAATTTGGAAGAATTGGAGGAAGAAATGAGGGAGGAACAGAGATCAGAGAGAGAATTAAGAGAGAGAAGAGAGAACAGATGAATCGGGGAAGAAGAAAAATTTCCATTCATTACTCATGCCTCGTTACAGATCACATCTACTGTATATATTTCCTCGCATCATCCGAGAGGAGAGAGGCCATGTGCTGTTTGCACTAGCTTACCTTCTGAATTCTGATGCTTACCATGTGAGTTCTTCTAATGCTTACCATGTGAGTTCTAACTATATAAATGATGAAAAGACAACACAGCCCCCGACTAAAGTAAAGTAAAAAGACTAAGACACCCTTAATTAGTAACTAACTTAACTAATGTCTTATTAGTATTGATTAATTGTGGATTCCTTCTATTCCCTTACATTCTCTGCCCCTCAAAACACCCTTGCCCTCAAGGATGGGGTTTATTAGAACAAGAATTGAAACTAAAATCCTCTTATGCAGGATTGTTAATGCTGGTAAGATAGTTCGGCTTCGGTTATGGTCATGACTTCGGCTTTGGCACTTCAACATTTGACTGGAACTTATCAGACCCTCTTCTGCCGTTTCCTTCAGAAGCTTTAAAATGACTAATTTTGTTAAATAGACCTCTATGGCTAGAACCAAAGCCTTCTTGACAACCTCGTGATGGAAAAAAAGTAATCGACAACTACCAAATGCACCTCCAAGCCTTAGAAGTATCGTCACTTTCTATATATTCTCTTAGAAGATCTGCAATTTTTTTCTTAACTTCCTCAACAGTTAAATGGGTGCTACCACCTTATCGCCATTCAACCAATTCTGCATGGTGTGAAGTAAAAAGATAGCTTTTCTCAGCAGTTTGGAGAATTTAAAATTCTTTGGAGGACTCAAACAGTGCCTTCTTTGCCCTGCTGACAAAAGCTGGGGAAAGAATGTCATCAACCACAACACGAGCAATGAATAAAACAAGGATGTGTGACACCTATACTATTAGTAATTAATAAAATTTTAAAAAATCTCATATTTTATGAATTAAAACATAATAAAGTTGAGTTACAATATTACTAAATGTGGTTAATTTTAATTTTAAAATTTTTTTGGTACAAAAAAAAAATCGAGTCACTGGGTCAATAACCGGTTCGACAGATGAGTCAATTGGGTTTTGACCAAAACTGATTTTTTTGTTAAAACTGGACCGGAGTGTCAACCGATTCTGTTTTTTACCGGTCGAACTGGCTGTCCGGTTCGATTTTTAAAACCATGGTGCTAATTAACTGTGGATTCCTTCCACTCCCTTACAGAGGGAGAATGAATCTCCTTCAGATCGTGTGGAGATGATGCAACTTTTGCATTTTCCCTTTATCTTCCTCTATACAGTTCAAGAACATAAATAAAAAGAATTTCAGTTTCTTTTTATCTGACTCTGTCTTTCTCCAACCTCTTATTATTTTTCCTATTTTTGCAGAATATATGAACATTTTACTCCTACCATTTTTTATTATGACTTTACCACCCCAATAACCTATATGAATCACATTCAATAACAAAAAACAATCTTATAGGTTAATATTAGGAAACTGATATTTTCACACTATTTTTTGATATTTTTACACTGTGAATTTCACAAAAAGTGTCATTATAGATGTATAACGACGATTAACCATCACTATAAGCTATATATGTGGGGTCTACGGTGTGAAAATATCAAAAAATAGTATAAAAATATCAATTCTCTAATAGTATAATGTCGTTTTCACATAAGTATCTTTGAATTAATTATGGATTTTGTAATAATCACAAATACTGACTATATATTTTAGCACATAAATTATTTATACCTTTTATTCTAAATAAAGATAATAAAAAAAATGTAATGTTATTTCACAAAAAAATGTTCAAGTTTCATTTCTCTAGTTAGGTGTATTATTTTTTTTATTGTCATTTGTCAAATTTCTATTTTTGAATGTTTTAATACATATCAAATTTAACGTAACACCACACCAATCAATAGTAACATCATAATAAATATGATGACGGTGTCTAACCGAGACATCTTAATTTAATTCATATTTACACTTTTAATAACACAAAAGTGATTTATAATTAAATTTCTTTTAGATTTAATTATATACCACAATATTGTCAAAATTTTAATTTAATTTTTTTTATCGAAAAACCTTTAATAATATCTGTAAATTTTTTATTCTATTATTATCTACTATAGTATCAAACAATAATGACATGTCAAATTGTAATAAAATTTTAAATTTGTTTAAGGAGATGATATATAAATATCTCTAATTATATGTCCCAAAAATAATTGTCATGTGCCAGTAATTTTTGCTTAGGAACTAACCACACTTGGAAAAATAGAACCAAAAGATAAGGACATGAATAATATTAGTTAAAGCACAATAATTAAATGTTATATTTATTTATATTATTAAAAAATAAAATATGATACAAATTTTAATATTATGTTTTATTTTTTAATAATATAAATGAGTTCTATTTTTTAATAATATAAATAAATATAAGGTTTAATTATTATATATTTATATTTATTCTCACTGAAATAAATAATGGGCAAATTCGTCATGGTTGTAAGAAAATATTATTCAACCGTTACGTTGCAGGCAATAAGTCGTTATGACAAAATTGGAGGGAAACAAGTCAAAAAACGGTTCCCACGGTCCCACCCCTTGTTTGTAGCCGTAGGATTGCTTTAGATTGCACGTCATCCATTTAGTTAGCTTTATGGGCGGCCAATGGGTTCGGTTATACTTTTCTTTCGTTTAATTTTACTCAATTATGTGTTAATTATTCTTTTGGCATACTTGCTATATAGGATAATGTTAAGGTGTCAATTTTTCTTCGACTCAAATGATGTATTTTTTTTAAATTTTTTTTTGAGAACCAAATAGTGTTATATCAAATTTGACAAATAAAATGAGTAAAATATAAAAATGACCCCTGTGATATTTAGATATTGCATTATTTTATTTTATTTTGTCAATGTAAAACGGACCTTTTATTATATGAAAATTTGGATTGTAAACCCGATTATATCATGTGGCGTTGACTTGTACATATGGAATGCTGACATGTCAATTTAATATCTTTGTGCTAAAAAAATCTCTCATCTCAAGATTTTAACCTATAGTCTCATGCTCTTAATACTAACAAAATATTTAACTGTCAAATAAGTTAAGGATATTAATGTTATCATTAAGAAAATTATTACTAATATTACTACAAGTTATTAGTTATTAGTAAACATTACTAATAAGTTGTTAGTAATTACTTAATAATAATTCTCTTCAACTTACTTAGCTAAATACTTAGAATATATTATCTTAATAACATTACTTAGTAGATATCAGTATATATTAATGTTAAAGAAATAAAAAAAGCTTATTTTATTTTACTTGTTACTTTTAAAGAAAAATAATAATAAACGTAATGTATGTTAATAACAATAATTATATAATAATAGTAGTAATAATATAATAATTATAATTAATAAATAAAGTAATCTTGTGACCACAAATTTTGTAATGCTAATAATAAGTACTTTATGTATTTAAGTATTTTTTGCTTTACGTTATCATTGTGAAGTTGGGGATATACAACTAATAATAGAATAATAAATAAATAAAGAAGAAAACCCTAAAATGACTAATAATCATGATATTCCCCACTAGTTCGTATAGGAAAAACTAGAAAGAGAGAGAACAAATTTGCCTTTAATTTTATTTACATAATGAGAATCTTTCATAATTTTGAGAAGAGGGGACAAAACTAACATTATACTAATGAATAAAGCTCTGTAATACTATATATGGGCATTCATTCCCCTAATGTCCAACTCCCGCATGATAAGATCTAGAGAAAGTCCACTAGCTCAAAATAAACATATATATCTGTGTATGTGTGTGTGTGTATATATATATATATATATATATACTAACTAAAATTATTAAAATTTGTTTAAATAAAATGGTAAATTCACTTTATTTTTCACCATTTGTATCTCCATGTAAGATCAAACTTGGGCAAAATTTGTTTTTGCTGTAGGGCGCATTCATAAGTTTCCTTTAAATAATCTATCAATAATGCATGCTAGCTAGTCTTTTTAACCTTTCTCCCTTTTCGGGCTACTTATGGTTAGAAAATTAGCGAGTACATAAAAGGTGAAGAAGTATATCTGCCTTTTTCATATACTCACATGGTGTTAATTAATCACATATAGCAATCAAAATATCTTCACAGTAATAGGCATCAGGCATGCGAACAATCTGAGACCCCCCAACCCTGCCCGGCCCCGGCCACCAAATATAATACTATGTCCTTGTAGTCTTTAATTCTGTATATATAATGGTGGTGGTGTGTTTACTTTCCACCTTTTTTTTGGGGGGGGGGGGGGGGGGGGGGGGGGGGGGGGGGGGGTAGGCATCACGGTACCCTTTGTGGAGTTGTCCGTCCACTCTAATGGTTTTTATTTGTTAGTGTAACATTGGCAATGAATGCAAAGCATTAATATGGTTTGGTTGGGCATGAAGTGATGACCTAGCTATGTTTGTGAAAAAGGAAAAACGAAGATTAACATAGAGTACTTATTATTAGTATTACAAAATTTGCAGTCATAAAATTACTTTATTTATTAATTATAATTATTGTATTATTATTATATAATTACTGTTATTAGCATACATTACGTTTATTATTTTTTCTTTAAAGATAATAAGTAAAATAAAAATAAAATAAGCTTAATTTTTTATTTTTTATTTCTTTAACATTAATATATATTAATATCTAATAATTAATGTTATTAAGATAATACTCCCTCCATCACAGGATAAAAGTTCTCCATTGATTTTTATGGTCAAATTGACCATTTTTCAAATCAATATATCTTATTATTCTTTTATTTAAATATAAAAAGTCTATAAACATTATAAACTAAATGCAATTTAGTACTAATCTCAGTGTTTATTTTTTTTTTGAAAATTTAAATATATATGTTTAATTATTAATTTTAAAAATTGTCAATTTGATTACAAAGTCAATGGAGGACTTTTATGTTAGGAGGGATGGAGTATATTCTAAGTATTTAGCTAAGTAAGTAACATCATGTTGAAGAGAATTACTATTACGTAATTACTAATATCTTATTAGTAAAATTTACTAATAACTAATAACTTTTAGTAATATTACTAATTTTAGTAATAATTTTCTTAATGATAACATTAATATCCTTAATTTAGTTGGCAGCTAAATGTTTTGTTAGTGTTAAGAGTATGAGACTGTATGTTCAAATCTTAGAAGGAGAAATTTTTTTAGTCAAAAAATGTTAAATTGACATGTCAGCATGCCATATGTACAAGTTAACGTACATGACACGTTAGGGTTTATAATCCAAATTTTTATATAGTAAAGAGTTCGTTTTGCACTGATAAAAAAAAAGAGGCGCAATATGTGACGCCCCCAAATCTAGGCCCACACAGCCCAAACTTGAGTCGTCAAAAGACTATAACAAAATTATTACAACAAAGCACAACGTACAACAATACAGTGTATAATAATACACAACTAAGTCTTCACTATTATTGTCACACTATTTTACAACACGTGAAGACTATAATATATATCCCTCGGACTCCCACTCCATTCCCCGGCTAGACCCAGCTACGTTCTCATATCCTGTTGAAAAATAATGGAACAAAAGGGTGAGCTCAAATAGCCCAGTAAGAAATATCATGACTAAGATAATGACGAATAAATTATCATTAGCCTTCAACAGGTGAGTTCTTGATAGAATACAACATAATACAAGGTGTATATCAAAAACTGCAGTTAAATTCTTAAACAATGTTCAGATCAATAATAGCGGCGGAATGAGCAATCTATTAGAAGAATAATGTAGACTATAATGTCCACGCGCTTCTCTTTTTCGTAAAAACATCATCAACTTTTATCATCTGAAATACCATTAGTCAAGATAATACAAATTCACAGTTCCTGGTCATAATCATGCAAATCAACAGTTCATCTATGCATTACGGGCCAAAGAGAACATTCAATATAACACCAGCGGTCATGATTATACCAGATTCAGCCTTTGGTCATAATCATACCAAACAACAGTTCATCTATGCACTACGGGCCAAAGAGAACTTTCAATATAACAACAACGGTCATGATTATACCAGATTCAGCCTTTGGTCATAATCATACCAAACAACAGTTCATCTATGCACTACGGGCCAAAGAGAACTTTCAATATAACAACAACGGTCATGATTATACCAGATTCAGCCTTTGGTCATAATCATACCAAACAACAGTTCATCTATGCACTACGGGCCAAAGAGAACTTTCACCACGTGCCATAAAAGACACCGAACAGATGTATCGCCTTTAACCTAATATATCGCCTTTAACCTATCATCTGTTCAACAAATATATCACATCTGTGCCCCCGGCCACAGATATTCACAACAGCTTGATTCTTGATGATTAGTACAAATAATAGTGATACAATTGATGAACAGAAGAAACAGGATAAACAATAAGTATCGGAAGTTTACTTTGTGCAGATTCAATTAATGTCCAAATTGTCAACATGATGTGGAGTGAAATTTAAAAATGTTATTCAAGATTCTCAGTTCAGAATAACGGTTACAGTTCAATAGAAAGATTCAGAAAATAGAAAGGTTCAGTTGAAATAATGAAGTTCAACTATTATGGAACATATAATATTTTCAGGAATTATAGAAGCAATAGTTCCATAATAAGTTTCGATTCAGGAGTATGAAAGAAAATAATATCCCTTACCGTAGCAAGTTCAAGAGTGTAAAAAAAATGACATTTCTTACCTTAACACTTGACTGGATATTGATTTAAATGAGATTGATCAACCTATATATTTATAATAAAATTAGTAATTACAACATGTAAACTTCAAAGTGTATGATAACTCATATATTATGAACTATCAAAATTATATATATTTAACATAATTTTTGTAGTATAAAATACCAACTTTAAAATAGTTTTAAAAATAATATTCCAAAATAAATCTTCCAAAGAAAGCTTTTAAAAATGAATCTTCTCAAAGAAGAGTCTTCTAAAGGAAGATTTGTGAATACCGTGAAAAATAGGAATTTATAAAATTACTACTCTTTAATAAAAGACTTACTTGAAAAATTCCTGCACTCCTTTTGGCTTTCAAACACTCAAAATAGCCTTACTATTCTCAGAGAAAACTCATAAAATTCTTATAGAAAATTTTTATATTTTAGGTGTGATTTTTCTATTCAGCTGAACAATCTATTTATAGGAGAAAAGAAGTTACTATGCGTGGTAGGTGAACAGAAAAAAAATTTCTTCAGCAAAGGCTGCGTAGCAGCCTTCACCAACCATTTCCCAAAACACATTTCTCACATTTCATGTGGGCCCCACAGTGGGTCCCACATGTTTCTTACTATTCACGTCACTATTCACGTTACTATTTCAAATAGTAAAATTAATTTATTTTTATTTTTATTTATTTATTTATTTATTTATTTATTTATTTATTCTTCCTGTGAGTCCAACATATAAAATAATGTTACCACAATAATGTAAGAAACACGTTACATATTTTTATTAATTTAATAATATAAATTATAGTGTATTTGCTACTGTGACAATTATTAGGTTCAATAATTTTAAAAACAGTGCAGCAACAATTATTGACTCAATGATATAAAATACAGTGTAATGACAATTATTAAATCAATAATGCAAAATACTGTGTAGCAACAATAATTGAATTGATAATATAAAATATTATGCAGTGACAATTATCGATGAAATGATGCGTAACAGT
Source organism: Hedera helix (assembly GCA_947179155.2). NCBI lineage: Eukaryota > Viridiplantae > Streptophyta > Magnoliopsida > Apiales > Araliaceae > Hedera > Hedera helix. Next base: position 38,200,370 of record OX359282.1, on the reverse strand, counting down.
TACGGTGTCAATAATATGAGACACTGTGCAATACCGTGTGCTACTGTAGAGTACCGCATGCTACAGTAAAATACCATAAATTACCGTATGCTACTATTCTTTTATCACCGGTATTTTAACAGTTAACACCGTTGACTATTTTTATTAAAAAGGTTACTTCTGTCGTTTTCTATATCCGACAAATATTCCGTTGTGGGGTCCACAAATAATTTGTTATTTCGGCGCCGTCGTACGGCCCGAATATTCCCCGACAAAACGAATATTCCCCGACAAAACGAATATTGTCCGTCAAAATAAAATTTACACATAACATCCTTAACTTTCAATTTCGTTAATTTAACCACTTACTGTTTCAGGAAAAATATATATGAAGAAAAATTAATTTTTATATTTCATAAATTTCGGGGTCTTACAACATCCCCTCCTTATGAAATTTCATCCCCGAAATTGACGTACCGGACATTTCAAAGTTATCCTCCTGATTTCCAGATGCCATACTTAACTGTGGTCACATAATAATTGTTAGTTCAAACAAACTGACTCATCACTTCATGTCCCTATATTCAAATCAACTCATTAGATAATAAAATCTAATTTAGGTGGGACACACTAGTGACCGATTCTATTCGTCTCTCCCCTCCTAATTCTAACCCCAGATCTCCATTAAAGACCATATCCCTAAGCTCTGATGCCAACTGTGACGCCCCCAAATCTAGGCCCACACAGCCCAAACTTGAGTCGTCAAAAGACTATAACAAAATTATTACAACAAAGCACAACGTACAACAATACAGTGTATAATAATACACAACTAAGTCTTCACTATTATTGCCACACTATTTTACAACACGTGAAGACTATAATATATATCCCTCGGACTCCCACTCCATTCCCCGGCTAGACCCAGCTACGTTCTCATATCCTGTTGAAAAATAATGGAACAAAAGGGTGAGCTCAAATAGCCCAGTAAGAAATATCATGACTAAGATAATGACGAATAAATTATCATTAGCCTTCAACAGGTGAGTTCTTGATAGAATACAACAGAATACAAGGTGTATATCAAAAACTGCAGTTAAATTCTTAAACAATGTTCAGATCAATAATAGCGGCGGAATGAGCAATCTATTAGAAGAATAATGTAGACTATAATGTCCACGCGCTTCTCTTTTTCGTAAAAACATCATCAACTTTTATCATCTGAAATACCATTAGTCAAGATAATACAAATTCACAGTTCCTGGTCATAATCATGCAAATCAACAGTTCATCTATGCATTACGGGCCAAAGAGAACATTCAATATAACACCAGCGGTCATGATTATACCAGATTCAGCCTTTGGTCATAATCATACCAAACAACAGTTCATCTATGCACTACGGGCCAAAGAGAACTTTCAATATAACAACAACGGTCATGATTATACCAGATTCAGCCTTTGGTCATAATCATACCAAACAACAGTTCATCTATGCACTACGGGCCAAAGAGAACTTTCAATATAACAACAACGGTCATGATTATACCAGATTCAGCCTTTGGTCATAATCATACCAAACAACAGTTCATCTATGCACTACGGGCCAAAGAGAACTTTCACCACGTGCCATAAAAGACACCGAACAGATGTATCGCCTTTAACCTAATATATCGCCTTTAACCTATCATCTGTTCAACAAATATATCACATCTGTGCCCCCGGCCACAGATATTCACAACAGCTTGATTCTTGATGATTAGTACAAATAATAGTGATACAATTGATGAACAGAAGAAACAGGATAAACAATAAGTATCGGAAGTTTACTTTGTGCAGATTCAATTAATGTCCAAATTGTCAACATGATGTGGAGTGAAATTTAAAAATGTTATTCAAGATTCTCAGTTCAGAATAACGGTTACAGTTCAATAGAAAGATTCAGAAAATAGAAAGGTTCAGTTGAAATAATGAAGTTCAACTATTATGGAACATATAATATTTTCAGGAATTATAGAAGCAATAGTTCCATAATAAGTTTCGATTCAGGAGTATGAAAGAAAATAATATCCCTTACCGTAGCAAGTTCAAGAGTGTAAAAAAAATGACATTTCTTACCTTAACACTTGACTGGATATTGATTTAAATGAGATTGATCAACCTATATATTTATAATAAAATTAGTAATTACAACATGTAAACTTCAAAGTGTATGATAACTCATATATTATGAACTATCAAAATTATATATATTTAACATAATTTTTGTAGTATAAAATACCAACTTTAAAATAGTTTTAAAAATAATATTCCAAAATAAATCTTCCAAAGAAAGCTTTTAAAAATGAATCTTCTCAAAGAAGAGTCTTCTAAAGGAAGATTTGTGAATACCGTGAAAAATAGGAATTTATAAAATTACTACTCTTTAATAAAAGACTTACTTGAAAAATTCCTGCACTCCTTTTGGCTTTCAAACACTCAAAATAGCCTTACTATTCTCAGAGAAAACTCATAAAATTCTTATAGAAAATTTTTATATTTTAGGTGTGATTTTTCTATTCAGCTGAACAATCTATTTATAGGAGAAAAGAAGTTACTATGCGTGGTAGGTGAACAGAAAAAAAATTTCTTCAGCAAAGGCTGCGTAGCAGCCTTCACCAACCATTTCCCAAAACACATTTCTCACATTTCATGTGGGCCCCACAGTGGGTCCCACATGTTTCTTACTATTCACGTCACTATTCACGTTACTATTTCAAATAGTAAAATTAATTTATTTTTATTTTTATTTATTTATTTATTTATTTATTTATTTATTTATTCTTCCTGTGAGTCCAACATATAAAATAATGTTACCACAATAATGTAAGAAACACGTTACATATTTTTATTAATTTAATAATATAAATTATAGTGTATTTGCTACTGTGACAATTATTAGGTTCAATAATTTTAAAAACAGTGCAGCAACAATTATTGACTCAATGATATAAAATACAGTGTAATGACAATTATTAAATCAATAATGCAAAATACTGTGTAGCAACAATAATTGAATTGATAATATAAAATATTATGCAGTGACAATTATCGATGAAATGATGCGTAACAGTTACGGTGTCAATAATATGAGACACTGTGCAATACCGTGTGCTACTGTAGAGTACCGCATGCTACAGTAAAATACCATAAATTACCGTATGCTACTATTCTTTTATCACCGGTATTTTAACAGTTAACACCGTTGACTATTTTTATTAAAAAGGTTACTTCTGTCGTTTTCTATATCCGACAAATATTCCGTTGTGGGGTCCACAAATAATTTGTTATTTCGGCGCCGTCGTACGGCCCGAATATTCCCCGACAAAACGAATATTCCCCGACAAAACGAATATTGTCCGTCAAAATAAAATTTACACATAACATCCTTAACTTTCAATTTCGTTAATTTAACCACTTACTGTTTCAGGAAAAATATATATGAAGAAAAATTAATTTTTATATTTCATAAATTTCGGGGTCTTACACAATATCCAAATGCCTTTATAATACAGGGGTCACTTTTGTATTTTACTCCAAATAAAATTGCATGACATAATAAATCATAAGTAATGTAAATTATGTGATTTCTTTCTTTATAAGTACTCGTATTCATAATATTTATGAAGTTTAACAATATATTTTTTATAACTTTGCTAAGTGTTTATAAATTTGATAACGATGATACTATAATGAAAATTATACTAATGAATTTAAGAATATTGTGTTATTTTATTTAATTATTTACTAGAAAAATAATACATTCTTAAAAATAAAATAAAATAAATTTGACAAATGCTACTATTGTTGGTGAACTAATATTTTTATCAATCACAGCTCAGTCATGCTAATTATAATCTAATAGTAAGCAAAGCACGATGAGACAAAATCATTCCCCGCATATATAAATAGATATAAAGAGAAGATAGTTAAAAAGGGAATTAATATTTTTACAAGAATTTTTTTAATAGATGAGTTCTGCACTCATGTAATAAACTCTTTGTAAAAATATCAATTTGCACTTGTAAAAATAATAATTCCCTTAAAAAATGTCCCAACAATTAAGATAGATTGTGTTTGATAAAATTGAATAATTAAAATCTGAATGGTTAGTATATCTTAATAAATTAGATCATTTGAGCGAAATAACATCTGAATCTACAAAATTATTTGATAACTAAAAAAGTGAGCTGTCTCTTGATGACACTATTTTACCATTTTAAAGGGTAAAATTTTATTTAATAATTTTAAATATTCAATTTAATAAAAATGAGTGGATAAAATTGTTGAATGTATTTATATAAAATAAAATTTACCAAAAAAATTTCATTAAAATGAAGCTTTTAATGATTTGGACTTTATTTTATATCTTACCGATTAAGAGGCAAAAGCAAAATTTTAACAACCAACTTTTGCCTCTTATTGATTCAAACACGAGTTCATTAAGACTTAAATAAACACAACCTAAGACGGTGCACATCAAACCAGCAACATGTCCTCATACGTGCTAAAACAGTGAAACAGAGAGAGAACTTGATACTAAAAATTAAAGGCAAATCATGTTGGATTTCATATGAATAATGATGTTTTGTCAATACATTAGGTTACAACGCACTATAACAACTTTCAACAGAGGAGAATTGTAGTTTAAACATTATCTGACAGATATAACACAGTTCTTCCTCTATACCTGGTGATCAAAGAGAAAATTTGAAAAACTAAAGAGTGATTTCCAAATATATTTTTCTTGCAAATTATACAAGGTCTTTCCCCAAACAAATACATTGATAAACCAGCTTTGGGAGTACTTTTTTACTGTCTGGAGGTTGACATCAGAAAATTGCACTCCGAATAGCTTAGATCTGTCAGCTTCAACAGAAGGCCGAGTATTATCCTCACAAAAACATGCTTGGGACTTTATTGATCAAATGAGGGGTACAACAAGGAATCTGTTATATCACAGAATTGCACTATTATATCACTTCACCAAGGGAACCCCAGAAGGAACCTGTTGAGCATAATCATCATATTGTGACCCAAAAAATTGCCTCAAGAAGAACTCCTCATATGGTATCCGTTGCGAGAAGAAACGCCAAACAGCAACTGCAAATGCAACTGTTGATATTGGATTACAAAGCATTATTTGAGTGCCAATTGACCAGATCAAGAAACCAGAATATCCTGGATGACGGACAAAACTGTAAACTCCGCGAGTAACCAATTTATGGTGCTCCTCGTGATAAATCTTAATAAGATGAGTGAAGGCATGACCAGCAGTTATAATTGCCAACTTCCTAATAATTTCCCCAGTAACAACCATTGCAAGCCCAAAGTTACTTGTCCACCAGTATTCCTTCAACCCAGGGAAAAGATAAATTTCAATCAAGTACTCTACCAATGAAAATATCATTGCCAAGAGATAGTTTTTGCTGATCAAAAGAGATCTAAGAGTTACATTAGACCTCCCATGAAAGATAATTGCTAGAATGTATTCCGAAACATGAAAGAATATTATACCAAATAGCAATTCCAATATGTGTCTGCAAGCGGTGTAACTAAAGACTTCTGTCATTTAACCAAATTAACCAATGAATAACTCTTGGTAAAGGGAAACTACCTAGGAGTAATATTTATTTTAGCACTGGGATAAAGCAACTGTTGCCTTCTAATTCAGACTTGAAAGGTTGCTGAACTATACAGCACTCGTACTAAAATCCGATTATCAATATCCCAAAAGTGATTTAAGAATGGCATTGCCTGCAAAACGAAGAAATGTATCAGGAAATGGTAAAAAGAAACTCTGGCTTATTGAGGAGATAGACATGTTGACAGTTCTTGTATTGTCTCACATAAAGTACTAGCACAGAACAGAACACTTGATTTTAGTCGTCCCAAAAAGTTCTTTGCGCCGGGATATTTATTAAATAAGAAGAAAAAAAGGAAGGCATACATGTAATTTATGTACAAGCTATACTTCCCCTAGACTTATTTCTCCCAACATTCCTTTATTGTATTCTTATTATTATGGAATGATAAACAATTTGCAATACCAAGTCAAGATAAAAAGGACCTTTTGAGGTCACAAGCCAGATTAGGAACCATATTATTCAAATTTCATTACGTCAATTGTCGGATGATATTCAAACATTAACAAAATTTCCATGAAAGCTTGAATAGATCTGGGTTGAGGACCCACATGGAAATGAGATATGAAGAAAAAAGATCAATCAATAAGTCAGAAGTGTGGTTTTGGACTCTTAACTACTAAAGCTTAATTCTACTAGATACGGTCCAGGGTAAATGTTTCCATAGCTAAAACTACAAGAGGCAAATAGACTTTTAAACCTGAATTACTTTTCAACTGAAGCCACAGATTCAGATTGCTTTATTAAATTAAGCTTCTCTCCTTTAATCATCATTCTCCAAGTGACTTAATAAGGATTATAAACACAACCAATCAAACCTAAAGTTAATTACCCACGTTTACACCCTCCCACCAACCACAGATGAGATGTATCATCCTGATACCCTCTTAAGTCTCAAGTCTTAACACACACCTAGGCACTAGACATAGTTTTAAATTGCGGCGGTGGTTGACAAGTGGTCTTGGTCACAACAATGCACATAGTGAATCATACGTCGAGTAGTGCTCGCCAACACAACAGACTTAATTTACTTATTTTTAATTCACACCTCATCAAAATATGAGCTTTATGTACTTTTAATAACTAAAAAACGGTTTTAGGATATCAATCCAACTGTGAACATGATGAAAAAAACGAAAAGATCTACAGGTTCTCAAGTAATTTACGGGAAAACAGTCATTAACATGTACAATACGTATCAGCTTTTATGAATAGGACTGATCCAATTATATAAACCAAAATACACCTCATATACATATATTAAGCAACCTCAAATGCGGAATGAAGTTGCCCACATAAGAGAAAATACGATTAAAGACACCATATATGCAGACAGCACACTGAAACATTTTGTTGTCAAGTAGATAGAAGCAGGGCTTTTTTGGAGATTGACTAACAACTGGAAAGTATTATAACCGCAAAAATTTAGACATAGATTAATCGAATACATACCTAACCTTTAGGTTTCGCTTCGTATCTGATTCACTGTATACCTTTGTTGGTTGCGTAGAAATATGTGTGTGTGTTTATATAATCACAATCAAAAGAAACTAAACTACAATTATTCTAAAGATACAAAATTTAAAACTTAGTAACTCCCAGTAAGGCATTATCATCAGGAAATCATACAAGTTAACTTTAAAGAACTTACTTATGAACTTGAGCCCAGTAACGTTTCTCTCTCTTCGTTCTCTCTTCCCAATTGGTAACTCGGTAGAGCTTTTTGATTAATGAATTTCCCGGTAACTCGGTAGAGCCTCGTTTGCTGCTGCCGCCGCTGCTCTAAAATGTTCGCACCAACGGAAGACAATTTTTTTTTTGAAAAGAATAAGGTAACAAATAATGAACAGTTTAAAGAAATAAAAAAATAAGTTTTAAAGTTATCTATATTGGGCTCAATATGACTGCAATTAATAATTTTAAAAATAAATAAATTAGTAGACCTTACTTTTGAGAATAAATTATTTTTTTTTAACATAACTAATAATAGTATTAGGATAGATTTATGTATTTTTATTAAATATTTTTTGATAAACAAAATTCTGTAGCGATTTTATTTTATGTTTTCAGTTGTTGGGGACCTGGGTGGAGCACTTTGGCATGGTAGAGGACTTCAAATTCTTTGTAACAAAATTTTTCTGTATCTCTGTTACAAAATTTATAACGACGATTTTTAGGGTTTATGGCGACAGTTTGTCCTGTAGTCTCATACTCTTTAAAGACATGACAAATTGTTATCGCTATAAATCTTACAACAAAGATGCAAAAGAAAATTATTACAGAACATTTGACCCCATGGCAGAGGGCTACTACTCCATAAAAATTGGACAAATTCTGACAATATATGTAGTTATGGATATTACTACAACGAGTGTTATCACAATTCTACCGATATGCCTCCAAAAGCTTATACTGTTGAGAAATGGACCAAACCATTACTATAACCCTATCCAGCTAGCTATACATGAGGATAACATAAAAGGCTTAAAACCTTTGGAGCCACCCATTTTTGCTCTTCCATTATTTCCCCCTCACCAATGCATCAATATGCTCTACCCATGGACTTTAGGAGAGCCCAAAGTCCAGAGCAAACAATTCTAAAGTGGTGGCTTGATACTTACTCCGTCTCTGCAATAAATGTTATTATTGGATTTTGTAACAATTCTAGATAAAAATGATCACATGACTTACTAACTGCATTCGTTTCAAATATTTAGAGTTACTTTTAACAGCAAAATAAAACTTAATTATTATATTCATCGGGGGATAAAAGAAGTAGTCCACATAGCATAGCATGGATTTCTGGCCCTCGGCAACCTATAGGAAGGAGTAGAATTGACATAGTGGCAATTGTAATAGATAAGGTGAAGGATCGATAATAACCATGATGTGATATGAAGGGTCATTGGAGAGAGAGAAAATATGTAAATGTAACACATACACACACAAAACCACAGCCATATAACGCGAGAGGCCTATCTATAATCCATAATCTCATCCACATTCTCTCTTCTCTTCTTCACATTATTATGTCCCACTCCCACATAAAACCTCCACATTTCTCATCCTCCTCTTCTTACTAACTATTGCTGGAGGTGGTGGTGTCTCTCCAAACTGAGGCTGGTGTGATTTACACCCAAAAACAACCATGGCTTCGGCTGCTCTCTCCATGCCCAATTCATCTCTCCAGGTATTGGCTAGTACTAGTTGATATTTTCTCTGTTCCAAAATTATATATATATATGTTGTTCGAAAATCAGAAACACATTTTATTATTAGACCATAAATTGATATGAAGTTTCTAACATGCTATTACGTTTATTCTTGGTTGGATGAGTACTATCGTGCCATACTATTACAATTCTAACTACTACTAGAGATATGTTCGGAAAAATAAATTTTCTTTTAGAAGGCGTCATTTAAAAATGTAATTATAATTTTGAAGAGGATGGAGTACTAGATAACATAAGAGCATATATATATATATATATATATATGCAATTTATGTACTAATACTAATGCCCGTGTGCTGTGATATGAATGAGCAGGTGAACAAGGGATTCTCTGAATTTGCCGGGCTCCGCTCATCTGCCTCTCTTCCATTTAACAGGAGAACATCTGATGATCTACTCTCTGTTGTTACCTTCCAGACCTCTGTTGTGAGTCTTACCCTAACTCTCTACTTCCACATTACTAACTACTGTACCTCATACTTATTAAGTAGGTCAGTTCTGTTTTGTGGATTGTACTTGGTGCATAAATATTTATACTCTTTCATATTGTTTTCAATTCTGTATGCACGAAATATAAGACTTTTGACTATTTTTGTCGGGACTGATAATCCCCTTTTTCTCTATGAAGTGTAATATTGATTCTTATATTTTTCAGTTACTCCAAGATATCATATATGCTTTAGTAGCATCTTCATAACTACTTTAACTAGTCAGATAGTGCTTTATCATTGATTTTTGTCTTTGATGCTAGTATTTCATTTACATAGCTTGTTACCTAATAAATCTAGAAAAAAAGTTTTATGAAACCTCTTAATTAACGCTCGGACATTTTGCAAGAGAAAATGTCCCAGAGATTGTCATGGAAATTGGATAGAGAATAGACTGAAATCAATTGAGAAATATTGTTCCCTAAGCTAATTAATTGTAGACTTAAGATCCCCAGTTACTGCAATTGATGTTTTTGTTGCCAAGAAGCATGGAAATAACTTGGAAAAGGTTGTGCCTCTTTCATTTCCCCTAGGATAGCTCCTTACTTGAATATATTCTTAATAGCCACAGGGTCTATTAACACCTTGAAAAAATGGCTCCACCCCTCCTGGAATAAATTTTCTTTACATTGAAAAACTGTTATTGGAGTTTCAATAAGATTAACACTGAAATATGCAATGAAAAAACATTTGAACTGAAACAAAAAAAGGCACATAAATTATAATGTAAAATATGTTGTTTTTATGGTTTGTGGTTTCTGAATTTTAATTTGTTATAGATTGGCGGAGGCAACAAGAGGGGAGTGGTGGAAGCCAAGCTGAAGGTGGCCATCAATGGATTTGGAAGAATCGGAAGAAACTTCTTGAGGTGTTGGCACGGAAGGAAAGACTCCCCTCTCGATGTCATTGCCATCAACGACACCGGTGGCGTGAAGCAAGCTTCTCACCTTCTCAAGTATGACTCCACCCTCGGCATCTTTGCTGCTGATGTCAAGCCTGTTGGTACCGATGGCATTTCCGTTGATGGAAAGGTTATCAAAGTTGTCTCTAACCGCAACCCTGTCAACCTTCCCTGGGGGTAATTACCTATTTTTGTTTGTGCAGCATTACTCTTAACTAAATTAAGGATACATTTTTAACAGAGATTGGTTCTTTGAACATTACGTAAACCAACAGGGAGATGGGAATTGACTTGGTGATTGAAGGGACCGGTGTGTTTGTGGACAGAGAGGGTGCTGGTAAACACATTCAGGCCGGAGCAAAGAAAGTGATCATCACTGCCCCGGGAAAAGGTGACATTCCCACATATGTTGTAGGTGTCAATGCTGATGCTTATGACCCGGCTGAGCCCATCATCAGTAATGCCTCCTGCACTACCAACTGCCTTGCACCCTTTGTCAAGGTCCTTGACCAGAAATTTGGTAATACACTCCCTTAAGCACCAAACATTTTTTGGATCTGAACTCAGTGAAGTTGGCATGCCTTTGACCATTGGTCAAGTTCATATAGAAAAAGTTGCATTTGTTTTATATTATTAAAGTTGCAATGCAACTCTGTGCTATACGCATGCAACTTGTTCCTATATGGAACTTGACCGACTTTACCGAGTCAGGATTCACATATTCCTGTATGCAAGTTAAAATTTGACATTTGACATTTATGGATATGGCATGGCAGGTATCATTAAGGGAACTATGACCACTACACACTCCTACACCGGAGACCAGAGGCTTCTCGATGCAAGCCACAGGGATCTGAGGCGTGCACGTGCTGCAGCACTCAACATCGTCCCAACATCAACTGGTGCAGCAAAGGCAGTGGCACTCGTCCTCCCAAACCTCAAAGGAAAACTCAACGGCATTGCCCTCCGTGTGCCCACACCTAACGTGTCGGTGGTGGACCTTGTTGTTCAAGTTACCAAGAAGACATTCGCTGAGGAAGTGAACGCCGCGTTCCAAGAGAGCGCTGATAATGAGCTCAAAGGCATTCTATCTTTGTGCAACGAGCCACTCGTTTCGGTTGATTTCAGATGTTCAGATGTTTCCTCAACAGTCGATGCATCGCTGACGATGGTTATGGGAGATGACATGGTGAAGGTGATTGCTTGGTATGACAACGAGTGGGGTTACTCGCAGAGGGTGGTTGATTTGGCTGATATTGTTGCCAATAACTGGCAATAATAATCTTTCATTCGACGGTTAATTATATTAATTTATCCCTTTTGTAGATTTCTGAATTTTGTTGAAATTTGTAATGAGAATATGAACAATTCTTCATCATGTAATGTTGGAACCTGAACTTCAGCTTGGAAGTAAAAGGTCCCTAGTGGGCTTTTTTTGAGTTTGATGTCTCGGAAGCTTTTTCTGTTGTAAAGCATTTTAGGTATAATAATGTCATAATAAGAATAAGCAGCTATAAACCATTTCTTTCACCCACATTATTGAATTTATTTCTGTACTACATACTTTCTTTTAGTCATCGTTGCTTTTTTACTAGTTAAGTTACAGTTCACCTTGACAAAAAAATAAATAAATAAATTCAAAAGGAACATCACGTAGACTTTTTACCTTGCTCTAAAGTACAGGTGTTCGAAACCCATTTTTTCATACCTTTGCAAGAAGAACACTATGATTTATTATGGTAGGATATATATAGCCTTTACCCATTTGTTCTGCAAATTAAAAATACGCTCATCGGCCGACAAGAAAATTTAGGAACTGATTTCCGTTCAATATTCACACATATAAAACTAAAGATGAAATCATGAAAAAGAGAGAAATTAAGTGGGACACCTTGACATAGCTCACTATTCACTATATTATATTACAAGGCAGGGCCGCAAATTGCAATTTGGTCCCTTCGACCAGCCGCCCCTAATTATTACTCCAAATACTACCCTTAATCTTTTAATAGATGTATATATTTAAATTAAAAATAATAATATTAGACGAAAAAAATATTATTTTATCTAAATTAATAAATGAGATTCTTTTTAGTGGGACATACTGTTTTTATGCCACTGAGGGAGTAGTAGTCTAGTACTAGCCCGCGTGGAGTGCGGGACTTATGATCATGTTAACCTACGGCAATCCTTTTTCCTTACCTACTATATCTTGTATTTGTTGTGGGCTCACCCCAACCCCATTAGTTTTCTGTCTGTCATACACACAACAAATAGAAGAAAGATTAGGTAGGGAAAGAATGGTGGTCAAGTTCTCTTATGTTGTCTCATTTCTTTTGGGGGAGATCATATATCTTCTTCTTCTGTTATGATTTAGTTGCCTCAACCCCAATAAAAGGTCAGTTTGTTATCTTCATTTTCCAATTAAGTGTGTCTATCATTTTTAAATCCATCTATCTATCTATCTATCTATCTATCTATCTATCTATCTATCTATGTCTGATATTGGTAGTCTGATAAGTTTATGATCTGAACTTAATTGCTATTTAACTTTGTTTTTATGAATAGCTGAGAGAGAGAATATGTCCAACTATGTCTGGAAAGTCAAAAAAAAATGTCAGTCTGATCCTTCTAAACTTGAAGGAAGTACTACTGTAAACAGAGAAAATGAAAATAGAGTTGCTAAAAAAAAATTAAATGTTTCGAAGTTTGTCCATAGCCCATCAGTTCCCTCCGCTCAAACCAACCAGGAGGCGGTAGTAGTAGTACTCGATACCTCTTCGGTGGGTAAAAACAAAGGCATTTTTATTGATTCAGAAATCAAGCCATTATCATTAACTCAAACATGTGCTAATCAGGACCTGAAAATAACCCCAAATTTAGACAATTCAACTGATCCGCAATTGTCCCGTAGTTTGGATTCATCATTGCCTTCATCATCTTCTGGGAAACATCCAGCTTCTCTAAAATGTCCTCCAAACTCCAATAAACCGAAAACTCGAAAGGCCAAAAACAAGCACATCAAGGTTGAGAAGGGTGATTCCCCTCTTTATGCAGCAGTTCAAGAGGATTTGAACAAGAGAGACATTGTACCGGGACCATTCCCTAAATCGGATCCATCATTGCCTTCGTCTTCATTTGGGACAACTCCAGCTTCAACCAACTCTAAAACTCCAAAGGCCAGAAACAAGCACATCAGGGCTGTGAAAGGTGGTTTGTTGCCTCTTTATGTAATTCCAAAGGATATCAAAAAATTGATAAAGAGAGACATTGTACCACAAGTTCTCAAGGACCCTTTGTCTCCATCAACGTATAGGGATTACTTTGCTGCTCTGCTTTATGCTGAGGACTACTATTTTGAGGTACCTAAAGAATTTTTTCCTTTTTCCCTCGAGTCATTAATTAATACTGGTAATTGTAAATCAACATAATATATATGTCTTTGTTAAGTAAATACAATTTGTGACTCAGATATATGCCAACTAATGTCTAAGCTAGATTCTCGAGGTTTTCTTTTGTTTATAATTATATCTAAGGATTAAAAAAAATAATCAGTATTAGACTCATGCAGTCATATTCTGGTTGTGAAAAGCAGGGTTATTCCAAAACAACCAAATCTCATCCTCCAACATGGTATGTCAGTGAGCTTAATGCAGTACTGGTATATGTATGTAGTATGATTTTGAGTTTACCCCAATTATGCATATTCCATTTTTGAACCGGAAAGCGTAGAGCAGCTTTAGATGAAAAAACAAGGGTCATAATAAGTTGACGACCGCTGGTGGAAAAAAAGAAGAAGAAAGAGAGTTTCTGAAATTATTTTGAATCATTGATTCAATTATTTTCATGTTTGTGAAATTTCTTCTGGATCTGTTTTCAAATACACGCTAATTCTATGTTACATTAAAATACCTGTGGATACTATTCAAATTGTCGATACAGTTTGAATGCTGTATGAATGCTGTATGCTTTCTGCCTCATGGTTGATCATAAATTTTGTTTTTGATTTTGGATTAGAAATGGGATGGATTTGAAATGGAAAACGTTTCTATGGAGTTAAAACGAAAGAAGGCTGATATATATGGGAAGAAAGGAAAATACAAAAACTTGAGTAGGATCGATGAGAAAGATGCTAAAATCTTTGTACAATTTGAAATTGAGTCCATTCCTCATAAGCGACCATTCCTTTTATCAAGGGACTTCGCCTATGTACGGCCTTCTGGCTCACAAGATGAGCCATTCCAGGTCAGATTTCTTCACTATCATTATTTAATTTTGGAACTTAGAAGCATGTGTACATTCAGAAGCATGAAGCTTCAATTGTTTCTCTTGATGTTTCATCTATATTTATTTAAATTTTAGTAGCGAATAGAAAAAACAATATTTCATATTTATATATACATATACTGAATAAGTCTAAGCGCACAAACTTCATTTAAAAGTGGGGTCGACACAGAAATTCGTATTAAACCCCACATTTTAATAGTATAAATGGAGTTTGTGTTTATAGACTTATCCTGCATGTACCGGTCATTTAGGAAAATTTCATTTCGCTTGACGTTTTTATTAGGGTATCATCCATCGCGTGGTGAAGAGTAAGCATTTGTTAGTTGAATTTGGGAAAGATTTCCTCAAGCAGCATTACTCAACCTGCAAATACGACGTTAAATTCTCATTCAACAGAATATGTTTAAAAAGGGCTCACCAAGCAATTGAAGCTGCATCAGATGTGCTGTTCAGTAACTTTCTCTTTCCTGATTTCGTGCCAGAAACCATCCCTGATTCGTCAGAGGATCTTGTTTTGATCCATCCCGAGCTTGATGGGGAGCAAGCACGCGCTGTTCATCGGATTGTAATCCATCAAATCCAGCCTCCTTATCTGTTTGAAGGACCACTATCCGTAACTAGGAATGAACAATTAACAACAACCGGAAAGGTGGTTCAAGCAGCTGTACTCCAACTATGTCGAATCTCTTCATTAAGCCGGATTCTAATTTGTGCGCCTAAAAACATCACATGTGATGTGCTCATGCGAAGCCTGCAGAAGGGAATTCCCGAATCTGACATTTTTCGATCCAATGCTGCATTCAGAGAGTTGATTGAGGTACCCGATGACATCCTCCCCTTTTGCCCTTATGAAGAGGAAGAGGAGTTCTTTCCTTGTCCACCCCTTCAAGAACTCGAGAAATTCAGAGTGATATTGTCAACTTTCATGACTACCTCTCGGCTGAACAATGAAGGGCTAAGAGCCGGACATTTTAGTCATATTTTTCTAGTCGACGCCTCGTCTGCCATTGAACCAGAGATTCTGGTGCCATTGGCCAACCTAGCAAATGAGAAGACAGTAGTAGTAGTAACTGGTGCACCAAGAAATAGCTCAGGTTGGGTTCGGTCCAACATTGCAAGGCAGAATGGGTTGAAGAGGTCATACTTTGAGAGACTCCGGGAGAGCCAACTGTACACGAGCCTTGATTCAAAAGTTATATCAAAGCTGGCTAGCTAGGCCTTCCTATTAACTTGGATCAAACTCGAGCTTTCAGAACACGGGACTTGTTTGTTCTGTAGTGTTTCTTGTATATTTTTACTTTTCTTCCGTGTGGATATCTTTGTACATTTGAACATCCTTGGCTGAAATTGCGTGCTTGTTCTATACGGAGCTTAGTTGTTTGTAGAGAGCTCTTATTGGGTTATTCCCTCTTACCACAAAGAAAGAAATACTAGTTGCTATTTCCTCGAGCACTATTGACTTTTATATAGTCATGTGTTAGTTTTTCTAAGCCGCATCTAAATTGTTATTTGATTACACTTTATAAATTATAATATTTTTTCTTTAATCACAAAATTAATTTTATATATTAAAGACTTGAAATGTCCAAATAAAGGCCATATGCTCCACGAAGCAGTTGCAATGCAATTAAGGTCTTGATGATCTTTTAAATTTTTTATGATTTCATGATGTGACATTTTTTTTATTAAGGTGGATAGAGGTCCTCGTGAATCTTCATAATTAGTGAATAAATTAAAATAAAAAAATTAACATTGAATTTAGGAATAATCAGACTCGTTGATAATGATTTCAGGTTCTAAATGAATATCCCAATTGAGTGAATTCTTAAATCGAGATGAATTTTTGTAAAAAAATTATTCTATACTCTTAAAATATAGTGAATAATTTACTCCTCACTTCACATACACGTAGATCCCTTATAAATTCTATCCTCGGTCAACAGAAAGTGAAAAGTCTTGTTATCTTAAAATATAATATGTAATATTAAAGTAATAATTACAGTATACAGTCAAACTATGTCAATCTTTACCTTGACTCGCTTTCACCCAAGTCAAAAATGGCTCTTACCATCAACTCAAAAGAGTTGACTAATGTTGCACACGTGACAGCATCATAGCCGTGGACGATACGTCTAGCTGGGACTGTTTGGCAACTAAGTTGGTAAGACTAATTTATAAAAATTAAATTTGAGTGTTGAGTAGTGTTTGAGTGTTTGTATTTAATAACAAAATTAGAAATTTTATTTAGTGGAATTAAAATATTATAAATTTATAAATAAAAATTCTGAAACAGCGTTATTGAGCTATTTTTTTTGAATAAATTTACACTTTTCGATTATACATACAAAACATGTATTAGTTACGATGTTAATATAATAAATATTCACACAACCCCTTATTGATCTCTCATAACTTTTTTACTCATAAATTTATTCATAAATACTTAATTTCTATATTATTATTTATTTTTTAAAAAAATAGAGAAAAATACATATATAAAGAAGTATGAGTGATATATGATTGAGAAGATTTAAAATTTCATTTGACCCCATCTGTTAGAAAATTTATAAAATTTTAATAAAGTCAATTTGTTTATTACACTTGAATTTTTTTATATCTTATAAAATATTTTTTTTAGGGTCAATTGACCCTACACTTCAATGCATGGCTACATCCCTGTTTGTATTGGACTTATTTGTAGCTTAATTTCTACGTTCTTTTTGAAAAGTACCAATATCTTACTTCTTATAACTGACTTTAAAATAAGTAGGTTGAATTTTTGCCTTCATTTTAGTAAGTTTTCAACTTATTTTAACTTACAAGCTATTTTAGCCCAACACTTTTATAACTTAATTTTTGACATATAAACTTGTAAAATGATGCCAACCACTTTTATTTATAAGTTATTTTAAATTTTAACTTATAAGTCCTTTTTAAAATAGGTCATTGCCAAACATTCTCTCACTTGAGTGTAATATATAACCGAGTGGCCGCCGTTTTAATTTTGATTAATGAAATGGTGAAATACTTGGTTGGTTGTGACAACAGGTATGTGATTTTAATTAAAATAAATAGTGAAAAAACAAAACTGTCATTAGTTAACGAAATGCTTTTGCCGCGGGGACTTGACTTGTAGCAACAACCATGTTATTCCTATATATATACATGCACTCGTATAGATCTTGCTAGTCTGATCAACTTATCTTGACTGATAATATTCTTTATAATTATTTATATACGGCGGAGATAGAAAATGTTTGCCCATCTGGGTCGGATTTTTGGCTGGAAAGATGAAGAAGAATGTGAGTCTGATCCCAATCTTCGAAGCTTGCTTGGATGTAATGTACGCAGAAATAATGCAAATAGAAATCAAAACCCTTGTTCCGATTCTCATGGAGTGCCTAAAAATTATGAAACTTTTCAGAGGACCATTGCTCCTATTACCTACACTAGTACTCAAATCGTAAGCCAACACAATGCACTGAACTACACCAGCTGCTCAAGTGTTTCAAAGTTTACCCAAAGCTCATCGATTCCCTCTGCTCAAAACAAACAGAAGGAGACAGTAGTACTCAATACCTCTTCAGTTACTAAAGCCAAAGGCATTTATATAGATTCACAAAATCAAGCCTGGAACATATGAGAAGTCCACTGGAAATTCTCAAAAGACAAAGGTTTTACCTTTGTCATCAAATCAAACTTATGCTACTCAGAATCGGACAATAAACCCAATTTTAGACAATGCAGTTGATCCACAATTGTCCAATAATTCTTCTTCCCAAGTATCCACCATACATAAAATCAGATTCATCAGGAGTGTAATAAATATATTTCAGGCCTAGGCCATACGAATTAAAAAATAAACAAACATCAAGCAGGCAGAAGCAAGGAGAAACGAGTAAGATATAAAAAAAAAACAAAAAAGTAAAATGATGAATAATAATCAGGCAGAAGAACAGAATAGAAGAAAGAATACATTGGTGAGTACACTAGACAAGTAAACTTCAATCTTGTGTTTTCATTACTCAACTAAACTCTAATTACTAAAGCTAATACAAGAACGAAATTTTGACTTCATCGCATGTTACCCTCTCGTAAGACATCAATCATATTATAGAGCCGCTTGTCTGCTTTCAAACGGATCTGCATTTACACACAGTAATTACAATCAGCCTAAAGGGTGGAAATGAAACATGACTATAACAATCATGAACAATTGCACTCTTAATTGTATATCCCAAACAAAAAAAGAATGTATATGCCAAAAAATATTTATTCATTATATATATTTAAGATGTATGTAAATATGTATGTCTTATTTCCAATAATAGACTGATATGTACATCAAACCATGCATCTAACAAGTTTAGATTCGACTATATCTGGACAATAAGATGTTACTAGAAGGCAAAAGAGGTCCAGGCATCAAGTGTTTAAACGTTTACAATCACCGTCACTTTATGTGACTGAGAATTTAAGGTAAGTGAAGCACGAGTACCTTTTTAGCTAGGAAAAATGCAGCATCAACACTACCCTCCGCATAAATTGATCTACCACAAACATTATGCTGAAACTCAAAAGAAACTCTGCAAAACAATAAAAACAAATTGAGCTCCTGATGCAATTTAAAAACCAAGAGAAAGTATAAAGACAAAGGTTGATAAATTACGTTTCATCGGGCGATGTAAGATGATACATATGGAATGCATGACCAGATAGGTACTCCTCTGGGACGCCCACCATCTCAATTTGTTGGTTTGGATCACGAATTTGTTGTATCTGGTGAAAATTGTTTAGACTAAATAATCATAATATATTGGATGTCGTTCAGACGGCTAGGCAAGATATAAATGAAGAGACAACTACGCAATAAGGAATCAAATTTCCATCAAACCACAAAACATAACACCTCGACAAAGGAAGAGAGAACCAAGCATAGGTACTCATCAGTTATCAATCAACAGATAAAATTCATTATTGTTAGACTAAATGGTCATACTTAGAACATGATCCAATAATATTAATAGCTAGTATATGATTGTGTAGAGAAACAATTTAGGACTCGAAGATGGGAATGGAGGATTCAAGGGGACTTCAGAACGGCCAGAGTATTGAGAGAGTCCATTTATTCTATTGTGGAGTTGACTCTGTTTTCAATTTTCTTGTGTGTCCCTGTACTAAACCAAGACTTGTTATCATTTTAATTAGTACTATATCTATTACTTATTTTAAATAAATTTCCTCTTGGACGAGGGAAAAAAGAGAGGAAGAATAGGAAGCGTCAGACTAGGGTCGAATATTGGGTATCAAAGAAACAAGGATTTACTGTCCATACATATATATCATGTAAACCCATTGTAATGAAACCAATATCAACCATCACCAGCATGCTGTAGTATTTCTATGCAAATTTAGTACTCATTCTCGAAAAAATGAAAAAAAAAAATCACCATTATCATGAACTCAATTGTAACCAAACCAATCTAAATCACCACAAGTACACTGAAGTATTTTCTAATTTAGTAGTCATTCTCAAAATTGTGGATACAACAACAATATGAATAATAAAGGTCCTGAACATACCTGATCCAAGTCGAAGGAGACCCCTAGCTTCTGGAAGCATGAGATCACAGCCTTGGCAGTTCCAGATGTGTCCAATTTGCTAGCTTGGTGGGATTCCAACACCTAGAAGGTTTTAGAGAAAAGCATAAGAATACTTTTTAGCAAAATTATACTTTATCATATCTGATACTTTCTTACAGCCTTTTATAATTTCCAAGAATTCAATATTTATGTAAAATATAAGAAAAAAAGGAATCTCGACATTCACTGCCAAAAAATAAAGTTAGTACTAGTAGTCTTGTACTTTGTGCATACGTAGCTAAACAATATGTAAAAGAGTATAAATGTGTATACTAAAAGTGTTGATCAATACTTGTCAGGGTATGCTGATCTCCTGCGGACCCAAAGTAATGACGCTAATTACTTAATTAGGCAGACCTGCTCATTCCCTCCCTTTATGGATACGAAATTCCAATGTAAAAGGTACCAGAAAAGAAAAATGCACTATATCAGCTTTTATGTACTGCACGGCCTGTCCTGTTTTGAAATCCAGAAGACTTGCCAATCTCGTAGGTGCCACCCACAGTACCCATAATTTAAATCAAGGATATGTGAGCTAAGATTGTTCATAATTTCTGCTATATTAACAATTTAGGGTGAGTAGTCAAACTTCCTGTTGGGAAACCTATCACATGGCCTTAGCCTCTTACCATTATAATTGTATAGGACAGATGGGGTGGAGGAGGGGGAACCTAAGAAGGTGACAACCAAACAGATACCCATAAAATTAGAAGGAAAGAAAAATACCTGTAATGTATATCCAGAGTAGGCTCCAGGAAATTGTTCGGCCATATATTCCATGGCTGCAAGAAATGCAACAACCTAAACAAAAACGATAAAAGAAAAGTTTACTAAACATAAAACAACGTAACATAGTGCTAAGTATTTCCAGCCAAGAAAGTCAATTAATTTGGCACCTGTTTTCCCATTTGTGGAGAGATAACAGCATAATTCTTTGAGTCTTCTACAGTTTTGTACAGCCGCTCTCTGTCGCCACCAGTGGTTCCCATTACAAAAGGTATTTTGAGTTTGCAATATAATTCAGCATTATCTGCTCATTGTGATCAGAATTAATGGAAAATGATCACGTAGCTCATTGATTAAAAAAGTGGTCCATAACAATAATTCCAAATTCATCCCTTTTTAAGTTCATATTAACAGCACTAAATAAAAGGAGCATCTGGTCAATTAAGTGACTAACGACTAAAAAAACTAATAAAAAGTGATACAGCTGAGCAATACAATTCCCAAAATTGACAGAGTTTGTTGAACCAACAGATGTCATGGAAAGACAGGAAGAGAATTACAAGTTCTAGTATGCAGACTAGTGAGACTATCTACCCTTTTATCCCGTATCTGATTAGGGCAGCTTTGGTGTTCCTTGTTGGGGGTCTTCAGTGAGGATTGGCTGTGTCTTTTGACTGTAGAGGAGATGCTACTGATTAGGTTTCAGCCGGAAAGAGGATAAGGTTCTTTGGCATTGTGGTGCTTTGATATTCTCTAAAGTTAACGGTCGAACCAGATTGTCCAGATCTTTAGTGGACGATTTATGACTTTCCATTTATTATGGAATAGATTACGTTTGCATCTCTTAGGTCACCGAAATGTGCAGTTTTAGGTGTTGGCTTTCCATATTTACAAAGGGACTGAAGAGTAGTCCTCTCAAAACGTTGTATCTTTTTCCACCTGCTTCATTTTTCAATGTAGCACTCCTTGCCCTCCCTTTTCTTTGTATGCACTCTGATAAGATATCTTTTTTTATCTAAAATATTAAGTTCAATCAAACAGACAACCCTTAGATAATATACTAGGTTGTATGATCTAATCCCTCGAAATGGTATCATTTGTCATCTATTATACCCTTCATGGGATGTGCCTCCACTAATCTTAAGTTTAAAAACATTGTTCAGAATAAAATTTGGGAGAAATGAAACCCATATACACAAGGAGTATACGTAAAAAAGTAATAGATGGCAAAAAAAGGACACCATGTTTCACCAAGAAGCACATATAAAATCTATACTCCGCTGAATTAAATTACCCAAAACGCAAAGGCTGTCAAAAATATCTACATCTCCAATATACAATCGACTACTACTATGTCAAAGCTCAAGACCAACATTAAATTTCATAGGTTTAAAAATGTCTAGATTGTTAATCCCAAGGGCACTTCTGAATTTTCAATATACTTAAGTCAATACATCAGGATGGGAATTGTTTTTCTTTCGTAAACACCAAGAAAAAGAAAATGAACCAAAGTACACACAATGTATACAAAAGGCGCAGGGAGACCAAAAACTGATGCCAAGGAATCTGCCAATCTGGTAAAAATGATCTTATATATCCACCTAGAAAGATTGTGGATGTTACCCCCCACCTAGCCTAAGCCCCTCAAACAAAATGAAAAAGGTCGATTAAGTCACGAGGGTCTAGTATACCAAATGAGTTTATTGACAACTTAATAGAGAATTCACACATTCTAATATTGCAGAAAGTAAGTCTCCATCTCACGAGATAAAAGAACCCAAAGAACAACGGTACTTACATGTATTGATCTATTTAAGTTATTATAAACCTGGGGATTTTCTCTAATAAACCTAAACTACTCAGAAATCAAGTTTCATTTCTTTCACTATTTATTTTTGCCTAAGAAATATTCACATATGCTTACCATTCACTGTAGTGGGCACTGAGTAGTCCACCACAATAAGACCAGGATATTTTTCTAAAATGGAAGCTAAGATATTCTCTCTTTCAGAGGGACCATGCAACTGAAAGTCTTTTCCCTCAATTTCTATGGTCTTCCCAGAATTTTCTTGCCTTGTAAATGATACAGGAACAGGATCAAGCCCTGCAGCGACTGCTGCTTCTATAACTGACTTCCCCATTTTGCCAGTACAACTATTCACCTGCAAGAGATTCAAACTCCAATTATCATGAGACTCAAAAGATGAGCCAGCAAAGCCACCCATAAATAGTCTTCTTGAAAAGATGCACTTAGCATTTGCATAACATTTGTTTTAGGTCTTTGATAATCATACAACTTTCAAAATTGCAAATTCATAACCTCTGTGACAATGTCACTTTTCAAAAAGAAAGTCCCACCTGAGCCATACAATTTCTCAGATTAAGCACCATGCTAAACCCAAAACAATTCTAAAAATTTACCGAAAACAGTACCCTCCTCCTATAGTTAAAACTGCTACTCACAGAGATCACAAATAGCATCAGTCTACTCTGCACCCAATGTATTCCAAAGTTTAGACTATCCCAATGGTTCTCCTCAGATGACCGATCAAGTATAGCATGATCAGGAGTATGTTGGCTATGTAAAAATTCAATTACAACCTTTAAATTTAATAACTTGATCTAAATGGAGATTTTTAAGTCTACATTTTCAAACTAAAAAAACCCACATTCCAAACCAAAAACAGTTTGCAAGATCAGGAGTAAGTTGGCTATGGAAAAATTCAATTACAACCTTTAAAATTTAATAATTTGATCTAAATGGAGATTTTTAAGTCTAAATTTTCAAACTATAAAAAACTACATTCCAAACCAAAAACAGTTAGCAAGGGTGAGAAAAGGATTAGGACCAACTTGTGATAAACCTAAAATATGCAAAACCAGCATTGTTATTAAGAAAATAAACTGAAATCTATAAGTGTGTATCCGAAAGAACATAGGGATGCACTTGATGACATAAGCATATCTGCTAACCTACACAATTAAGAACAAAGGTTTTGAGAGATCAATCTTTTAGATGTAAGGATGCACTTGATGAGATGCACGTTAACTTATAGTTTGTTATTTACTAGCTACAAACTTTTGAATTAACAAGTGAAAGGCAGTATTTAGTACCATGATTGGGAATGCAAAGTTTTGTGATACAAGTGAAGTATTCTCTTCTAGGTATTGGACTGGTGTAAGTGATGAAGATGCTATCGGGACAAAAGATTTGTTCTTTCGGATAACACGAGCATAATTGGGTGGTCTTCCGGCCCCTGAGAATGAAACTAGCTTCTTTCTTTGTCCAAAGATATTGATTGGGACTTCAAGAACAGTTGCCATTATCTCTACCTTTTGCAATTCTAATCACCAAGAAGAAAAAACAGAAGATAAGCATGATATTCAAATAAGAAAATTCCAAAATAATCAAGTACTCTAGTCAATGTCAGTTCAAAAAACTTTCAGCGCATATAAGAATTTGAATGTAGTAATGGATCATACAACGTTGTTCCTCGTTCTCTGGTTGGAGGATTACTGCTACAATGCTACCTCAACTCACATTATTTTAGATAAGTATTTCTGTTCCTTAATTATTGAGTGGAATTGACATATTTTTCCTACAAGCAATTCGCAGAAATTGTCCCAAAATAAGATTCTTCTGCATTGCACATTAAACATAACCCATATCATTATATATAAACTCGGTCAAATACACGTTATTGTCTGGAAGAAAGTTCTTAATTTTCATCAAGCTTACCAAAAACACAACAATAATAAAGTAATTTAGACAACTTTTCTGTAGGTGCACGTTATTTGGAGCACTCTAACAAACACATAAAACATATTACAAACACATCTTAATAATACTGGGCTTTTAACCATGGCGGCTCCTAAATGTTAGCGGAAAGAAAGAGTAGAGGGGGAGAATGGATTATAGGACTGAACCAGAGGAAAGTAGAGAATCCAATCGCAACACAACTTACCCGTGAAGGACTGATACCCTAAATCTGAGGCGGAGTCGCGGAGAGTTGAGAGCTTGGCCGGTCGGTCTATTTCGATCGAGAGCACATAGGAACACGTGATTTTTTTCGTTTTGGAGGATCAGTAGCCAAATCAATTTGGCCCATTTAAAACATTACTCCCTTCATTATCTTATTGTATTAGTAATTTTTAATAGTAATAAAATTTAACATAAATTTTAATTATTAAATGATAATATTAAATTATTTTTTTAATCTTAAAGTTAAAGCGATTAATATTATGAAATGGAGGGAATAATTGATATCCAGGGATCAAATTATCACAAGTTTTTAAATAACTGAGTTGGAGTTTTGATCCAATAAATTATATTAAAATAAGTCAAATTAGGTTCAAGATTTAACTCATTGACATCCGAATGCTGAATAACTCATTTTCTCCTAAAATTATAGATATAATTTAATTTTTGAGATCAAACGACCTCATATTAAATTTAAAATTGATGTGAATTTATTTAATTTTAATTGATACAACTATTATAATTGTATAGTATATTACAAAAACTATTAGTTACAAAATTTATTTCATTCTAAATTTTTATAAGTCATACCAATTTTGAAGTTTAATGTATCGTTGTTTGACATCAAAAAATAAATTGTATCTCTAATTTTAAAATAAAAAAAGTATAACATTGACATAATATATTTTCTTAAATAATAATTTGCCATATTATTTGGTAAATAATAATTTACTAACTTTATACTTGGTCATTTCATCCTTTTATTAATTAAAATAACTTTATTTAAATTGTTTGTCACAGTCATTTTTTTGGGTCATATGAGAGTGTTTTATTTTGCGTCTCTATTTATTTTTACTCTTTTAATATTATTTTTTATTTATTTCTTATTTGATTTTTTATTTTCTTTTAATTGTTACATACATATACACTGGATACTTTCAATAAATCATATTAGTTTAAAATTAAAGATAATACAGAGTTGGGTACTGTTGTTCATAGAGTATTGACATTGATTCAAAATTTTAGTTGGAAGGTGATTCATGCAATTAGTTATTATTAATTTTAAAATTTAATACTAAAAGTGGATACAAAATGTATGAATATATAAAAATAAAATACTTGCAAAACTGATTTATCAAATCATTAGTTATAGGGATATTTAAAATATTTATTTCAAATTTAATTTACAAATTATATACATTAAATAACAATGAAATATTTCAAATTTTAGATTAAATAGATTTCAACTTGTAACCATTTTCCTTGTTTGGAAAACTCAATTCTCACACTAATAGGGAGAGAAAATAATTTTTACAGAATATTAGAAGAAGAGACTGTTGTTGAGCAATTCATTTTTTTATTTATTTGAGCATTCTGATAAAATACATAATGAAACTGTCTGCAATAAATTGCATAACCAATTCACTCACTAAATATCCAGACTCCACATCAAAAACAGACACCTTCGGTCAACAATGTATGCGCATAAGCACAACTAGATGCAGTCGAATTTTCTCAGGTCCAATTCCAAAAGAAAAGTATACAGAAGAAGAGAGCTTAGTAGTAGTAGTAACTTGGAATTGAAACCCTATTATTGACTGGATAGCAAAACTCAGGATATCATACCTCGGACTTTGCCATTTTCAAATAAAGCCAACATTGGAATTTTGAGGACACGCGAATTAATCTGTTGAACTTGTTGTAAGAAAAACTTATATAAGATGACTAGATGAGTAAAACGGCCTAATTTTCATGCGATTCCAAAAGAAAAACAAATAAATCAAGCAGTCACTGCACTGCATAAGAATAGGATAGCCAAGTCAAAATAGCTAATAAAATAGAGGAAAGATACAACTGCAAGGTTTTATTTTAAACTTCAAAATGAATCCATTAGTTTATTTGATAAGTAACCTCCAAAAGCACATGCCATCCCCCATTCTGCTTCCATTCTTTATATTGTTCACAAAACATAATGGGAAAAAGCTTCAACCCAGCTTCCTAAAGTGGATATCAACGCACAGCTGATACTACACCTTATTATTCCCTGGGAAGAGATAAGTAGCAAAAAACATATTAACTCAAAGAAATGGAAAAGAGTACCAGAAATCAAAAAATTTCTTGAAAAGAACAACTACTGTACCACATCAGGAATTACTAGGACATATATGAAGGCATGAAAATGGAATATAATAATTAAAATTAAAAAAAAAATGAAATTCTCCACGGTCAAATACTCAGGTGAAAGAGATTAAAAGGTATAATTACATTTTAGCTACAAGTAAAATTGTTGATCAGAAGTTTTATGACTACAAATATATCATTTATTTAGAAAGTAACACATTACACTACAAAGTCACAAGTTCTCTTAAACTTAATGTAGTTCAAGCTGACTAACAATATTAAAGGCTTGCTCTTAATTGCCTGACTTAGCATTCCATCCTTCAGGGCACATTCAAATAGACACAATGCTCATCCAAGGTGAGAAACACAGCCCAAGAAGTTGCTTTCAGTAATTCCTACCAATTTTATGTAGTTGATAGCCTACAAGAAGGATAGAGAGTGATTCCAAAACTAGTATGAGTTGAGCCAACTAGTATAGAACTAAGATGGCTCGTTACAATTTTCCTTAGTGGAGTACATCCCATTAAAAGTTTTTTCGACATTGAAAGAAGCTGCTAGGAAAGAAATATTATTCAGTAACTTCACTAATAGCGTAGCATAAGGCACAGAACTAAACCTGGTGCAATGTCTATGCTCTACGGGTAAAGATATTTGCTTGCTTACTATATCCTGCCTCCCTTCCTAACTTCATGACTCCCTTATTACTTCAAGGAAGTTCTCATCTACGTTTTTCATAAATGACGGGGTTAGTCACTTTTTTCTTGTTGAGGCACATAACCACTTGTCCAAAAAAAAAAAGAGTAGGCACCTAATAGCTTTAGATGCAGAGACAAAGCCTGAATGCAACAAGTAAAATTAGATGCAGAGAGACATCTCAGACAACATAGATTCACGTATACTTTGTATTTATACATTAACAAAGCATATAATATTGGTCGCGAGTGCCTCAGCAATAAAAAAATAAAAAATGAAAATGGAGCATATAGTTTGTTTCCATCTCGCACCACTCTTCTTTTATTAAACTTGCACGTATCTTACTTATCAATAAAAAAAAATTAAAGAATTGCACATATCTTACTTTAGCAATAAATCCTGCCACGCCATTTTTATTTTTTTTTTGGTTCAGTATTCTGCCAGACTGTTACCAATTTTCTGTAAACCTTTTTAACTTAATCTATTTCCATCTTTACTAACATTTTCTTCTTCACCTTTTTCAAAGGCTCGCAATTCAATCCAATTAAACACTCAAGTTTCAACCAGATTAGAGATCTGACTGAAAAGTTACCAACCTAATAAATACAGAAGAATATTTAAAAGAAGCAAATCACGCCTATTGCAAATGGTGACTAAGAGTCCACAAAATAGGTATAAATAGGATTACACTATTGAAGGAGGTCATCATTATTTAGCAGCCATCGCTAGAAATTGCAAAGTCAGGATCATTAATAGATGATTGTGTCATAGCGAAGAAGAAATGGTTACTTTAGAATGATTATATATTCCTGGCCTGGCCTTGGCATGCTATAAATAAATTGAGATACGCATCTAGGGGAAAGAGAAAGAGAGTACAATTGACAAATGGCAAGTGGCATGAGGAGCATGACATATATACCAAGTATAATAGGATGGCAATAGCCACACCCTTTCCATTTTAACCAGCTTCATCTCATCAGTATTACAGTTTATATAATCTTAAGTTAATTCAATGTCTAACCCAACTATTTTGGGAAGAAAGGTGTCAAGTGAGTTAACTGAGATTATGCTCTGGAAAAAGGGTAAAATCTAAAACACCAAGGATATGGGATTCTAACATATGAGATGAGGCACTGAAAGTGTAACAGTTTCTACTTCAAGGAAAATCTTTCCAAATCCAAGCCAGGTTATTAATATATAATCCTTGCACAAATAAATATTCTTGAGCTTGTCATATTAATTCAAAGTTTATACTAAACTAAATCTGAAGCTAACATAGAAAAATACACTAGGAAATATCAGTAAAAATGCAGTCCTCTTGTGTAAAAGTTTCATACTTCATAACAACTACTGGATCATAATTTAGTACAATGAAACCATAGATCATACCATGGAATGATTGAGCCAAACAGGAAATGCTGCATAATAGGAACCTTCTCCAAAACCTCCACTTTATACATTTTAAGCAATCCACTATTCACCTTATTCCAATTTGGCACACCACTAATATCATCCAACAAAGGCGAATGCTCTGCAAACAAACCCTTCTTCACCTTCTTGACAAAGGCAATGCACGAAAGATACAAATACTCATTTGAAAAATTCTCAATTATATCCTCATTGTGAATTGACTTCGGCTTCATATACTTGTGATCAATCAACTGAGAAGCCCCAAATATAAACGGAAGAAAATGATAATCATCAAGCCCCCAAACACCATGAGAACCAGCTGGCTCTAGCGAATAAACCATTTGCAACTTCCTCATTAATTCCAAATACCTAACAAAAACCCTAGAAACAACAGCTTGGTAATCCTCTTCTTTAATGACTCCTAACCTAGCAAGGCAATACAAAAAGGCAGCAAAATTTGTTTCGTGGCCAGTACCGTAATCAATACGGCTCGAATTTCCAAAACTATCGGTAAAATAAGGGACTAGTTCAACAGTGGCAGATTTCAGTTCGTCTGGAAGAACTTGTAGGATGAAGGATTCCGCATTTTCAGACATTTTTTCGTGCCAGGTGCGATAGGCCAGGTTACCATACCGGGCGGCCTGGGGTAGCGGTGGAATTTCGTCGAGGAATTGGATTAGGGTTTCGAGGAAAGATAGAATCGAGGAGATGGTGGGTGATTGGAGGCAAGGGTCTGATAATTTGTGAGAGCGTATGGATTCGGTGAGGGCGACGATGAAGCCCAGGAAGTTTTTGCAAGTGGATGAGGATTGAAAATGGAGGATGTCGGACTGGGAAGTGATCTTCTTGGAGGGAGTTTGGAAGTGGAAAGGAGGAGAGATAATGGGGACTTTTTGGGATTGGGGGACAGGGGTTAGTATTATTGTTTGTTGGGTATTTTGTGGGTTTGGGGGGAGGTATATCGCCGGTGCACGGATGGGGCAGTAGACGGGGGGAGGGGAAGTGATGTCGGAGGCGTATGGTGGCGGAGGGAAGGCGGTTTGGGCGCCGCAGTTGACGCATGTGTCGGAGTGGTTGTGGTGGTGATCGGAGTGCGGTGGTGGAGATTCTTTGTCGGGAGGATTCTGGTGAGGGTCCATTTGGTATCAGTTGGGGTTGGGTTGAGATCAGAGTTTGAAAGATCTACTACTGAAGTTGGAGAGAAGATAAATAAATGTTGGTGGAAAGAAAAGACAACTTTATGTTTGTTTGTTTTTTCTTTTTCAGATGAATATGTTAAGTTACGGTAGTAAAGAATATAAATTATAATGAATTAAAAAAAATTATAAATTAATATAGGCATTCAAAATATAAATTTGAGTTTCACATTTAAAAGAAATTCAAAATAAATAAAGATTATGTGTGTTTAAGAGAATAGTTTTGTAGATTAAGAGAAATTAGGACTGAGAAACACTATTTACACAGAAATTAATTACCCAATTACACTTAAAAAGGGTAAATAAAATCAACTACTGGTATGTATATTTTACACATATTAAGCACGGGATTCAATGCATAATATTATTTATTTATGTATTTACGCTGAATTTAATATATAACAAAATAATAATATGCTAGTGGACCTTATGTATTGAATTCAGTATAAATATATAAAAAAATAAAATTTAACGGGACCCATTTTTTATTTTTTGTACTTAATGTATACTTTTAAGACACATATTAAACGGACTTATTTTATTATATGGAGGATTGGATTACATATCCAATTGGGGTAGAGAACAAAGTATCAAATCAAACCTCACAATTTGCTTATTTTAATTTTATTTTAATAAATATTCCCTCCGTTCTAGAAATAAATTATTTTTCTTATTACACGTAAAAAGTCTACTAGAATTTTACCGGACGGAGTATTATTATTAGTTTCATTTGTTGCATGCTTGACGCCTATGGGATTGAACTTCTGACATGTTTCAGATTTTGTTTCTACTCGTTCTTGGGGAGAGAAGGGGTGGTCCACAACCACAGTTGTGACATACTTAGAGCGTTTTTAACAGTTTTTTCGATCATTTTAAAATACTTAAATAGATGAATTATATTAAAAAAAATATTTTTAATAATTTTTTTAATTTTAATTATTAAATCTGTAATCTCATTATTTTCTTTAAAATTGATAAATTGACTCTATCTCTTCAAAATATTTATTTTATTTTAAAAGAATCAAAATTATATAAAAAAGGTTAAAAATATTTTTTTTGTTTAATAGATTTATTGTACAACTCATTTTAAAATTTAATATCATTCATTTTTATTTATTTTGCCTTAATTAAAATAAAGAGACTGATAAATCATAAATATTAAAATAGTAAATGATACTCTTTAAATTATCATATAAATCAATAAATTTTAATTTAAATAAATTTTTTTATTACTACTATTGAAAATGCTCTTACATGTAAATAAATAGATATATAATTGAAGAAACACCAAATGTAGACCAAATTACGCATGGTCTGGGTAGACTTGCACATCGGGCCAGCCTGGCCTGGCCCGGCCCAGGCTTGGCAGGCCTTGACCGTTGACCAGGCCAGGCCAGGCCTAAACATTAAAAAAACTAGTCCGGGCCAGGCCGGATTTAAAACGAAAAAAATGAGCCTGCTTTGGCCTGAGGGCCGGGCCGGGCCAGGCCTAAAGTTGAATAATGGGCCTTGAGTTCAGTCCTTAACCGTATGTCCGCCATTGTCCGGTCCAGTCCGGATGTTACATATTAACTCCACAATCCACATACATGACATATTAACATATATGATATATATATATATATATATATATATATATATTACTAATATATCTATATTACTCACTTACTCAGTAACACACACTTACACACACACACTGACACACACACATACACAGAGGCACACTTACACACACACACTAACACACACACACACTGACGCACACTAACACACACACACACTGACGCACACGGCACACTTACACACACACACTGACGCACACTTACACACACACACTGGCAGTCTGGCACACACGCATATATAAATATATATAATATATATATTAATTACACAGTAGTGACAGTACACACTTGACACTACACAGTACACAGTACACACACACACACATATATATATATATATACGCGTGTGTGTGTGTACTGTGTCTGTGTAATAACATATATATATATATATATATATATATATATATATATATATATATATATATATATATATATTACTCATTCACACAAGTATATATTACGATATATATATATATATATAATTATATATACACACACACTTATAACTTTTAAAATATAATGCGACTCGTCCGTATTAAAAAAATAAATAAGAATTGATGTATTTATTAAAAATAATGAATTTACAAATTACAATAATGAATAATTATAAATTTATAACTTTAAAATATAACTTAAATAATAATTAATTATTCATTGATTACAAATAAATTCTTCAAAATTTTAAAATTTATGTCTTCAAATCTTCAAAATTTATGAAATTGAACTTTCACCAATTTCTGCTCCGACTTCGAGATCTTCCGAGCTATCTTGATCGTCTATTACGTCTTGTATTCTTCTTTGCGCCGCAAGATAATCTCTATAGCAGATGCATATTTCTAACGATTCCGGACTAAGTCTACTTCTTTTTTCATTTAATATCCTGCCAGATAAAGAAAAACAAGATTCCGAAGCTACTGTACTAGCTTGGATAGTTAGTAAATCACGGGCCATCGCGGCCAAAGTAGGAAACTGTCGTTTATGTTTATTCCAGAAAGCGAGAATATTAAAATTTTCAAATTCTTCTTCGGTCATAAAACTTCTAAAATCGGTACTACAATATAAACCAAGTTCGTTTAAACTACTCGTGTGTGTTGAAGATTTTGGTTTCTTAGATAGTGTTTTTAATAAGTTGGCATATTTAGAAGATGAAGGGGCAGGGGGCGGTGCACGTACAGATGTACAATATACAGATTCATACAATTTATAAAATTCAGTAAATGTAATATTAAATTTTAATTTAAGGTTATCAATATTACTACTACCTATATTTTCTACTATATCTTCTAAAATACTCTCTACACCTTCTAATTTTATAATTGGGTTTAATGCAGCGGCACAAGTAATAAAAGTCGGCATGTCTTCAAAATATTTTTTAAATTTTTCTTCCATTGACAAAATAAGGGCAGACCAAATGTTATTTTTTTTAAATTCTTTAAAAATAAATGATACTTCTAAACATGCATACAAAACATGATGAATTGTAGGATAATAAACAGCAGATAATATTTTTGTATGTTTTTTAAAAACTTTAAGAATCTTTAATAGTTGACCAAGTAAATCCCAGTCTTCGTTTGTTAATTCATGAACCATCAAAGTATTATAAAACTCCATAAGTATATTTTTACGTTTATAGACATCTCTAAATAAATCATATGTACTATTCCACCTTGTGTTATTATCAAATTTCACTCTTTTAAATTTTTCTCCTCTTGCATGACAAAAATGTCTAAAATTTTGAATTTTTCTGTTTGAACCATACACACAGGTAATCATATAACGAATCTTAGATATAGTCATTTCTAAATAATTAAATCCGGATTGAACAATTAAATTTATTATATGACAAATACATCTTACATGAAAAAATGAACCATTTATTATAGGTAACAAATCATTTTTTAACATGGTAACAGCACTAGTGTTATTGCTTGCATTATCTAAACTAATACTCATTATTTTATTTTTAATTTTGAAAGTACGAATAATCTCAATAATTTGACTATATATTGTTTGACCAGTATGAGGTAATTCAAAAAATTCAAATCCTATAATTCTTTTTTGCATAACCATTTCAGAATCTATCCAATGAGCAGTCATACAAATATAGCTAACTCCAGGTTGATGATTAGCAGACCAAATATCACTACTTAAACTAATTTTACCATCAAAATTATCAAAATATTCAATAAGTTCTTTTTTAGCTTTATTATATAATTTAATAGCATCACGTTTAGTAGTCATTCTACTTACTTGTTTATATTTCGGTTGCAATCCAGATTGAATGTACTCGGTACAGCGCTGATCATTTTATATTTCGGTTGTACAACTTTCATTTTAATACAACTCAAGATTAATATTATTATTCATTTAATAATATTTTATTGACTTATTATTACTCATTTAATAATATTTTAATCTCTTACTAATATTATCAATCATTTCATAATATTTAATTACTTATTAATATTATTAATCATGTAGTAATATTTTAATACTATTTAAATAATACCAAAAGTTAACTTTTAAATTAGGTTAACCTTAGTATTTAATCTAAACATTTAGGTAGCATTGATTTACAAATAGACTCCATATAAATTTGTTTAATACCCAAATATATTCATTTTACACATATTTTAACTTAATTTTTCAAAGAACACTCGACCCGGATAGACCCGGACCGACCAAAAGCTGATTGGCAGTGAACTCGGGCGCAGCTGCGCTCGCCTCTTGGCCAGTCTGTCTGTATGTCAACTGTTTGACTGCTCGACCCTTCGACACTCCGACAGACATAATTTCTTTATTTTAAAATATTTTGGGGTGATTCTTGAGTCCATTCTCATCAGAATTTCCCCTTCTACAACTTCTCTTCAGATTACCAATCCAAAATCCAAACGTAACTATACTCAAAACTGCTCACAATGCAACCTAGGGTTTTAAAAACCAACACGCTTTGAGAAAAAATCCATAACTTCTTTATTTTTCCACATTTTTGAAAGATTCAAGTTGAGTTTTCTTAAAAACTCATAGAGGTAACTTTTTAGCCATAGAAATCATTTTTCCAACTTGTACATTTCAAACTACAACATTAAACATTTCATGCTTCGTTAGGGTTTTACCGGTAAAGTTCGATATGAATATTTCTACCATTTTTAAGCCTACCACACCTACCAAATCATGATATAAATAAATCAAACTATGAATATTCATATATTATTTAGTTAAGTACTTCTAGACCATCAAAATGAGTTTTGATCTGTTAAAAATAGATTTTAACCGTTCAAAATCATTCTAGACTACAAAAATGAAATAAAGAGAAATTTATAGCACTTTTAAACATTTGTGACTTATGTGCTCTTCTTCTTCTCCTACCAAAATATGTTGTGAAGCTAGTGGACATTCACCAAACTCCTTCTCTGGCATTTTCATTCAACACCCAAGTGTATGTCACAAATGCTCTCACTTTCTCTCTTGTATTCTCTAGGAAATGAACTAGTAAACTTGATACAAGTGTGGAGTGCTCTATATATAGTACTCTACTGACACTTCATTAACATTCATAATCAACCAATGTTGGTGAAATTACAAACTAATTAATCTTTCTATTGCATGGATGGGCAAGGTGAGTGACATTGTGATTGACTAGGGTTGTTGGCCAATTTTGATATAGCGTGAGTTTGAAGCAACATGCAAGATCAAACAACCCCAAGTGGGCCCCCTAAAATCTCAGCAAAAAGAAAATTTAATCATCCATTTTTGATTTATTTTTAAGGCTTTAATTATATATATATACTCCTATATATATATATATATATATATATATATATATATATATGTAACAATGTTGATCATTTTTTGACTTCCTATTGGGCTCCATATTGGACCTTATGATTAAATATATTGGACTCGTTCATTGAATTGGTTTGAGTTCAATTAAAATAACACATTGGGCTAGCATTTAAATAACTATATTACCTTTAATTAAAATAAGCATTGGACTTGTTAAATTAGTTATATGGACTAGTAATTAAATTAATTACAAGAGCTACTAGGTTAATATCATTGACATAGTTTAACAACTCATTTGGATTTAAAATATAATCCAATTAGATTTACTTTAATTAATTATACACCTTGCTTTAATTCTTTAAATAAATATACACATAAATAAGTACATTTATTTAATTATCTAATGCACAATTAATTAGTACCAAAAATTTTTAATTCATTGCTAATTATTTATTAATTATAATTACAATAATTAATGAAATTCGTAGTCATTACATTTACAGCTTTACCTACATGTCATTTAAAAGGTTCACCAAAAGCCACACCAGAAAGCCATAAGAAGTCAAAAATTCTTGATAAAGGATTTTCTTTTTATGTAATTAACAGTACTAGTAACTAAGATTGTGTTCGATAAAACTGAATGTTAAAGAGTTTAGATATCTGAATAATATAAATTATTTGTCTAGAATTATATCTGAATGAAAAAATGTTATTTGATGATTACTTTTTTAAAATTATCTGAATAACAGTATTTTATCATTTTAACTCTCCGAACAGTTTAAACAGAACATGTTTGATAATCAAAAAGGTCTTAATAATGTTTTAAATATATATTTATAATATTTTTGACCACAATATGATGAAACAAAATGTATCAAGTCCAATGATGAAACATATGATGTGTATAAGGAAAAAAAATGTTTTAACATATTTTTTTGTTGAAATTGTTATGATCAATTTAAAACATATTTATAAAATAAAAAATATCTTAAAATACTTATATAACTATACCTGTATACATATAATTGTATAAAAAGAATATTTTATTATTAATTCAAAATAAAATATATAAAACAAAAAAGAAAACAAATATTTATCATAATTTCCTCCCAAACCCTTGTTCATCCCCCAAAAAACCTCCCCGGTTCATCATCTTAGCCTACAATTGATTGCTCATGCCTTCCACTTTCAATTTAAAAGTTATGGAAAGTCCCAATTTTTAACAGTGCATGAAACCAAATCTTTCCCAAAAATATTCTTTATTGAAAAAATTCTTCTAATATTACTTTCAAAAATTCAACAAATTTCAACTGGGTATCAAATTAAATCAGAAAGAAAGAAAAAAATGAAGAGATTTGTTGCCCGTCTTTTTCATCTGCTTTAATCATCACCGCTTACTTCAACTCCCCTAACCATCACCGATCTAGGTAAAGTTTTCATTGAAATAGAGAAGAGAAGATGTAACACCCCATTTTCAAAAAAGAAAGAGAGGTTACCCACAAAACATAACAAAACGTACAAAACAAATCAAAAGTTGTATATCACAAAATGAATAACTCTAATAATTGACAAATAACACAAGTTAAACCATAATAAATGTCAAATTGGTTCAAACCATAATCTAGAATAGTTATTACAACTTCAAAGGAAACAATGTAGCACAACCTAAACATAATATATCTAAACCACTGGATAGAAGTGAGCTCTTATCACACTTGTCCATGATCGCCCTGATTATCTGTCGGAAGAAAAACATAGCATGAGCTAAATACTCAGTACGGATATAGAGTACAAAATAAATAACTGAAACAAATAATGTCATTAACTGAACGGAACTGAAACGAACATAATTAACACAATGAAATAATAGGCTAAATCAAAAGGGATGTTATTTCATACCGAACTCAAAACAAAATATAAATATATCTTGCCACAAAGGCAAGTCAAAATAATGTCACGCAAATAAAATAATGCCACATAGGCAAAATAATGTCGCGCAGACAAATCATACATTGGATCGCGAGTCCAAATGTATGAAAAAACGGAAGGTGTTTTTGACACAAATATCACCAATCTGCATAACATAACAGAATAGAAACTAGGGCCGACCCATACGCCTCCCATAGAAAAACACCAAATTTGGCCATCACCCACCAAAACACAAAATGGAGACGTCGTGGGCTGATCACACCGCCATGGAAGGTGTCGTGCCTCAGTGCAAAAAGACATGTCTGTGGTACCCCAACAAGTGATTATAGCTCAAGTATATCATACGGTATAATCTAACAAAATAAAGATATCACGTCATAATACATGCGATACAATACCAATAAAATAATTCTAAGTGTACATGTTAAACTGAAATGAATCAATACCAAGTCTCCAAAATAAATTAATATGTACGTTCTATAGAATAAAAAATAATCACTAAACATGATATATTAATACCAATAGTACAAAAAATGAGCTCTATGTAACGCCAATATGAACATATCATATTAATTTCATAAGGAACAATTATGTGAAATAATAACGAAATTCGAAACGAGGAACAAAATGAACTAATTATATTTAATAAAAATATCGTTGAAGGAGTACGGAATTCGTAAATGAAATCAGTAATGTAATACCCAAATTAAAATTTCCAATCTGATTCATTTAAATTTCTTCCATCCGAGCTAATTACACAAAATAATAATAAATATAAGTATAATTACAAAATAATTTTTACATTTTAAATTTTAAATTTTTTTATAATCTTAATTTATTATTATTATTATTATTATTATTTTCATTTCATATGTACAACCAAAACATATGCCATAATTCATTAACGTAAAGGGTCCCTGACTATTCAAAGTATTAATCAGAGATTCATTTCTATATTATAGTAATACAATATACTATATAATATATTAACATATCAACACTGTTAATTAATAAAATTTTCAAGCTTTTCAATAGCCACACGTCAAAGTCATACACCCACGTAAACATATATTCCATTATTTTAATGACTTGCCAGATAAAAAGAAAAGAATAAAAGGTTTTGGATCATCTTTTCTGATTCACAGCACATCGGTTCTCATTCTATTGCCTTTTTTCAACAATTTCTCTCTCGATTATTAGAGCAGTAAGCAGCGGCTGCTTCTTCTTTTTTAACACAAGTAAAAATAAGGTTTTACCTAATATATTAGTATTAGCTAAATTTTTAATTGGGTTAAATTAGTTTTAAGACCTAAGTTTTATCGAATTAATTTATCCATCTCTTTTAAATACTTATTAACCTACATAATTAAATAACTAGTTTGACTCAATTAATAGATAAAGTCCAATCAATATGTTTTAACAATATAATTTTTATTTTATTTATTTATTTATACCGGGTATTATAGAAGAGAAAAAAGAAGATAGTCGCCGTCTCGCCGTATGCAATTGAAGGAGAAGGAAATATGAAATATAATTGTTTTGAATTTGTATGCGATTGGAGGAGAAGAAAATATAGAATAAAGTTGTTTTAAATTTGTGAGGGTAGTCCTGTAAAAAAAAGAGTTCAGGTGTTCCATCTCTTACTGAAATAGAGACGTCATAGATTATTTATATTATCTTTTATGATTAATGGCTAATTTTTTTCTCTTTATTCTTTTTAATAAATTTTAAAAAATTAATAATAAAATTTTATACTCAATTTAATTAATATTACATTTCTTTATTTACATGTATAACCTTAAAACGTTAATCAAAGAGATATCAAGGGAAGACAATTTACTTGAAATAAAGAGACGGTTGGTGCATTGCCTTGAGCTGAACTCTAATTTCCAGACGTACAAATAGAAATGACCAATCATTATGGAATCATTAAGAACTCGATTTTATCATCTTCTTACCACTACCACTGCCACCTCAGAAAGTCTTCTTAGTCCTAAAATTATAACAGAGAACTTTGCCAGGAATCATGAACACCAGCACTGAATCTTCTTCCTTTTCTCTCCTCACAACACACTATGGTGAGCACATAACTTAGCTCCATACCGTCCCAACAGTGCTGCTATCTACCATTCACAACAATCTCTGGAAATGCTGCTAAATAAACGACTGATGCGTACCCAGTACTTGACGCGCCACTTCAAAGTATCCCTATCCTCATTGCCGGCGATTTTCTCTGCCGCCGCCGCCGACGGTGGGTGCTCCGATTTGCTTTTCTTTGACATTTCGATATCCATAGATTTACAGGCTGGGGCAGTAGTGATGTTAAATACAATCTATTAAGGGATAATTATCTCTTCAGACTACTAATAAAATATTATCAGTTTAAATTCATCAGAAAATCCTATACGTTGCTTTTGAGAAGAGTCCTTAACAAATACTACAACTCATATTACTAATTTAACATAATAAATATATGCATTAATAAAAATTAATTATATTCAAGTGATTAATTCAATAGAATTATTTTTATACTATTAAATAAATATATTCGAGATGTTTAGACATTAAATTTTTTAAATACAACTATTTATTTAGTTAAATAAATAACCAAAAAATAGTAAGAGTAATTTAGTATTTTTTGTTTGGTGTTATTATAAATTTATATAAGAGACGATGAAACTTTTAAAATTTAGATAACGAGTTTATTCTTTCATTAAATGTCATTTTGTTTATAAATAGAAGGTCATATATATACAATAAAATATTCTAAGACCACTGACACTGTACTCAGACAAATTCAAAAATGAGTTGAAAACGGTGTTTTAGAGATGAAATGGAAATTAAAGATGCAATATGTTCATTTTGGTGATACCTTTGGAACTTCTAACTAAATGAGAGACTTTCTCCTTTCTGAATCATCTTTGAAAATCCAGACCACCGATATTAACAAGTAACCATTCGGTCATATCACAAGTCCGAATTAAATTATAACAAAATAAAATTCAATACATTGTCTCAATAATATTTTATTAGGTCATAACAGAATAAGATTTAATACGCTCAAAAGGTCATGACTGAAGGTATTAATGATAGTAAACTGGGTCTTTATATACACATCAAAATATTTCACATTTATTGATATAGAAC
The DNA here is from genome assembly GCA_947179155.2 of Hedera helix. Classification (NCBI taxonomy): domain Eukaryota; kingdom Viridiplantae; phylum Streptophyta; class Magnoliopsida; order Apiales; family Araliaceae; genus Hedera; species Hedera helix. The sequence goes on along the minus strand of OX359282.1, from coordinate 38,159,546 downwards.
TAAGGTGTTACAAACTCTCCCACTTAAATATCTAACATCTCCGTCAGACCGAACACATAGCCACATATCCGAGCTTTCGAGAGTCGTCTCTCTAACCATTCTCCACTTTTTGGCAACTCGACCCGACCGATCACTATTCTCCACCTTCTAGCAACCCGATTAGACAACTCAATCCGAACTTTCGAGAATCAGTCCTGTTACTTATTTTGAGAGTAAAGATCTGAGCCACACAATGCCCAACAATTTTGCACGTCAGGCCACCTACTGGCAACCCAATCAAAGACTACAAAACTCAGACTTGGGTGAGAGGAAGTATCAGAGGACTTGGATCATTGAACAAGCTAGACTATAGCTCTAATGAAGTAATGATATAAAACAAGAAATTTTTTCGTTGGAAACACACTAAGTACGACAAATACCTTAACAAATGAGCCCAGAAAAAAATTAGGCATGATGAAGAACAGGGTAACTTCAACAGGTAAGCTATATCAACCAAGCTCTATTCCCGCAATTGCCCAGCATTTTAGAGAACAAATCATCTCAGCCCATATAAATCACCTAAAGAACACACCAGAAAGAAAACCACAATGTTATCCATACATACAATCTGTAACACCACATAACATTCTCTGGTCTCTATGTACACTTAAAAAGTTGAAGTCATTACCATTTGAAACAAATTTTAAGCATATGCAAGCTGCATTAACAATAAAAGAAAAGAAGCACACAAACAAAAAAAATTGATGTAACACAACATTTAAGTACGTTAATATCAAAACCACCCAAGCCTGGTACATGTTTATAGTGGATAAAGGGTTGCAACAAATGGATAAGCAGAAACATAATGAAAGTGTGAAATGTCAACAACCTGAGATGGAATCTCAGATAGCACCTCAACCTTCTTACTCATGAAATTATAGGAAATGACTTTGCCAGGAATCGACATAACAAGAGCTGAATCTTCTTCCCTTTCTCCTCTCATAACACACAGAATAGAGAATGCATATTGAGTCTCCTCAAACGAAAAATTCTCATTTCTACCCTTAACAGCAACCACGGGAAATGGGGATATCAACCAGTTTATATGTACCCTATATTTGACAGACCACTTCAAGGTAACCTCATCCATTTCAATAACATTAAATCTTTTTGCAGCACGGCTGCGAACATAAACAAGATGCAAGTGCCCATAGTATTCCCCAAAATATCGAAAGTAAGCACGATCCCACTCTTGAGGCTTTTGGGGCATACTCATTATTGTCAAGTTCTCAGCTTCAACATCAAAACGATAGCATTGTAACCTAGTGAAATCGTCTTTAATCCAATGAATAGCACCATTCCAATAAACCCCATTATCAAATTCCATCCAGCTAGGTTTATTGGTAGTAACATTGGTGGTTCTCCAATCACCAGTTTCCGATGAATAAATTTCGAATCGACAGGGATTATATTTCACTCCCTTAACACAAACAATCTTGTAATTGGGAGGTTTCAAAGGGTCAAAAGCTAATCGACAATCGATTCAGCTAGTGATAATTCAAGCAAAAGGATTAGTTTGCATTGACGAGTGGTTGAATTACGGTTGCAATAGAGTTCTATACGGCGATCGGGAATGGTAATCAAACGGAAAAGGTCTAGGCCATTGCACGATTGTACAATCCTAATGGAATCACCGGAGAACGGTGGGTCGGGGTGGGAAAGGGAAGGAATTTTATACGAGTCCATCACGTGTAAATCCCACCCTCATGTAAGAGAGGTGAAATCATGGAACATGGGATCATTTCAGAGAGAAGAGGAGTGACTGTATTGTTCGAAGCATAGATACCAAGATTATGATCATCTCCATTTATGTCTACATATTTTAATCGTCACTAGTTTAATAAGAATTTGATTTTAACAGACCATCAAAATTGAAATAGTGTTACATAAAGTAGAACAAAATTAGCTAATGCCCATGTTTCTTGGTTTTGAACCCAAAAAAAATAGAAAATTTAAATTTAATGAATAAAACAAGAATATATAACATCATTTTAACGAGTATCACTCTTTTACTAGTAAATTTGTAGTAAAATAATTCTCTTTTTGAAAAAAGTCTTATTTGTAAAATTTAATTTTTTTAAAAATATGATAACATGAAATTGAGACTATGTTCTTATTTTTAAGATATTGTATCATTTTGTGCGATTGGTACTTGTGGATTTGATTTGTCAATAATTAGCATGCCATGCTCATTCTCCTACCCCATACTCTAAACTTGAATGTCTATTTAATATCTGCCCCGAGAATGTGGAACATTTGAGCAAGACAATTACTGGTCAGAAGTCAAATGGCCCAAAGGACCACAACTAATTTATGTTACACACCAGTACTTTGGTGGGTCAAGGAATCAGACTCGAGCATATTTGAGGCCTGCAATCAAGCAAAACAACAAGATAACAACTCTATACAGATTATCAGGGCCTGCTATTATCCCCTTCTCTCTCTTATTTTGTAATATGAATTGACGCAAATGGTGGGAATTTAGCTCTAATCAAGTGTGTTGCGTTATCGTCTTAACGCCACGAAAACGTAGATGTTTCGAAAACTCTGAACAATCGCTCGCAAAAAAGACGAGGTAATGAACAATGTGTCAAAAGCTCAAGTTCCACTAAATGAGATTTACTTCCAATGAAGTCAATATAAATTATCAGCATATTTAAACAACTAGGTGATAATTGGAAACATGAAATAGAGAAATATCAAGTGAACTTTGCAAGGAGATGCCTCAAAACATGTTCAATCAGTCGGGCAACAAAGCAGAAACGACGGCAAAAACAAACCCCAACTACTTTGGAATCTTGAGACTTTTAACAATCTTCACTCAAGAAGATTGAACTGGATGATTCCACACTGCATTGCCTTAGAAAACATATGAAAGTCGAAGGAGCTCATATATATATATATATATATATATATTAAGAGAAAGAAAGCAACCGAGAAATTAGAAGTTGAGTAGCAACAGGAGATGACAGATGAAGGAAACAGATGGGTATTTTATTCACACCACAGGCACCCCAAAAAATCAATCCACTTGAGTACAAAATAATACATTATTTTCACACTGACAAATCTAAGAAATGGCTAAAATCTAATTCAAAATGCAGAACTTCTACAGAAGAACCACTGCTTTTCCATTATCACAATGGCCTCCTAAAGATCATTCAACAAAGCGAAAGAGAGAGCAAGAAAACAGCCAGCCAAATTCAAAAGCATGCCCGTAGAACTCAAGACCGTCAAATGGCACAACAATAGTCACTATAAATTGCCCGAAAACTACAGCAGAGAGTCTAAATTTCCAAATCACCGTAGCAAAAAACAATCTTCCAAACTCCACGCTGTAGCATCAAAAAAACAACCACCCAATTGCTACCATGACCACAGCATTCCAGAATAACCAAATGCCATAATAAATTGATAATGGTCGCTGCAAGTTGCCTGAAATTTCCAGCAGGGAAACTACATTTCCAATTACCAATGCAGGAAGCTAACTATTGTATACGAGCAGAACCACAATGAATTAAGCCTTGAAGAATGCCAGGGGCAAGTTTTAGTTTCCAACAATTTGTAGATACCAAAGGTTAAAGCCCAAATTCAGATTGAGATGGCTTGTATACAACAACCAAATCCAATGAAAAAAATTCTTTCAAAAACTGTTTTCACATGAAACCTCCATGACTTCCATAAAAAACAAAGACATATACTGTCGATGGAACTTATGTAGTTCATTTCCAATCAAACCTTAAGCTTGGTCTCTCAAGTAGCCGAAACTTGATAAATTGTTCGAAACAAACCAACGATAACGAGCAAGCAATATCTGGTTCTACAAACCCACTCTCTTTCTCTCTCCTCCAGCAAGACTCTAAAAGTAAGAGGCTAAAATCTTACTGAGACGATGCAATGAAAAGACCCTAATTTAGTAGTTCGAAAAATTGCACAAGCCCTAAAAAAATTACCAACAAATTATCTCCACACAGACACAACTTCATAAGAACGACATACATATATTGACATGAGATTCTTATCCAAATTCAGCGAGGATCATCTTCTCTTCGTCCGGATGATGGCTGATGCGAACCCGATAATGAGGCCAGTAAATTGAGGTGACCCTGCGATATTGGAAGGTAATTCCCAACCCTAGCCGCCGACGCCTCTCCCATTGGCTGTTGCTGCATAAACCTTCCAGCTAAGCTATTTTGAGAAGCCATAGACACCGGCGTAGGAACCACCAAGTCAGGTGGTGCCGCCGCAAAGCTCCATATTTGTCCGAAATCCGGTCTAGCCGGTAAGGCCCAAAATCCACCACCACTCGCGGGGCCTACTACAGTAGGTCCAACCCCACCAAGGTTATCATTTTTGTCACCGCCTCCGTCCATGTTATCGTCATCCCGGAGTCTCTTCCCGAGGATAAATGGTGTCGGAGTGATTAGATGTTGCTGCGAAGGCTTCTGGTCGAGAGCAGCGGAGAGAGAAGAGGTGGTCGAATTACGGACGGAGACTGATACAGTGGAGAAGCTCGCAGGTGTGGTGCCGGTACCGGTGGCGGCGATGATGGAGGGCTCGGCTTGGCGTAGGAGCCACTCAATGGTTTGGCCGTCGGACTTGTGACCAAGCTCGCGGGTGAGCTGAAAGACTCGGGCAGCACAAATGATGGGCATGCGGATGCGCCGTCCCCGGCCGTCGACTTTGCTGTGTCGGTCCTTGGCGGGAGGTTTCTTGACTGACAAAGCGCCGTTAGCAGGAGGCTGCTGCTGCCTTTGGATGTCAATAATTGCACCGTTAGTGACCTCGTTCCCGGCAACTCCGTCTGATGTTGACATAGAGGTAAACAGCTAAGCTAAAAAACTAAAACCCCTCACACTTGTAATACAGATGGACGAAGAAGAAAGAGAAAGAAAATAAAATAGTAAAAATGGAATATTAATATAATTCGTGATAAAACAAAGATGGGGAGGGGGATTGCGCTGGGTGGGTTTGAGAATTTTAGAAAGAGAAAAGGGGTTGAGGGCGTGGGGAAGGGGCAGGGGGAGGGCGAGGAAGGGGTCTAATGATTGAGGCGGCAGGAGCTGGTGGACACAGAAGGAGGGCACATGGGTGGTGGGGTCCACTTCACTACTCAAACTCCCTTACTTTCTGTACAGCTCATACCCCTCCTCTTTCCTTTCTGAATAACGTGAGCGGCGGTTTGGTCCGACGGCATTGTTTTAGAATGAAATAAAATAATAGTTAGAATTAAAATTAAAATTAAACATTTTATTTATATATTTAATATGTTATTTAAAAATTATATTAACATAAAATAAAATAGAATATATATGATATATATTATATTATATAATATTATATATTAAATATATATTTATAATATGTTATATATATTTATTCATTTATATTATTTGAATAAGAATATTTTTGTCTTAATATTTTTTTCATTTGTTTATTCAGTGAACTCGCGATTCTTTAAAAAATATAGAATTGAGATTCTAATATATAAAAGAATTATAATTCTATTGGGATGGTTATTTTGACCACATTTAACAATTAACATTCCAAACGTAGGAATACAATGCTTGGTATTCCATTCCAATGTTCATTCCATCTAATTAAACGCCTCAAAGTGTATGTCCGGACCGTCCGGTTAGTTGCGTTGAAAACATTTGCAGGGTTTATTCAGTTATAACGGTAATATTTGAAGGTTCAAATGCATGGCATCAATTTTAGCGTGTTATGTTTGAATTTTAAATATAATATTTGTAAATTAAATAAATTATAATATTTAAAATAAGTTATTATCAGACAAAAAAATTATCAAGTGCATTTAAAACTCAAACTCACAAATCACTCCAAACACCAATAAACGAACAAATACATATTATAAGATTTTACTCCAACATCGTTATATGTGAAATAATTTAATAAATATATAAAAATTTAAACTGTTATAACTAATATATTCAATTATGATCTTTTAATTGAAACTGTAATAAGTTAAAATAATTCAAAAAAAATTATGATCTTTTGATTAATTCCGTGATAAACTAAAATAACTTTAAAAAAAATACTATTAAGAATGTGCATTGACTTTTTTCTTAAGCCTAATTTTTTAGGAAATAAAATATAATTTTATAAATAAATATATCGTCACTATTATAATATAAACAATCAATCAAATCTCATTAAATGAAAAAAAAAAACCCTCACTAAAAGAAAAATAAATAAACTCATAAACAAATCACTAAAATTTATAATATCTTAATTTTAATCATTAGACTAACACCTTATCCATGAAGCACAATGACTTAATAACTAAAGCTATGTAACCCATATTCCCCCATAATAGTATTAAAAATAATCTAGGTTCAATCTTTTTAGTACTTGTTAGCTCACAATTAATAAAATTGTTATTAAGGCAAATGATAAAATTATACCTTAAAATAGTCACGTTTTTCATTTTTAATCCACATATTTGCGAATAAATAATCAACACCCCAATAAAATTTTAAAATACAATCTTGTTCTCTTTGGCCGATTCCCGGCAATTATTAGCCGGTGTTGGACTCGTGTCAACATTTATATACTACTCATGACCTGAGACACGTATACACATATAAAAAAATGTATTTAAAAGTAAATAATATAAATAAATATTAATTAACATTTATTAATATTAAAAGGTGTTTCTCTCTCTCATCACTCATCGGTTCTAAAAGAAATCATCGGTGTTCCTTCTTCGACTCCGATCGGGGATTTGGTTTTCCTGGGTCCCAATTTGGTTTTCAGTTTCGATTATTCTTTTTTGTTGTTTTAGAGAAAGAGAGAGATGATGGTCATTTCAAAACCTATTTCAAGTCGAAAAAGGACATGAGCAATGTAGGGAGCAAAAGCAAAGGAAGGTCACGCTCAAGCCCAATGCTTGTCTACAAAAAGGATGTTGTGATAACCTAAGAACCATCGTCCCCAAAAGTCGCTCCTTGTAAAAACGGTATTTGTTTCCCCAAATTTATAATCATGTTCGTCGTCGTCACCGAAAACCCCAATTAACACTTTCGTTAAACTAGCAACATTGTTGCCCACCACCCCCCATCGATTAAAATTGAAAAAATAAGATAAGATCTTTAGTTTACATTCTTCTGATATGTTGAAATTGAAGTCTGTTTCGAATTAAATTCATGAGTTTTTTGCCTTTAATGAGTTTAAATTTTCACTAAAAGTGGCGAGGATGTAAGACCCCAAATTTTATGAAATAAAAAATTTAATTTTTCTTTATATATATTTTTTCTGAAACAGTAAGTGGTTAAATTGATAAAGTTAAAAGTTAAGGATGTTATGTGTAAATTATATTAAGTCGGACAATATTCATTTGGTCGAGGAATATTCGTTCTGTCGGAGAATATTCGTACGACGGCGCCGTACGAACCAATTATTGGTGGACCTCACAACGAATAATTGTCGGATATAGAAAATAACATAAATAATTTTTAAATGGTCAATGGTATTATTACTTTTAATTGTTGAAATATCTGGTGGTAAAATAATAGTAATATACGGTATTACAAGTAATATACGGTATTGCACAGTAGCACACGGCATTGCACGGTGTTTCGTATTATTAAACTGATAAAGTGGTTATCGTATAATATTTGACTTTATTGTCACATGCACAATAATTCATATTATTAAACTGATAATTGTCACAGTAGCATATGTACAGTAATTCACATTATTGAATCAATAATTATCATTACACAGTAACGTATTCTTTCTTTTACATATTTTCTGCATTATTGTTATATCTATTATGATGTTAATTAAACAGTTGTATTTCATTATTAATTGACTTGATATCTAACTCAGAGAACCAACTACACTGTATTTATAACAATTAGCATACTATAGCATACTTCTATAAACGGTCAAGGCACAAGTTGCCTAATAACGACTATCCTCTGACGAACAAAAGTGAGGATTCACAACCATCAACTCCCCTATCAGAACAAAAGTTGGGGTCTAATTGGCATCCTATGCATACATCAAAATATAAAGGCTTACAACAGCTGAAACATCCCTAATAGAAACAAAATGTGGGACTCGCTACTTCTAGGTACAAATAAGATAACAATAATAAATCACCGCCTGCTGCGGTGAACAGTCCTATGAATAGCCCTGCGTAAAGCCTGCCGGGCCAACTCCTCCACTGTACGACGACGAATCCAGCGTCTGCTGTTACCCGCCTCCCTAGGGTGCCTCCTAACCCGACGCCTCAGTCGATCAAACGAAGTGCCAAGAGCATATTCTAAGGTGTCGACCCTAGCAGCTCTCTCCCTATCAAGCTCAGCCCTGACTGTCTGGAAAACTGTCTGACTAGCCATCTCCCAGCATCCAATCTCTCCACCGTCTGCCTCAGCTAACTATTCTGGATCATCAGCTGCTGCACAGTAGGACCCAACGGAGGTGCAGCGCTCTCCAACTGCTGAATTTTGGCCTGCAAATCGGCCATCTTCTCCTTAAGTTCCATGTTCTCACTAGAGAACATGTAAGTTGCGTCTCTATACTGCTCCTCAGTCTGCTGGTGAATCTGGTTCTGCTCCTCTAGGTGCTGAACCCTCTCCTCTAGCTCATCATTAGCCGTAGTCAAAGTATCGATGATGTCATTGACAGTAGTGCCCATGCCATCAGCATACTCTGCTGGCTCCTCCTGCTCGTCATCCTCAGAATCGGCCTCATCCTCAGATTCAGCTTCCTCCTCACTATAGGGCCTCATCACCCCACCCCTGACGGGCTCCGCGGCATCCCTACTATCATCCTCCTCCGGATCGGACTCTCCTACTGGTGCTACAGGTGCAATGGGTGCATACCCTACCAACTGCTGCGTATCCACTGGTATATCAATGAATACCACGTCCTCTCGAGCTCCACTCGTCTCGCCTATAGCCATCCTACAACACAACAGAAAAACTAACATCAGTACAGCAATAAAATATATTCATTGAAGAAATGAAATTATATTTCATTGGGTACGACTCGACTCGATGAATTCCCCAATTCATCAAAACCACATAGGATAAATCTCCTCGATTTATCTCCTAACACTCAATACGAGTTTAATACTAAGGTTATAACTTAGGTTTCGCAATCCTAACGTTTCTAACCTACGGCTCTGATACCAACCTGTGACGCCCCCAAATTCGGGTTCCAAATACCCGGATCCGGTCATCACGATCCAATACAAACATTCACCTCTAAACAACATACTATAACTAAATGCGGAATAATAAACATATGTTGTTCATTCAAAAGGTGTTACTAGTCCCAAGATACGATAACCTTACACAAAAATACACAAATACCCTTAATAAAGTACTAAGGGTTTATATTACATAACAGTTAATTTAATTAACTACAGGGCTGCATCTCGAAGTCTATTACTTCATCTTTCCTTTACCCTTGTTATTTCCCGAAGTCTCGGGTTGCACTGCAATAAGGTTTCATGATATAGCAAGAGTGAGCAACTAGTTTGTTCAACAAGTTTAAATAACAACAAGGAACAATATATCATGAATGAAAGGGAATAGCTGAACAATTCAATAATGTGAATAACATAAGCAGGAATAATAATTTGCTTTTAAAATTAGGATAGTCAAATAGACTATGAACTATAAATATCTACTGGAGTCAATAGCAGGTTGACCCAATGGTTACTACCAGAAATATGTACCCGAGGGGATCAGACTTAATACAATATGTGTATGCATAACATTTAATTTCCGTATTTTTGTACCTGATATTAGATACATGGTACTCCCCTATAATAAAGGGGTGTTCATAACAGTCTAAGAATCCGCATCTTAAATGATTTGGATAGCTTTTAAAATCTTTAATATAAATGTCTAGCCGAACAATGGCTTAGACCTACTTTGAACAGTTCTTTAAACAGTAGAACAGTAATTAAGTACAAGTCAATGACTGTACAATCTCAAGTGCAACAAGTGCGAATAACAATAATATCGATGTGGAATAATTGTAAAGTAATTAAACCACTCAAAGCATGCTTGGAAATAACAGCTCAAGCTTAGATAAATAATTTGCTCAATGAAATGAGTTTAGAGATAAGGAACTTGCCTGCCTGCTCAGCTACAATATATGTCTAGCTTTAACTAACTGGCTTTGAAAAGACCTAACATTAATAAAGTTGGTCTAATAATTAGTACGGCATATTTGGACAACTATACGCTCACTAAGGTACTTATTTATCATATAAGTACTAACACATAATTTACGTTAGTCGAAATAATATTATTAACCTTATAGACCCTCAATCAAATTAGGTTAATAATTTAATAAGTTAGAAAATATTTTTCTTAAGCGTTGGACACTTATTAAACCCTTAAACAACTTATTACAATTGTTTAATTAAAGCATAATTAAATTTATTAATTCAATCTCTATTTAATTAATATTTAATCTTGGTTAAATAGAAATTAATTAATTAACTCTAGTTATTATTTAAAATAAATAATAACTAATTGTACTTACTTATTATTTAATCATAATTAAATAATAAATAATTATTGATTCATTTTAACCTTCTTTAATTTAATATTAATCAACTAATAGTTAACTAAGTAATTAACCTTACCTATTATTTAATTTAAGGAAATTAAATAATAGTTTACTCATTTTAATCCTCTTTAATTATTATTTAATGTCAATTAAATAATAATTAATTATTTAATTAATTTTAATTGTTGTTTAAGATCAAATAATAATCAAATCATTCTTATTTATTATTTAAATTAAATAATAACTTATTACTCTAATAACTTAATTTCCATTAATCGTTATTTAATGTTAATTAAATAATAATTAATTACTTAATTATCCTTATTTATTATTTAATAATATTTAAATAATAAATAATTAATTTATAAATTTTATCTCTCTTTAAGTATTATTTAATAGGCATTAAATAATAATTGCTAATTTATCATCTTTATTTATTATTAACATTTAAAATAATAAATAAATAATAAATTTATTTAACTTAACCATGGTTTAGCTAACTAGATTAATATTTAAAATATTTAAATATTAAACTTATTGAAAAATATCTTCCCCAACATTATTTTTGTATTATTATTATTTTTGTTATAATTTTAAATTAATTTTCAAATATTTAAATTAATTGAAATTAACCCGAATGGCATTTTCGTAAATAAGTTGAAAACTGATCCGAGGGCAAAATAGTAATTCTGCCAAGAAAAACACGGAGGGGCATAAATGTAATTTCGCCGAAAAAATAACTACCGCGCATGGCGCGCGTCACCAAGTAATCGGACCAAAATGGTGCCGTTTTGTATAACCGTTGAACGACTTCCGCGCATAACGCGCGGAGTAAATTTCTTTTCTGCCAAACGATGTCGTTTGGCTCCGTGTTTTCGATGAACAGTTGTCCGCGCATTGCGCGGAAATTAAAATTTTTTTTTTTCTTTGCAGACTTTGAACAGTGTCCGGCAATACCCATTTTAAATAAAAATATACCATCAAGTAAGCTTTAAATCCTCAATAAAAATCCAAAAAAATTATCAATCACTTAATATTAATTTATAACATGAAAATTTAATTTTTCATGATTTAATATCATTCTTTTTTTATAAAAAATTTTTACATCACATAAACTACCATAAATTATAACTTTTTGTATATAACTCCATTTTGAGTGATTCAAACTTTGTTTTTCTCATGATTTAATGTTCTATAATATTAGAACATCAAACCTAAGTTTTATAAAAATATTTTTGGACATAAATTCCAAAACTTGTTTACACATTATTAAACACATATTTTAGCATACAAAATATACCAAAATATAAACCAAACATATTAAACTCAAGCATGGCATAAATATTACAACTACACATTAATAAATATATTAACATGTTTATATTAACATGATGATTTATTTAATTTAAAAACAAACTACATTTAAAATAACCATTACCTTGTTTTAATGACTATCTTCCTTTTTCTTCCTAAGTAAGCGATGAGGTTTGAAGGCATGAACCAAGAACTCCTTCTCCTCTCTTAGTATTTTGCTCTCAATATTTTCTCACACTCTCAAATGCTCTCTAGCTCTCTATTTTGGACTTGGAGAAAATAATGAGATATCATCTAACAATTTCAAGTATACTTGAAAAATTAATAGATACACAATTATATCTATAATTTAGTCATGCTCCTAGATGCCAACTTACACAAGGAATGGGTTAAATGACTTACTTGGAGAAAAGAGACATGATTTCATGTACTACAAAAATAAAACAAGCAACCCTTTATTAATTAAATAAAAAATAAAAGAAAATAATAACAAAACTATCATTTTCTCTCTCCTCTCCTAGCTTGGTCGGCTGATGGAGCTTTTTTTGTCCCAAAATGTGAGTCACTTTTCACTTTTTAAATAATTAATAGTTAAATTAAGTATTTTCCAAGTGGGCCAATCATTGGGCTTTAATTTAAAATACCAATTGGGCTTCTATTAAATTTTTTGGGCTACTAAATTGTCAAATTTTATTATTCTACACTTGGGCTACTAATTGACCCATGTTGGGCTAATTTAATAATTTACACATTAATTATTCAATCCATGATTAAATAAATAATTAGATTGAATAAATAATTAAATATTTTAACCCATTAGTATTAAATTACTAAATGGACTAATAAATATTATTATTAATATTTCAAATTATTTACATTAATTAATAATCATATTAATTAATTTATTATATTTAATTCACTCATTATATTCAATTTAATTGAATATTTAATTAATAGGAAACTTATCAATTATTTTGATATTAAACTTTAGGGTTTGTTCACTAATTTAATAACATATTAGTGACCCCCCTTTAATTAATTCTAGTAATTAATTACATAATTATTTAATCACATAATTAATTAATCACATAAAAGGATTTAAATAATCTCGAAAAACTAACTCGTCGAAAATTTAATTAATAATGACGTGGAAATTCTAGGACATTACAGTAACAGTCCCCAATGTTCACTGTTCAAATAAATGTTTATAGGTAAAAAATTCAAGGTCCAATAGTCCACTATTTAAATATAACGATGAAAATTTAATAGAAATGTTCATGTCAAAATATATTAGATGAAACACACACTATTAATCATTTTAGAAATTTTACCGAACAATACTTACCACAGTAAGTTTAAGAGGATGAAAAAAAATGATATCTCTTACATTATCACGTGACTAGATATTGTTTTTTATGAAGTTGATCAACTTGGATAATACACTTACTTTTATCGATCTTTACCAACACTTAAAATAGTCTTAACTCACTTAGAAAAACCTTACACTAAGAATATTTAGAAAGGGGAAGGAATGATAAGTAATAAGCATATGAAAATTCCTTATGCTAAACTCCTTATTTATAGTCAAAACTTAATCAACTATTCTAAAAACACATTTCACATTTTTTAATCTATATCATGCATTATTTTTCATACTTTAATCTACACCATCCATTAACTAATCATATGATTCACACCGTAATCACGTAATTCACACTTTAATCTAACTGAATCTACACCATCCATTAGCAAATCATATGATTCACACAATTTACTAACTTAATTTACACCATCTATTAACAAATTACATGATTCATACCTTAAACTACATCATTTATCACACGTTTCACATTTTTAAGCTTCACACTACACATTTAAAAATTATATTATTCATCTTTTATATAATTATATTATTGACTTAATATCACAATTATTTAAATATTCAGTGTTATTCAAATAATAAATCTGTCTAACTATTTAATACTCGTGATTACTAATATGACAGTTATTGGTCCAACGATACAAGATGTTGTACATTGTGATGATTATTGACTTAATAATATAGAATATTGTGCAATGACAACTATTGATTCAATAATGTAAAATATTGTGCAATAACAATTATTGATAAAATACTGTGCAATGATCATTTTATAAGTTCAATAATATAAAATACTGTGCAATACCGTGTGCTACTGTTGTAAGACCCCGAATTTTATGAAATATAAAATTTAATTTTTCTTCATATATTTTTTTTTTCTGAAACAGTAAGTGGTTAAATTAACAAAATTGAAAGTTAAGGATGTTATGTGCAAATTTTATTTTGTCGGACAATATTCGCTTTGTCGGGGAATATTCGTTTGGTCGGGGAATATTCGTTTGGTCCGACGGCGCCGAAATAACAAATTATTGGTGGACCCCACAACGGAATATTTGTCGGATATAGAAAACGACAGAAATAACCTTTTTAAATAAAAATAGTCAACGGAACTGTTAAAATACCGGTGATAAAAGAATAGTAGCATACGGTAGTTATTGGTATTTTCTGTAGCACTCGGTACTCTACAGTAACACACGGTATTGCATAGTGTCTCATATTTTTGGTCTGATAATTGACACCGTAACTGTTACGCATCATTTCATCGATAATTGTCACTGCATAATATTTTATATTATCAATTCAATAATTGTTGTTACACAGTATTTTGCATTATTGATTTAATAATTGTCATTACACTGTATTTTATATCATTGAGTCAATAATTGTTGTTGCACTGTTTTTAAAATTATTGAACCTAATAATTGTCACAGTAACATATGCACAGTAATTCACATTATTGAATCAATAATTGTCATTACACAGTAACGTATGCTTTATTTTACATTATCTCTATTATGATGTTATTTAAACAGTTGTATTTCATTAATTTATTGACTTGATATCTAAGAGCTAACTATACTGTATTTATAACAATTAGTCATAATAATTGAATTGATAAAGTTATTTGTTTATAATATAAAGTTAGGTGATTATTAGGTGATATGAAATGAATGGTGTAGATTAAAGTGTGAATTATTGTTGAATAATTGAATTGATTTGTTTATAATATAAAGTTAGGTGATTATTAGGTGATATGAAATGAATGGTGTAGATTAAAGTGTGAATTATTGTTGAATAATTAAATTAATTTGTTTATAATATAAAGTTAGGTGATTATTAGGTGATATGAAATGAATGGTGTAGATTAAAGATAATATAATATTTGAAATGGATGGTGTAGATTAAAAGATGATCTTTAAATTAATGGTTTAGATTAAATGAATGATAAGATTTTTGGCTATAAATAGAAGCCTTAACTTAAGGATTTTTCATAAACTTCCTTACTTGTTCTTTCTTTCTCTCTCTAAATACTTCTTGTGAAAGTTCTCTCTAAGTGTGCTTAAGTCATCTTGAGTATTTGTGAAGATCTATAAGTATACGTGTACTGTTCAAGTTAATCAACCTCATTTAAATCAATATCCAGTCACGTGTTACGGTAAGGGATACCATCTTTTTCATCTTCCATTATTCAAACGTACTATGGTAAGGGATTATCATTATTTGATTATCGATAATAATATTGTTTCTTCCTTACTCATAAGACGTGCCTTTTATTTCCATGTATTAAATTGTGGGAATAACCTTACGGAGCGGATTGCCGCCTGTTGGTGAATAACCTTTCGTATTCATTCATTATTAATCTCTGAGAATAACCTTACGGAGCGGATTGCCGCCTGTTTGGTGAATAACTCTTTGTACTCAAATCCTATTAAATTGTGGGAATAACCTTACGGAGCGGATTGCCGCCTGTTGGTGAATAACCTTTCGTATTCATTCATTATTAATCTCTGAGAATAACCTTACGGAGCGGATTGCCGCCTGTTTGGTGAATAACTCTTTGTACTCAAATTCTATTAAATTGTGGGAATAACCTTACGGAGCGGTTTGCCGCCTGTTGGTGAATAACCCTTTGTATTAATTTCCTTCACCTTTTGTTAATCAAACCTGCTACGGTAAGGGATATTATTTTCTTTCATACTCCTAAATCGAAATTTATTATGGAACTATTGCTTCTATAATTCCTGAAAATATTATATGTTCCATAATAGTTGAACTTCATTATTTCAACTGAACCTTCCTATTTACGTGAACCTTTCTATTGAATTGTAACCGTTATTCTGAACTGTGGATCTTGAATTTCACTCCACATCATGTTGACAATTTGGACATTATTTGAATCTGTACAAAGTAAACTTCCGATACTTATTGTTATCCTATTTCTTCTGTTCATCATTTATATCATTCTAATCATCCAAAAATCAAGCTGTTGTGAATATCTGTGGCCGGGGGCACAGATGTGATATATTTGTTGAACAGATGATAGGTTAAAGGCGATATAATAGGTTAAAGGCGATACATCTGTTCGGTGTCTTTTATGGCACGTGGTGAATGTTCTCTTTGGCCCGTAGTGCAAAGATGAACTGTTGTTTGGTATGATTATGACCAAAGGCTGAATCTGGTATAATCATGACCGTTGGTGCTATATTGAATATCTTTGGCCCGTAGTACAAAGATGAACTGTTGATGTGCATGATTATGATCAGGAACTGTGAATTTGTATTATCTTGACTAATGATATTTCAGATGATAAAAGTTGATGATGTTTTTCCTAAAAAGAGAACCGAGTGGACATTATAGTCTGCATTATTCTTCTAATAGATTACTCATTCCGCTGCTATTATTGATCTGAACGTTGTTTAAGAATTTAACTGCAGTTTTTGATATAAACCTTGTATTCTATTGTATTCTATCAAGAACTCAACTGTTGAAGGCTAATGATAATTTATTCGTCATTATCTTAGTCATGATATTTCTTACTGGGCTATTTGAGCTCACCCTTTCTTTTGTTCCATTGTTTTTCAACAGGAGATGAAAACATAACAGGGTCTAGCCGGGGAATGGAGTGAGGGTCCGAGGAATAGTTATCATAGTCTTCATGTTTTGTAAAATAGTGTGGCAATAATAGTGAAGACTTAGTTGTGTATTATTATACACTGTATTGTTGTACGTTGTGCTTTGTTGTAATAATTTTGTTGTAGTCTTTTGACGACTCAAGTTTGGGCTGTGTGGGCCCAGATTTGGGGGCGTCACAGTTGGTATCAGAGCTTAGGGATATGGTCTTTAATGGAGATTTGGGGTTAGAACTAAGAGAGGAGAGACGAATAGAATCAATCACTAGTGTGTCCTACCTAAATTAGATTTTTTATCTAATGAGTTGATTTGAATGTAGGAACAGGAAGTGATGAGTCAGTTTGTTTGAACTAACAATTATTTTGTGACCACAGTTTAGTATAACATCTGAAAATCAGGAGAATAACTATGAAATGTCTGGTACGTCAATTTCGGGGACGAAATTTCATAAGGAGGGGAGGTTGTAAGACCCCGAATTTTATGAAATATAAAATTTAATTTTTCTTCATATATTTTTTTTTTCTGAAACAGTAAGTGGTTAAATTAACAAAATTGAAAGTTAAGGATGTTATGTGCAAATTTTATTTTGTCGGACAATATTCGCTTTGTCGGGGAATATTCGTTTGGTCGGGGAATATTCGTTTGGTCCGACGGCGCCGAAATAACAAATTATTGGTGGACCCCACAACGGAATATTTGTCGGATATAGAAAACGACAGAAATAACCTTTTTAAATAAAAATAGTCAACGGAACTGTTAAAATACCGGTGATAAAAGAATAGTAGCATACGGTAGTTATTGGTATTTTCTGTAGCACTCGGTACTCTACAGTAACACACGGTATTGCATAGTGTCTCATATTTTTGGTCTGATAATTGACACCGTAACTGTTACGCATCATTTCATCGATAATTGTCACTGCATAATATTTTATATTATCAATTCAATAATTGTTGTTACACAGTATTTTGCATTATTGATTTAATAATTGTCATTACACTGTATTTTATATCATTGAGTCAATAATTGTTGTTGCACTGTTTTTAAAATTATTGAACCTAATAATTGTCACAGTAACATATGCACAGTAATTCACATTATTGAATCAATAATTGTCATTACACAGTAACGTATGCTTTATTTTACATTATCTCTATTATGATGTTATTTAAACAGTTGTATTTCATTAATTTATTGACTTGATATCTAAGAGCTAACTATACTGTATTTATAACAATTAGTCATAATAATTGAATTGATAAAGTTATTTGTTTATAATATAAAGTTAGGTGATTATTAGGTGATATGAAATGAATGGTGTAGATTAAAGTGTGAATTATTGTTGAATAATTGAATTGATTTGTTTATAATATAAAGTTAGGTGATTATTAGGTGATATGAAATGAATGGTGTAGATTAAAGTGTGAATTATTGTTGAATAATTAAATTAATTTGTTTATAATATAAAGTTAGGTGATTATTAGGTGATATGAAATGAATGGTGTAGATTAAAGATAATATAATATTTGAAATGGATGGTGTAGATTAAAAGATGATCTTTAAATTAATGGTTTAGATTAAATGAATGATAAGATTTTTGGCTATAAATAGAAGCCTTAACTTAAGGATTTTTCATAAACTTCCTTACTTGTTCTTTCTTTCTCTCTCTAAATACTTCTTGTGAAAGTTCTCTCTAAGTGTGCTTAAGTCATCTTGAGTATTTGTGAAGATCTATAAGTATACGTGTACTGTTCAAGTTAATCAACCTCATTTAAATCAATATCCAGTCACGTGTTACGGTAAGGGATACCATCTTTTTCATCTTCCATTATTCAAACGTACTATGGTAAGGGATTATCATTATTTGATTATCGATAATAATATTGTTTCTTCCTTACTCATAAGACGTGCCTTTTATTTCCATGTATTAAATTGTGGGAATAACCTTACGGAACGGATTGCCGCCTGTTGGTGAATAACCTTTCATATTCATTCATTATTAATCTCTGAGAATAACCTTACGGAGCGGATTGCCGCCTGTTTGGTGAATAACTCTTTGTACTCAAATCCTATTAAATTGTGGGAATAACCTTACGGAGCGGATTGCCGCCTGTTGGTGAATAACCTTTCGTATTCATTCATTATTAATCTCTGAGAATAACCTTACGGAGCGGATTGCCGCCTGTTTGGTGAATAACTCTTTGTACTCAAATTCTATTAAATTGTGGGAATAACCTTACGGAGCGGTTTGCCGCCTGTTGGTGAATAACCCTTTGTATTAATTTCCTTCACCTTTTGTTAATCAAACCTGCTACGGTAAGGGATATTATTTTCTTTCATACTCCTAAATCGAAATTTATTATGGAACTATTGCTTCTATAATTCCTGAAAATATTTGATAGGGCTAAATTATATGGTATTTTTATGCCCTAATACTGAGTTTTTATATTTATTGTGTGCTTAAATGTTTAATTATCTAGTTTATTTTGATTTTAATAGGTTTTATAGGATTTTAATTAATTTATGTTAATTTAGGTAATTTTATAGTATTTTTATATTTATTTTTATTTATGTGTTTTTATTTATTTTTAGTGTTTTAGGTGTTTTATTTATTATTATGTGTTTTTAGGATTTTTAGTATTTTTATATTATTTTTATTTATTATTTTATATTTTATTTTGTAGGAAAAATAAGCTTTTGGGGGCATTTCTGTAATTTCAGCAAAACCGGAGGGCAAATCTGCAAATTCCGCAAGAATCTGAGGCAAAAATGGTAATTAACCAGCACCGGTGGCATTTCTGTAATTTTCGGAAAAAGATACGACCGCGCAATGCTACATATTTATTTTTCCAAAGTAAGATTTTATTTTTGGGTGCTTGCGACATCACACCAAATTTTGATTTTGGGCTTCAATCACTTAAACCAAGAAAAATAATTTAGCTACTCATAGTTGTAGAGAACACTAAAGAATGGAAGAGAGAATTTTTATTCTAAGAAAAGTTGTGTATTACAATGTGTCTCAAGCCCTCTATTTATAGGCTTTAAAATCCTCCAAACCCTAGTAGGAATTATTCTTTCCAAACCCTAATAGGATTTAAAATACAAATAAAAATAAAAAAAAAAGAAAAATAATTATTACTCTAACCCTAGTTGGAATTAAAATCCAATTTGGAATCAAAAAGGAGCAAATTTCGCGAATAATTCCGTTTTGGGCCATTTCCGCGCTTGCCAAACACGCCGCTCGCTACAGTGCTGTCGCAAGGCCTCCGCGCATTGCGCGCCCATCAGCCTAAAACGACGTCGTCCGGTCCCTTTTCTTGCCCACTGTTCCGCCCAACCGCGCGCATTGCGCGGTATTGGCCTCAAAACGACGTCGTTTTGCTTCCGGTTCCTGCTACTGTTTCGCGACCGCGCGCATTGCGCGTACGCTGTGATGAAACGGCGTCGTTTTGATGACCGGCAGTCCATCCCCGCGCATTGCGCGGTCGTATCTTTTTCCGGAAATTACAGAAATGCCACCGGTGCTGGTTAATTACCATTTTTGCCTCAGATTCTTGCGGAATTTGCAGATTTGCCCTCCGGTTTTGCTGAAATTACAGAAATGCCCCCAAAAGCTTATTTTTCCTACAAAATAAAATATAAAATAATAAATAAAAATAATATAAAAATACTAAAAATCCTAAAAACACATAATAATAAATAAAACACCTAAAACACTAAAAATAAATAAAAACACATAAATAAAAATAAATATAAAAATACTATAAAATTACCTAAATTAACATAAATTAATTAAAATCCTATAAAACCTATTAAAATCAAAATAAACTAGATAATTAAACATTTAAGCACACAATAAATATAAAAACTAAGTATTAGGGCATAAAAATACCATATAATTTAGCCCTATCAAATACCCCCACACTTAGCTTTTTGCTCGTCCTCGGGCAAAACAAAAATAAAAACTATAAAAATAAAACTAATAACCAAACAACTTACTTGAGCAACAGAGCAATATAAATTTCAACATCAGCCTCAAAGATTTTTTAAAATGATAACTCAAAGAAAATTTGAAAATCATGCAAAATCTAGAATTTTAACATATTTATTAATTCTACTTTACTCAAGACCTTTTGTGTGTGTGTGAACCCAAATGTATCAAACTAATTAAAACTCAGATAAGTTTCGGTTATTAATTACCTTATAAAAGACATACAATAAAATTCAAAATACTTATTTTTCTCATCACTTACAGGTAATACAGACAAATATAAATCAGAAGATCAAAAGGTTTTTAATTAATGAAGCACACTAGGATTATCAATATCAATTTTTTCACATATATTTTTTTTTTTTTTTTCTCTTTTAATGGGTGCATTTTATGCTCCATCTCATTTTCTTTCTTCATTTTTTCTCACGGTGAGTGCATTTTATGCTACATCTCACATGCGAGTGCGTTTTACGCTCCATCTCGCTTTTTCATGTGTTTATGAGTGAGTGCGTTTTACGCTCCATCTCAACCCACCACAAGATTTTTCTTTTCAATAATAATCCTAGAAAAATTACCTAAATCATCTCTTCCAAATTATATTTTGCCTTATATTTCACTTCAAATAATGATCAAATAAGATATAGAGTTCAAAAATATCTTTCATAAGCATTTAACCATTTAAACTTTCTCTTCATTAAAATTAGCTCAAACAAATGGATGTAAGTGCATAAAAAGTTAAAAAATCTCAAACAAAGTAATAATCAATAAAAAGTCAAAATTCAAATTAAGCAAAAAATTATCATTTTTCCAAGAGTTATTAAATAAAAACCAAAATTTTTATCATTGGCTAAAAATTTAAAATTCAATTAATTCATTGCTCAAGTGACACATCCTAAAAATAAAAATAAAAACTACCCCATTTTCGTAGGAAATACGGTTACACTTAGCATGTGCAACAAGCCTTTAAACCCCAAGGTTACCCCAAGTGGACGAGTTTTGTCTCGTGAGGGTTTGCAGTGAATTTACCCACAAAATTCCAAAATTTTAAAATAAAATAAAAAATTTAAAATTTCCTAATTTTTTTTTTATTTATTTTTTAAATGAAACAAAATTTTAAAATTCCCTAAAAATAAAATAAATATCATAAATCCCTTCCCCCACACTTAAAATTTACATTGTCCCCAATGTAAAGTAAAATGCAAAGAAAAAGACACAAATAACTATAAAAAGAAAAAGGAAAAGAAATGCAAATCTGATTTCTTGGGTTGCCTCCCAAGCAGCGCCTTTGTTTATCGTCATTGGCTTGACAGCATGCTTAAACACTACGTTACTCCTTCCTCTTGAATTTTGACCATTTCATCCATCTTTACTCCATTTATCATAGTCTTGTTAAAACTCCCTTGCAGTGGATATGAATGTTCTACTCCCTCTTCAATGAACATATATTCGAGATGATTAGGGAGAGGCTTCAAATCTGGAATGTAATCCTGCAAAACAAAAGGTAAAGATTTCTTGTTAGAAACGGGTAAGTCAAAATATGAATCATTACCTGTGTTCGAAGAGTCATTCACAGCCGCCACAGTTTTCTTTAAATCAGCAGTCAAGACTAACTCCTCTTTCTCTTTCCCAATATTCGGACTAAATGTCGTTTTCAATTCACTCTTTCCATCAGTTTTAGAAACTTTTGCTGCTAAAGAATCACTCACATCAACGGAGTAAACAGGATTATGACATTTCATGGCATTAAAAATATTAAACTTAACAATTTCGCCATCAAACTCCATTGTTAGTGTACCACTATGAACATCGATCTTAGTTTTGGAAGTCTTTAAGAAAGGTCTTCCTAACAAAATAGGAGCATTTTGATCACCGTTTTCCATATCAAGCACATAAAAATCAGCAGGAAAAATCAAACTATCTACTTGCACAAGAACATCCTCTACTATACCCTTAGGATAAGTGTTAGACCTATCAGCCAACTGAATCACAGTACCAGTTCTATTTAAAGGTTCAAGTTGCAAAGAAGCATATATAGAATATGGCATGACATTAATAGATGCTCCTAAGTCTAACATAGCCTTTTCAAATCTCGTGTCTCCTATCTTACAAGGGATAGTAAACATTCCTGGATCTTGGCATTTTGTAGGGAGTTTTCTTTGAATTACGGCAGACACATTCTTTCCTACTTGCACCTTTTCATATTTTTTAAGTGCTTGCTTTCTCTTGTGTGTACAC
Organism: Hedera helix; assembly: GCA_947179155.2. Classification (NCBI taxonomy): domain Eukaryota; kingdom Viridiplantae; phylum Streptophyta; class Magnoliopsida; order Apiales; family Araliaceae; genus Hedera; species Hedera helix. The sequence continues at coordinate 38,136,399 of OX359282.1, read as the reverse complement.
AATTCTTTCAAAAATCTGGCAAAGCGAGGTACTTGTTTAATTGCATCTAACAATGGAATTTTTACCTCGCAATTATGAAAAGTCTCAAATAAATCTGAATTTTTCTCGTATGTCCTTTTTTCTGTTAAAGCAAGAGGGAAAGGGAGTACCGGTTTATACTCAGAGAGAAGTGGAAATTTATGCTGAGGAGTACCATTGTGGACTAGAACATTGTCGTTCTCTTGACTGTTGTCTACCTCCTTGTTGTCGACTTCAACTTTGCTTGTCTCGTTTGGTGCAGACTCTGTCTTTGCTGGAGTTTCGATCTCTTTACCGCTTCTCAACGTGATTGCACTAACATTTGCTTTTGGATTTGCCATTGTTTGCGAGGGTACTTTTTCAGAATTTTGCACCTCCAATCTATTAATGGCACTTGTCATTTGTCCCATCTGTGTTTCCAAATTCTGCAAATTTGCCTTCGTTTCCTGTTGAAATTGCAAAGTGTTAGTGCTAATTTGTTTAACCAAATCCTCTAAAGACACATTAGAATCAGATGATTGGCCCTGTTGTTTGTTAGGATATGGCTGCTTGTATTGTTGGTAGCTTGAGAAGTTTTGAGTCGCAGACGGATTCCCTTGTGGATTTCCATAGCCGAAATTCGGATGATCTCTCCAACCTGAGTTGTACGTGTTTGCGTAAGGATCATATCGCCTTTGTGGTTGACCAGGGAAACCACCTACTGCATGCACTTGTTCGTGGGACTCCTCTTGAAGAGTGGGGCACATATCCGTCGGATGTCCTACGACCGCGCAAATTCCGCAAGCTTTCACTTGTTGCGTATGACCTACAGCCATTTGACGAACAACAGAGGTTAGGCTATCAATTCGTTGCTCAAGTGAAGAAATATTTACCTCATTAACATTCTTGGATGAAAAATCAAGCCTAGTGCCAAATTGTTGGGAGTTAGCAGCCATGTTTGCGATTAAGTTCCTCGCAGCTTCGGGCGTTTTGTCCACCAAAGCTCCTCCACTGGCAGCATCGATCATGCTCCTATCAGTAGACATGAGTCCTTCATAGAAGTATTGGATGAGGAGTTGCTCGCTGATTTGATGGTGGGGGCAGCTTGCACATAGTTTCTTGAAACGTTCCCAATAGTCGTACAGGGATTCTCCATGGTTCTGCCTCACACCACAAATGTCTTTCCTAATATTGGCTGCCCTTGAAGCTGGAAAATATTTCTCCAAGAATAGTCTTTTCATCTCTTCCCATGTGGTGATACTGCCGGAGGGTAGGTAGTAGAGCCAATCCTTAGCCAAATCTTTCAAAGAAAATGGAAAAGCTCTTAGATTGATTTGCTCTTCAGTCACTCCAGAAGGTTTCAAACTTGTGCACACCATATGGAATTCCTTTAAATGTTTGTGAGGATCTTCACCTGCAAGGCCATGAAAATTTGGCAATAGATGGATTAAACCTGATTTTAATTCAAAGGAAGTGTTAGCATCTACATTTGGAAAAATTATGCTTAAAGGTTGTTGATTCAAATCAGGGGCCGCAAGCTCTTTCAAAGTTCGATTCCTAGCCATGATTTCCATCTTCAACCTGCACAACTCAAATAAAATATGTAAACTAGAAAAATAATTAAAAAAAACTAAGAATAGTTACTAAATTAAATTAATATTTACAAAAGCACAAAATTAAATTAAAATCAATTCCCCGGCAACGGCGCCAAAATTTGGTGTGATGTCGCAAGCACCCAAAAATAAAATCTTACTTTGGAAAAATAAATATGTAGTAGTGCAAGTAAGAGTCGATCCCACAGAGAATGATTATTTAATTTTATGTTTTTGCAAATAAAAAACTGGGGGGATTTTTGAATCAAAGAAATAATTTAAATCAAATTAACTAAAATAATTATGCAAGTAATTTAATGAAATAAATGATGAGAAAAAGCCTTGGTTTAAGTTATTATCCACCATCAAGAATTTACAACTGATCCCTGATGCAAAAATAAATCAATTAATATTTTAAAGATTCACCGTAGAAAGAACTACTCGCAGGTGGAATAATTTTTCTCCTCTCTCCTTAATTTTACATAAGTAGAGCCACTTGGTCTAAATATCCTTACTAATAAACAACCTCCGGCACTTGCTAAAGATTTAATTTAATAGCAGCATAAAGAATTAGAGATATTATTTCTAATTTAATTTAATAGCGGCAAACGGAGCGGTTTGCCGCCTGTTGGTGAATAACCCTTTGTATTAATTTCCTTCACCTTTTGTTAATCAAACCTGCTACGGTAAGGGATATTATTTTCTTTCATACTCCTAAATCGAAATTTATTATGGAACTATTGCTTCTATAATTCCTGAAAATATTATATGTTCCATAATAGTTGAACTTCATTATTTCAACTGAACCTTCCTATTTACGTGAACCTTTCTATTGAATTGTAACCGTTATTCTGAACTGTGGATCTTGAATTTCACTCCACATCATGTTGACAATTTGGACATTATTTGAATCTGTACAAAGTAAACTTCCGATACTTATTGTTATCCTATTTCTTCTGTTCATCATTTATATCATTCTAATCATCCAAAAATCAAGCTGTTGTGAATATCTGTGGCCGGGGGCACAGATGTGATATATTTGTTGAACAGATGATAGGTTAAAGGCGATATAATAGGTTAAAGGCGATACATCTGTTCGGTGTCTTTTATGGCACGTGGTGAATGTTCTCTTTGGCCCGTAGTGCAAAGATGAACTGTTGTTTGGTATGATTATGACCAAAGGCTGAATCTGGTATAATCATGACCGTTGGTGCTATATTGAATATATTTGGCCCGTAGTACAAAGATGAACTGTTGATGTGCATGATTATGATCAGGAACTGTGAATTTGTATTATCTTGACTAATGATATTTCAGATGATAAAAGTTGATGATGTTTTTCCTAAAAAGAGAACCGAGTGGACATTATAGTCTGCATTATTCTTCTAATAGATTACTCATTCCGCTGCTATTATTGATCTGAACGTTGTTTAAGAATTTAACTGCAGTTTTTGATATAAACCTTGTATTCTATTGTATTCTATCAAGAACTCAACTGTTGAAGGCTAATGATAATTTATTCGTCATTATCTTAGTCATGATATTTCTTACTGGGCTATTTGAGCTCACCCTTTCTTTTGTTCCATTGTTTTTCAACAGGAGATGAAAACATAACAGGGTCTAGCCGGGGAATGGAGTGAGGGTCCGAGGAATAGTTATCATAGTCTTCATGTTTTGTAAAATAGTGTGGCAATAATAGTGAAGACTTAGTTGTGTATTATTATACACTGTATTGTTGTACGTTGTGCTTTGTTGTAATAATTTTGTTGTAGTCTTTTGACGACTCAAGTTTGGGCTGTGTGGGCCCAGATTTGGGGGCGTCACAACTGTAGAGTAGTATGCGCTACTACAGAATACCGTGTGCTACAGTAAAATATCATGAAATAACATATACTACCATTATTTTATCATCGAGTATTTTAACAGTTAAAAGTGATAGTACCGTTGACTATTTTTATTTAAAAAGGTTATTGCTGTCATTTTATATATCCGACAATGTTTTGTTGTAGAGTCCACCAATGATTGGTTATTTCGGCACCGTCGTACGGATTGAATATTCCGCGACAGAACGACTATTCCGCGATAATTCAAATATTATCCAACATAATAAAATTTGCATATAACAACCTTTAAAAATAACACCTCACTGTTTCATAATAATATATGAAAAAATTAAATTTTATTCAATATAAGTTGGGGTCTTAAAAAATTTATATCAATTTTAGATTTTAAAATATTTTAAATTAACTTTAAAAATTAATAATGATTTTATGTTTTGAAATGGATGTAATATTATTCATTTCTCTTCTAGACTTGAAATTGATTAACAAAAATATTATGCAATTAATTATACAAGTTTGATAATCTGTGCGACGCACGAGTTAATTTGTATAATTTTTTTCATAAATATTTCTATATTTTTTATTAATATATTTATTATTTTTCACAGACATAATACATATATAATATTAATAATTTGGTTTAGCATATTCTACTACAATTGAAAGAAATTAAATTATTTTTAATATTATGTAATTTAAAATTAATTATTAAGAAGAAACTTTTTATATTTCTATGTCCACGAATTGATATAAGTTAATTACATTTATTTAGGTAAAATTATATATAACTTTTAATATTTCAAAAATAAAATTTTCTTATTCTTCACTCATAACTCAAGTTAAATTAATTGAAATTATATATCTTACCATATTAAATGTAATATTACCATTTTTGTTAATTCATTAATATCATTCGAGTCAACTCATCAATTGAAATGAGTTAACTCATTTTAATTGATGAGTTAATTTGGTTGGTATCTCCTTTCGTGACTTTATATTATAGTATAGTTACTATAATATAGATGAGTTAATTTACCTGGTATCTCTTCTCGTGACTTTATATTATAATATAGTATAGGTAGATATATGATAAACATAAAAGAAATGATATACATGTTGATAAATATATATAAAAAAATTATATATAAAAAGAAGAAGAAGTTAGACTGGGATTAATGTGGTATAAGAGATTTATATATATATATAATTCTATTGAAAGTTTTTTTTTATTGTTAATTTGGGTCACACATCCAAATACAAATTTTGCTATACATAATGATCTATACAATAATTCATACAATAATTCTTTGTAAAATAATGAGTTTTATATTTTAATTGCTCTATGAAACCCACTATTTTATAAAGAATTATTGTATGAATTATTACGTATAATAAAACTAAACAAACACCCACACACACATACCTATTTTGATTTTGTCAAAAATTAAACCCATAAATTTATAAATATTATGAATTAAATAATATCACTCGGATCAACTTTATTCGATAATTCTATTGAAAGTTTTTGTAATGGGTAGTGAGACTCTAAACAGAAACATAGTCGACGCTTTTTTATAGCTACGAGTATCTAATATTTACCAAATAATAATTGTTTAAAGACCGACAAAATTTACAATTCTTCCTAGTTACTAATGAATAACAAAAAACCCAACCTTTCGTAATTAGGACATGGAAAGGAATGCTATCCCGTCACAATTCATGGAAGGAAAAGATACTTTTACAGGAGAATTCACTAATTTAATTAAAAAAAACCACACGAATAGCATATTAAACCAACAATAATATATAAATTAGCATTCGGTGGCATAGGGGTTATGTATATAAATTATATGAAATAAACTAAAAATTATAAAGATTAAATAAATAAATATAAAAAAACACAAAATAGGAATTCTATTAAAAATCGAAGGACATTTTTGAAAAAGATAAAAAACTTCACAAAAATTGTTTATTCCAAGCGATCTTCCCACTTAATATTTTACATATAATAAAATTTGTGAAAATATCTATTTAATCCGTTTTAAAATTAGAGATATAATTTAATTTTTGTGGTTAAACGAAGGTATATTAAACTTTAAAATTAATATGACTCATAAAAATTTAAAATAAAATAAATTTTGTGATAGTCTTAGTTATAACTATATAAGGATTGATACTTTTACAAGAGAAATTAATATTTTTGCAAAACTCTATTCACATGAATATTAAGTGAGACTCATCTTCATGTGAGTAGAGTTTTACGAAAATATCAATTTTCTACCATTATAATAATTGTATCAACTAAAATAAAATAAATTCATATCAATTTAAAATTTAATATGTCATTTTTTGACCTTAAAAATTAAATTAAAATTTTAATTTTAGAGCGAAGATAATATTATATAATGAAAGAGGGAGAAAAGTAACTTCTTTCTTGAGGTTGTGCCGCGTGTAAATTTTTTAAGAGTTCTTCTATATTTATTCAAAAATTTTACTCACAAAACTTACATACAGAAAAGATAAATGAGTATAACTCCAATACATTCATCTTAATAATTAAAAGTAGAGTCACACTCCTTTATTTTTTTTACGGATAAGATTTATGGGTAAATCTAAATTTTTTTATTTTTTAATAATTGAGATACATTTTGTGTTCTATTTTATCATTAATTTTTATTAATTTATATATTTTCTGGTAAATTAATTGAGTTTAAGTTGACCCAAAGACTACTACTCTCTTTGTTGACCTTTTTCTTTTTTTATATATATCAAGGTTTAAATATAACTCATTTTAAATGTACTAAGTTTTTCCAAAATTCTTTGAATAATAAGTAATAAAACTGTATTATAGAAAGATAATCAAAATAAGGTTATATGTATAAAATGGGTCACATATAAATATTATACATATAAATATTAATACTACAAAGAAAGTCAAAATATTATTAAAATACATACTAGTGCTGATTTGAGTACCTGGGAGTGTTGAGTAGATGATGGTTCGGGTCAAATTCATCAGAAATAATTAATTTTGGGGGTCAATAATGGTTGGATACTTTAAGCAGTCAAATGAAATGGTCTCTGGCTCTGCAACCCATTTGAATGTGTCGGTGATACTTTCGGAACATAAACGAGGCTCACGATCGTGCTTTGTCACATGAAATAACGTTGGACTTGAAAATTACCGTCATATTTTGAAGATGTAGAAAATAATTTACATTTCCTTGTCCTATTTAAGCTAACATACTTCTGTGCTTACCATAACATTATTATACACTTAGACCACATTTATTTATAAAATATATATTTAAAATTAAATTATTCATCTTAATTTAATATTAATTAATTATTTAATAAAAAATTATTAATCCCTTAATATTAGATCATTAGTCTTGTAAAATTATTTAATAAGACTATTAATTTTAATTTTTTTTATGAAGTTATATAATTCCACATAAATAGTTTTATATGAATTATAAAAAAAATAGTCATAGGACTATTTAAAAGATTATTAATTTCTCGTCGTGTGATAAAATAGTTCGAAATAGTATTAAATTAATATAAATAATTCAATTTTAAATATATTTTTTACAAAAAACTATAGTCTTAGTTTTAATAGCATACTACGCGTTACATGAATAATTACTAGAAAGATATAATAATTTTTTTTATAAAATCAGTGAGGAAAGACAAAATAGTAATAACCAAATTTGTAAGAACAAAATAAAAAGAACATTTGTGACACAATCTCAAAAAATACGGTCATTTTACATTATTCTTTCTTAATAATACGGTATGTTAAGTAATTTAGTAATTCCAGCGGTGGCATTTTGTAGATTTAACTGACTCACTCTACACGTGTAGGAGTGTTCAAAATTTTCTGTTTTTTCGCGATTTTTTTGGTACCGGTTTTTTTCGGTACCCATTTTTTCGATTTCGATTTTTTCGATTTTTTATATTTTTCGGTACCGGTAGCGGTATGGACATTTTTGAATTTCGGTTCGATTCGGTATACCGAAAGAACCGAATTACATAATATAATAATAAATTTATATTAATTATTATATAATTAATAATAATTATATATATTATTATATATATAATAATATACATAATTAATAATAATTATATATATTGCTAATCGGTAAAAATCGAAAATCAAATCGAAAAAACCGAACCGAATTTGTACCGAACCGGTACCGAAACCGGTAATTCGGTTCGATTTTCGGTTCTTGTTTTAGTGGTAATTTCGGTTCGGTACCGGTTCGATTTTTTACCGATTGACACCCCTATACACGTGCAATCGTGTTGTGTTAATTAAATTCGTATGATATCAGATTATAGGTATTATATTAAATAATTTAATATTAATATTAATTGTTTAATTATTTAAATCAAAATATTTAACAGTAATTAATTAATTTAATTTTTTTTATTAAACGTGTTAATTTATTTATAGCATAAAAAGTTATTCATATTTAACATTAATTTTTTTATTTTATATTATATTTATGTCAAATTATCGTATCTTGTCGTGTCAAAAGTAATCCCACTGAGGGACTCTATAGTAAAAGCAGGAACAACGAGCCATAAATTATTACACGATTTAAAGGAGCGTGTACATCACGTTTCATGTGGAACACGTTCTACCTAACCTCCCTCCCTTTTCATTTTCAATAAAAAAAATAGAATACTTTTTATTTTTATGTTTTAATATAAAACGTAGACAAAAACTTTTAAAAAAAATTACATTCCTCTATTCAAAATTATTAGATTATTATATATTTTTTAAAAATTAATTTCATATATTTTAAAATTTATATAATTTTTAAAATTTTAAAATAGTAAACATTATAACTAATAATACTTTTAAAAATAATTTATGATATTTATAATTTTATTAATATAAATTAAATAAATTTATCTTAATTTTAAGTTTAAAAATATTTAAAATTAATTTTTAAAAATTCAAATATTATAATTTGAAAAGAAAAACATATACATTATAGTGCTTAAGTTTATTTTATTGGAGGATTAAATTTTTACCATGATAAATATATCTACATAAGTCACTAAAATATCACATTTGATCTGTTTTTTATTTAATAAACTTACATCATTTTTATTTTATTTTTCTTATTATTTATTATAATTAGTAATTAACTCACAATTAAACATGATTTTCCCTAATTTATTTTATATTTGCACATGACTCTAAACAAAGGTATAAGCATATATTAGTGCAATTAATAATTATATAGACTTCATGTTATCACATTGAATCCAAATTTGAGTTTGAAAAATTTATTAATCCTATATTTGAATTTAATCTGAATTCAATTCCTATTGAATTTAATCTTGATTCGTAATTCAAATTTGATGCCAACAACAAATTGTCACTAAAATTAACTTTTAAAAAGTGTATTTGAAAAATATATTTATCAGCATAACCAACGCTATTTGTTGAAAAAAAAATTATATTCTGATAAACGTATATCAAATTTTGTTGTTTGTAGACATGTTATTTTTTTTATATATATTTATATTAATTTATGAAAATTTTATTTTATTTATTCACAATAAAAATCATTAGTTTTTTTATATTATAGTATATAGAAAAACTTTTGGTAAAAAAAATAAATAAGCAATATACGGGTATTTAGTAAAAGAGAATTTCTTTTTATAATAAAAATAAGAAAAGAAAATTAATATTGCCAAAAAAAATTAAAATTCTTTTTACATAAATAAGAAGAGTATAAAACACACACACACACACACACACACACACACACACACATATATATATATATATATATATATATATATATATATATATATATATATATATATATATATATACACACGGGGAATGATCCATAGCAAGTGTTTGTTATGGACACTATTCCAACAAATACATCTTGAACCGTTGAAATAATGATTTTAATGGATAAGATGGAGTTTCACCCGCTATCTAAGATAACAAGTAGGAAAAAAAATAAAAATCCAGTCAACCCGTCATCTAAGATAGCAGATGGGAATGAAAAAAAAAAAATAATTCACTACCCGTTATCTAAGATAGTGGGTGATATATATATATATTTAAAACTAACTTTAATAACAACAATAAATAAATAAATAAATAAATTTAAACTCCACTCGACATCATATGTGACACCCCAAAATCTGGGTCCACACAATCCAAACTTGAGTTGTAAAAAGGCTACAACAAAATTATTACAAAGTAGAACAACGTTCAACAATACAGTATATAATAATACACAACTAAGTTTTCACTATTATTATAACACTATTTTACAACGCGTGAAGACTACGACAGCTATCCCTCGGACTCTCACTCTATTCCCCGGCTAGACCCAGCTACGTTCCCATCTCCTGTTGAAAAACAACGGAACAAAAAAAAGGGTGAGCTCAAATAGCTCAGTAAAGAATATCATGACTAAGATAATGACAAATAAGTTATCGTTATCCTTCAACAGTTGAGTTATTGATAGAATACAATAGACTACAAGGTTTATATCAAAAACTGCTGTTAAATTCTTGAACAACGTTCAGATCAATAATAACAGCGGAATGAACAATCTATTAGAAGAATAATGCAGACTATAATGTCTACTCAGTTCTTTTTTTAGGAAAAATATCATCAAATTTTATCATCTGAAATATCATTAGTCAAGATAATACAATTTCACAGTTCTTGATCATAATCATGCAGATCAACAGTTCATCTTTGCACTATGGGCCAAAGACATTCAATATAACACAAACGGTTATGATTATACCAGATTCAACCTTTGGTCATAATCATACCAAACAACAGTTCATCTTTGCACTACGGGCCAAAGAGAACATTCACCACGTGCCATAAAAGACACCGAACAGATGTATCGCCTTTAACCTATTATATCGCCTTTAACCTATCATCTGTTCGACAATTATATCGCATCTGTGCCCCCGGCCACAGATATTCACAACAACTTAATTTTGGATGATTAAAATGATATAAATGATGAACAGAAGAAACAGGATAAATAATAAGTATCAGAAGTTTACTTTGTACAGATTCAAATAATGTCCAAATTTTCAACATGATGTGAAGTGAAATTTAAAAATGATATTCAAGATCTACAGTTCAGAATAACGGTTAGAGTTCAATAGATAGGTTCACGTAAATAGGATGGTTCAATTGAAATGATGAAGTGCAACTATTATGGAACATATAATATTTTCGGGAATTATAAAAGCAATAGTTCCATAATAAGTTTCGATTTAGGTGTATGAAAGAAAATAATATCCCTTACCGTAGCAGGTTTGATTAATAAGAGGTGAAGGAAATTAATATAATTTACCATAGTAAGTTTGAATAATGGAAGATGAAAAAGATGGTATCCCTTATGAGTATAAAGGAAAATAATATCACTTACGAATATGAAAGAAAATGATATTATAAACGAATATACAATAAAAGTTGTGACGACCCCAAATCCGGGTTCTTTAGCCTCGGGTTTGGTTCTCACTGCACAATACTTAACAACAATGAAATACATATATTGTATTCAAACTACGCGGAATAATACAAAAGGTTCCTTATATAAAGGCTACACTTCCCAAGGTCTATTAACCTTAAATTGTAACATTACATATCTTAAGGGAAATACAAAAGATTTACAACAGTAATTACATAACCGCAATTTAAACTAGCATGTAATTACTACAACTAAGCATTCGCTTTCCCCTTGCCTTTGTTCGATTTAGAGCTTTCGGGATTGGCTGAAATATAGTCATGATATAGCAAGAATGAGCAACTAAATGGCTCAGCAAGTTTATAAACAACAATCATACGATATATCATGATGAAGGGAAATAACTTCAAGGTTTCAACAATAGCAATTGTGAAAGATAACAAGAATCAATGTTCAATAAAAGAAGGAATTGACTCTTTACTGCTGAGTGGTCTTTAATGACCATGAACTGTTACTAAGGTAGAACAGACATACAATGTCTGACTCCTTGTTAAAATAACGGGACACTTGAGGGGATCAGTCCTCTCATGTCCTATGTATATGCATCACATTTAGTTTTCTTGCGCGCTGTCGGGTCTCCGACAAATAAAAATCCCCTTTAACTAGGGTTGTTCTATCTCAGTCGTACTGTAAGAATCCGCACCAACCAATGGTTTGGATAAGCTTTTATAATATTCAATTAAATGAATTTAACATGCATTTGTCTAGCCGAAACAATTAGCTTAGACGTTCTTAGACAGTTTGCAAAAGCACTATGTGCGAATACAATAATCAATAATGATGTGAAGTAATTTTTGATAATTAATTCACTCAAAGGTCTGTCAAGTAACTACGGGTGTAGAATACTTGCTCAACAATAATTGAAATGTAAATACGGTTGAAAAATATCTGCAACAATAAATACAAGTTTAAGGGTAGAAAACTTGCCTGTCTGCACAGCTACAATAAATGTCTAGCTTTAACTACTTGCTTTGAAAGACCTAACATTAATAAAGTCGGTCTAATAATTAGCACGGCGTATTTGCATAACTATACGCTTGATAATGAACTTATTTACCACACATAAGTACTAACACATAATTTCCATTAGTCAAAACAATATTATTAACCTTATAAACCCTTAATCATATTAGGTTAATAATTTAATAAGTTAGAAAATATTTTTCTTAAGTGTTGGACACTTATTAAACCTTTAAACAACTTATTATAATTGTTTAATTAAATTTAATTTATTTTATTAACTCAATCTATTTTTAATTACTATTTAATATTGATTAAATAGAAATTAATTAATTAACTCTAGTTATTATATAAAATAATTAATAACTAATTGTACCTACTTATTATTTAATTATAATTAAATAATAAATAATTATTAACTTAGTTTTAACCTTCTTTAATTTAATGTTAATCAACCAATAATTAACCAAGTAATTAACCTTACTTATTATTTAATTAAGGAAATTAAATAATAGTTTACTAATCTTAATCCTCTTTAATTATTATTTAATGTCAATTAAATAATAATTAATTATTTAATTAATTTTAATTATTATTTAAGGTTAAATAATAATCAAATCATTCTTATTTATTATTTAAATTAAATAATAAATTATTACTCTAATAACTTAATTTCCATTAATCGTTATTTAATGCTAATTAAATAATAATTAATTACCTAATTATCCTTATTTATTATTTAATAATATTTAAATAATAAATAATAAATTTATAAATTTTATCTCTCTTTAAGTATTATTTAATGGGCATTAAATAATAAATGCTAATTTATCATCTTTATTTATTATTAACATTTAAAATAATAAACAAATAATAAATTTATTTAACTTAACCATGGTTTAGCTAACTAGATTAATATTTAAAATATTTAAATATTAAACTTAATGAAAAATATCCTCCCCAATATTATTTTTGTATTATAATTATTTTTGTTATAATTTTAATTTAGTTTTTAAATATTTAAATTAATTAAATTTAACCCGAATGGCATTTCCGTAAATAAGTCGAAATCTGAACCGAGGGCAGAATGGTAATTCTGCCAAGAAAAACACGGAGGGGCATTCTGGTAATTTCGCCGGAATTTTCCTACCGTGCATTGCGCGCGTTTCAGATTTTACGGCCCAAAACGGTGCCGTTTTGAGAAGCCGTAACCGGCTTCCGCGCATTGCGCGAAGGTTATTTTCTTTATGCGCCAAACGGCGTCGTTTGGCTCCGTGTCTGGCGGTGAATAGTGCGGCGCGCATTGCGCGGCCAGTGTAATTTTTTTTCTTCCAAGCAGAATGTGAACAGTGCTCCGGTACACACATTTTAAATAAAAATATACCATCAAGTAAGCTTTAACTCCTCAATAAAAATCCAAAAAAATTACCACTCACCTTATATTAATTTATAACATGAAAAAATTAATTTTTCATGATTTAATAACATATTTTTTTATAAAAATTTTTACATCACATAAACTACTATAAATCATAACTTTTTGTATATAACTCCATTTTGAGTGATTCAAACTTTGTTTTTCTCATGATTTAATGTTCTATAATATTAGAACATCAAACCTAAGTTTTATAAAAATATTTTTGGACATAAATTCCAAAACTTGTTTACACACTATTAAATACATATCTTAGCATATAAAATATACTAAAATACAAACCAAACATATTAAACTCAAGCATGACATAAATATTACAACTACACATTAATAACTATATTAACATGTTTATACTAACATGATGATTTATTTAATTTAAAAACAAACTACATTTAAAATAATCATTACCTTGTTTTAATGGCTATCTTTCGTTTTCTTCCAAAATAGGTGATGAGGTTTGAAGGCATGAACCAAGAACTCCTTCTCCTCTCTTAGTATTTTGCTCTCAATATTTTCTCACACTCTCAAATGCTCACACTTTGCTCTCTAGAAAATTCTCTAGCAATGAACTAACCAACCTAGAACAAGTGTGGAGTGTTTCTTTTATAGCCATCTACTAACACACCATTAACTCACTAATTCATCTATGTTGGTCAAATTAAAGGCTAATCAAGCTTACTATTTGATGGATTGACATGGTGATTGACTAGTTGATTGACTAGAGTTGTTGGCCAACTTTGATCTAGTGTAAAAGAGAAGCAATCTAGCAAATCAAGCAACATCAAGTGGGACCAAAAAAAAATCAGCAAAATGGTATTTTCCATGCCATTTTTCCTTTATTTTTCTAGCTTTTAATGTGTATTTATGCATATACAAATATATCTATACATGGGTTCAATTGTTGACCAATTTTGACTTCCTATTGGGCTCCATGTTGGACTTAGGAAATTAATATATTGGGCTCATCCATTGAATTGGTTTGGGCTCAATTTAATTAACACTTTGGGCTAGCATTTAAATAACTATGCTAACTTTAATTAAAATAAGCATTGGGCTTGTTTAATTAATTATATGGGCTAGTAATTAAATTAATTACATGGGCTACTAGGTTAATATCTTGGACCTAGTTTAACAACTCATTTGGATTAAAAATATAATCCAATTAGATTTGCCTTAATTAATTATACCCTTGCTTTAATTCTTTAATTAAATATATGCACGAACAAGTACATCTATTTTATTATCTAATGCACAATTTATTAGTACAAAAATTTTAAATTCATTGCTAATTATATATTAATTATAATTACAATGTATAATGAAATTCGTGGTCATTACATTCTCCCTCCCTTATAAGAATTCCGTCCCCGGAATTACAATTTAAACTACTCAAAAAGATTCGGATAGTTAGCCCTCATCTTTTCTTCAAGCTCCCACGTAGCTTCCTCAGCGTTGTGGTTCCTCCATAAGACTTTGACAGAATGTATAATCTTATTCCGTAATTTCTGCTCTTTCCTATCTAGTATCTGGACAGGAATTTCCTCGTACGATAAGTCTTTCTCGACTTGTATTGGCTCATAGGATATCACATGTTTGTGGTCTGGCTTGTATGGTCGCAACACTGATACGTGAAACACATTGTGAATATGCTCCAGTTCAGGAGGTAAAGCTACCTCGTACGCCACTTCACCCACTCTCTTTAATATCTCGAACGGTCCTATGAACCTCGGACTCAGCTTTCCCTTCTTTCCAAATCGGATCTTCCCCTTCCAGGGAGATACCTTCATGAACACAAAACTCCCAACTTCGAAGTCTCGCTTTTGTCGATGTAAATCGGCGTATTTCTTCTGACGGTCCTGAGCTGCTACTAGCCGAGCTCTTATTACCTTGATAATCTCTACCGTCTGTTGGACCAATTCCGGTCCCAACAGTCGGCGTTCTCCTACCTCGTCCCAACATAGAGGTGTTCTGCACTTCCTTCCGTACAATGCTTCGTAAGGCGGCATGCCTATGCTTGCATGATAACTGTTGTTGTATGCAAACTCAACTAATGGTAGATGGTTCTCCCAACTGCCCTTGAAATCCATCACACAGGCCCTGAGCATATCTTCCAAAGTCTGTATTGTTCTTTCACTTTGCCCATCGGTCTGCGGATGATATGCTGTACTCATTCTCAACTGTGTCCCCAATCTCTCTTGAAGACTCCTCCAAAATTTTGACGTGAAGCGCGGATCTCTGTCTGACACAATCGATACCGGCACCCCATGTCTTGAAACTATCTCCTTGATGTACAGTTTAGCCAACTGGTCCAAACTGAACTTAATCTTGATCGGCAAAAAGTGCGCTGACTTTGTTAGTCGATCCACAATCACCCATATTGCGTCAAATCCCTTCTGTGTTGCTGGAAGTCCTACCACAAAATCCATTGTGATATGCTCCCATTTCCACTCAGGAATCTCTAACGGCTGTAGTAATCCACTTGGTCTCTGATGTTCGGCCTTTACCCTTTGACAAGTTAGGCATCGGCTGACACATTCTGCGACCTCCCTTTTTAAATTCGGCCACCAAAAATGCTGACGCAGATCTTGATACATCTTCGTACTCCCCGGATGTATCGAGTATCTCGTACTGTGGGCCTCTTGCAAAATCTCTTCTCGTAGTTCAGGCACTAGCGGCACCCAAACACGATTTTCAAACCTTAACAATCCCATGCTATCCTCCTTGAATTTGACCTCTTCCCCTTCGGTCATTCTCATCCTGATTCTGACACATTCTTCATCTTTGTCTTGAGCCTCTTTCACCCTATCTAGTAAGGTTGGGCTTGCTTCCACTTCCATTGACTCATTTGGATTTCTTACCTCCAACTCCATTCGAGCCATCTCTTGAACCAATTGTTCCTGATCTGTCAAGATGAACAATTTCTCCCTGCTCTTTCTGCTTAGAGCATCTGCTACTACGTTGGCCTTGCCGGGATGATATAGAATTTCACAATCATAGTCCTTGATCAATTCTAACCATCTTCGTTGCCTCATATTTAACTCCTTCTGTGTGAAGATATACTTCAGACTCTTGTGGTCCGTGAATATCTCACATTTCTCTCCATATAAATAATGTCTCCAGATTTTAAGGGCAAACACTACCGCAGCCAGCTCCAAGTCGTGGGTAGGGTATCCCTTCTCGTAATCCTTCAACTGTCTGGACGCATACGCAACGACCTTGCCGTTTTGCATAAGCACACAGCCAAGTCCCTTGTGCGATGCATCACTGTAGACCGTAAAACCTCCCGTATCGTCCGGTAAAGTCAATACAGGTGCTTCACTAAGTCTCTTCTTTAGCTCCTGAAAACTCTCCTCACACTTCTCCGTCCATACGTATTTCACCGTCTTCCTCGTTAGATTGGTCAGCGGTGTTGCTATCTTTGAAAAATCTTGAATAAATCTCCGATAGTAACCCGCTAACCCCAAGAAACTTCTTACCTCCGTCGGCGTCCTTGGTTGCTCCCAATTCATCACTGCTTCCACCTTTGCTGGATCTACTGAAACTCCTTCCTTGTCAATGACATGACCTAAAAATTGAACTCTCTCCAACCAGAATTCACACTTCGAAAATTTAGCATACAACTGCTCCTTCCGTAAAATCTCCAACACCAATCTTAGGTGTTCAGCATGCTCCTCCTCCGTTTTAGAATACACCAGAATATCGTCAATGAACACAACAACAAATTTATCCAAGTACTGCTTGAATATTCTGTTCATCATGTCCATAAATGCGGCTGGCGCATTCGTCAGTCCAAACGACATCACCAGAAACTCATAATGCCCATATCGAGTTCTGAATGCCGTCTTGGGTACATCCTCCTTCCTGACTTTCAACTGATGATAACCAGTCCTCAAGTCAATCTTTGAAAAGTACTTCGCCCCTTTCAATTGATCGAAAAGATCGTCAATTCGTGGCAACGGGTACTTGTTCTTAATTGTCACCTTATTCAGCTCTCTGTAATCCATACATAATCTCATCGATCCATCCTTCTTCTTTACAAACAGCACCGGTGCTCCCCATGGAGAAACACTTGGCTGGATGTACTTATTATCCAACAACTCCTGTAATTGCACCATCAACTCTTTCATTTCTACCGGAGCCATTCTATATGGTGCCTTTGATATCGGCGCTGTCCCCGGTACTAAATCAATCGCAAATTCTATTTCTCTGTCCGGCGGTAAGCCTGGCAATACATCTGGAAAAACATCCATAAACTCCCTAACTACTGGTATTTGCTCCATCTCGGGACTCACCACTTGTGTATCAACCACATGAGCCAAATACCCTACACAACCTTTCTTTAATAATTTCTTGGCTTGCATCATCGTCAGACAAGATGACTGTCTTGACGATTTGCTGCCATAAAATACGACCTTAGACTTATTTGGTGTCTTAAGGTGTATGCACTTCTTTTGACAATCAATTAAAGCTCCATGGTTAAACAACCAATCCATTCCAAGTATAACGTCAAACTCCCCCAAGCGTATTGGAATTAAATCTACACTCAACTTCTGACCCCTGATTTCAGCACAACAGTCTCTATGTACATACTCTACAGGAATCACTTCTTTATTTGCAACTTCTATGTTCATTGGGTTCTCTAGTTTTTGTCTAGGCAATTCTAACCGCTTAGCGAATTCATCAGACACAAATGAACAGGTAGCGCCCGAATCAAATAATACATAAGCATTTATATCATTGATCGGAATAATACCTGACACCACGTCTTTTGATTCGACGGCGTCCTGCACCGTCATGTTGAAAGTCCGTGCCGTTGGTTTGTTCTGTGGCACCGGCCCTCCAATGGTCAGTTTGGCGTTGTTGTTGTTGTTGTTGTTGCTTCCCCTATAGCCCGAACTCCCTCCGGTGTTCTTCTTCTTCGGACAATCTTTAAATTGATGGTCCATGGCCCCGCAGGCGAAACAACCTCCTTTCCTTTTTGGTGTGGGACAATTAGGAGCGATGTGCCCCTCTTGCCCACAGTTGTAACAAACATTCCTTCCCTTCATGCACTCCCCTGAGTGATTCTTCCCGCATTGACTGCATTTGCTTGCTTTCTTTGACTCACTGCCCTGGGGTGTCCCCGAACTGCTGTTGTTATTCCACTTGCGTTTGTTCGAGTTGCTACCCCCGCTGCTACCCTCTCTGTTTCCCCCATCGCTTCTCTTCTTGTTCCGTTCTTGATTGTGCTTATTCAAAGCTTCATTTCCACCCTCAGCAATGATAGCTTTCTCCAACAGTGTTGCAAAATTTGTGATCTGGAGAACAGCTACCCGACTGTAAACCCATGGTTTCAGCCCCTGTTCGAATCGTCTGGCGCGTCTTGCCTCCGTGTCCACCTGATGTGTAGCAAATCTTGCCAATTCATTGAACTTGGCGGCATATTCGGATACCGACATGTTACCCTGCTTAAGCTCTAGGAATTTAATTTCCATCCTAGCCTTTGTACTCTCTGGAAAGTAGTTTTCCAAGAATACCTCTTTGAATCGCGCCCATGCGATCGTTCCCTCCCCTGCTCTACTCTTATTGGCCTTCCACCAGTGGCTGGCCTCTCCTTTCATCATGAAGGTAGCAAATGAGGTCATTTGCTCCTCCCTAACTCGTGCAACCTCGAAGACTTTTTCCATCTCCTCTATCCAGGTTTGTGCTTCTATAGGATCTGTGGTCCCTTTGAACTCGGGTGGTCCTATCAGTTTGAAGTCTTTAAAGGTTGCTAGTGGAGCGGCAGGGTTTGTTGCTCCAGTAGCCTCTGCGTTGCGTCCGCGAAATGCTCCCATTAGCATTTCTACGAACTCTTGGACAGGGTTGGGTGGTACCCCTCCGGCATTGACTGACTCTTCGACTGGTGGTGGGGGTAGTCGTTGATTTCTTCTCTGTGGCGGCATTTTCTGTATAAAGAAAATTTAATTAATTAAAGTTGTTTCAATCTTTTTACTTTCGTTTTGTAGCTTAAGTATTTTAAACTAAAGCACAAATAATCATCTTGACACATATAAACATAAACGAAAATGCATTTATATTCATATGCTAAAACACAGTGCGTAGCACTTTTACATCATATGCATACTGCTATAAATGCTGCTAACCCCGATAGTTAAAACAAAAGACGGGATCTAACATATCCCACAACTTCATAGAGTTGGGATTTACAACATACTAACCCTCTATCAAAACAAAAGTTGGGTTTCTACTGCATCTATGTACATACATCATAAATAAAGAAAATACAACTAACGGCGCATCCCTCGACGAACCGCATCGTCGTACTCCTCATCTCCAATAGCCCTGACCACACCCCTACTGATGGTGTGCAAGGTCTGGCCTTCCTCGGCAGGGTAATAGTGCACCCTACTCTGGATCCTACCAACTGATGAGCGATAGACGTAACTAAGTCTATCTATCCTCACCTTCTTCTCCCTAACCTCCTCCTCCAGCTCCATCATCTGCCCGTGAGCTGCATCACGCTGAATCTCCATATCTAGTCTATCCTCAACTGCCTGCTGCATCTGGCCCCTCATGGCCTCCCTCTCTGCCTCTGTCTGCTGAATCTTCAGCTCAGCGGCTATCAACCTGACCTCCATCTCGGCCATCCTCGCCTTCAGCTCTATGTTCTCGCCAGAGAACATATAAGCTGTATCTCGGTACTGATCCTCTGTCTGCTGGTGGATCTGGTTCTGCTCCTCAAGGTGCTGAACCCTCTCCTCTAGCTCCTCATTAGCCGTAGTGAGAGTATCAATGATGTCACTGGCGACAGTGCCCATGCCATCAATATACTCAGCTGGCTCCTCATCCTCATCATCATCAGTATCAGCCTCCTCCTCACTGTACTGCCCCATAACTCCGCCCCAGACAGCGTTCTCTCTATCTCCCTCCTCGGGATCTGACTCTGGCTCCTCGATCGGTGCAGCCACCTGTGGCTGTACTGTATCCATGTGGATATCAGTAAAAATCACCTCCTCTACAGCAGTGCTCGACTGGCCTATCTCCGTCATCCTACAATAACATAAATAACACATGTTAGTACCGCAATAAAATATATTCATTGATGAAATGAAATGATATTTTATCATGTACATCTCGGCTCGATGGATTTTCTCAATCCAACTCCAAAAATACACAACATGATGAATCTCCCCGATTCATCTCCTAACGCACTCGATAAGAGTTTAGTACTAAGGTTATAACCTAGGTTTCGATATCCTAGAGTTTCTAACCTACAGCTTTGATACCAACCTGTGACGACCCCAAATCCGGGTTCTTTAGCCTCGGGTTTGGTTCTCACTGCACAATACTTAACAACAATGAAATACATATATTGTATTCAAACTACGCGGAATAATACAAAAGGTTCCTTATATAAAGGCTACACTTCCCAAGGTCTATTAACCTTAAATTGTAACATTACATATCTTAAGGGAAATACAAAAGATTTACAACAGTAATTACATAACCGCAATTTAAACTAGCATGTAATTACTACAACTAAGCATTCGCTTTCCCCTTGCCTTTGTTCGATTTAGAGCTTTCGGGATTGGCTGAAATATAGTCATGATATAGCAAGAATGAGCAACTAAATGGCTCAGCAAGTTTATAAACAACAATCATACGATATATCATGATGAAGGGAAATAACTTCAAGGTTTCAACAATAGCAATTGTGAAAGATAACAAGAATCAATGTTCAATAAAAGAAGGAATTGACTCTTTACTGCTGAGTGGTCTTTAATGACCATGAACTGCTACTAAGGTAGAACAGACATACAATGTCTGACTCCTTGTTAAAATAACGGGACACTTGAGGGGATCAGTCCTCTCATGTCCTATGTATATGCATCACATTTAGTTTTCTTGCGCGCTGTCGGGTCTCCGACAAATAAAAATCCCCTTTAACTAGGGTTGTTCTATCTCAGTCGTACTGTAAGAATCCGCACCAACCAATGGTTTGGATAAGCTTTTATAATATTCAATTAAATGAATTTAACATGCATTTGTCTAGCCGAAACAATTAGCTTAGACGTTCTTAGACAGTTTGCAAAAGCACTATGTGCGAATACAATAATCAATAATGATGTGAAGTAATTTTTGATAATTAATTCACTCAAAGGTCTGTCAAGTAACTACGGGTGTAGAATACTTGCTCAACAATAATTGAAATGTAAATACGGTTGAAAAATATCTGCAACAATAAATACAAGTTTAAGGGTAGAAAACTTGCCTGTCTGCACAGCTACAATAAATGTCTAGCTTTAACTACTTGCTTTGAAAGACCTAACATTAATAAAGTCGGTCTAATAATTAGCACGGCGTATTTGCATAACTATACGCTTGATAATGAACTTATTTACCACACATAAGTACTAACACATAATTTCCATTAGTCAAAACAATATTATTAACCTTATAAACCCTTAATCATATTAGGTTAATAATTTAATAAGTTAGAAAATATTTTTCTTAAGTGTTGGACACTTATTAAACCTTTAAACAACTTATTATAATTGTTTAATTAAATTTAATTTATTTTATTAACTCAATCTATTTTTAATTACTATTTAATATTGATTAAATAGAAATTAATTAATTAACTCTAGTTATTATATAAAATAATTAATAACTAATTGTACCTACTTATTATTTAATTATAATTAAATAATAAATAATTATTAACTTAGTTTTAACCTTCTTTAATTTAATGTTAATCAACCAATAATTAACCAAGTAATTAACCTTACTTATTATTTAATTAAGGAAATTAAATAATAGTTTACTAATCTTAATCCTCTTTAATTATTATTTAATGTCAATTAAATAATAATTAATTATTTAATTAATTTTAATTATTATTTAAGGTTAAATAATAATCAAATCATTCTTATTTATTATTTAAATTAAATAATAAATTATTACTCTAATAACTTAATTTCCATTAATCGTTATTTAATGCTAATTAAATAATAATTAATTACCTAATTATCCTTATTTATTATTTAATAATATTTAAATAATAAATAATAAATTTATAAATTTTATCTCTCTTTAAGTATTATTTAATGGGCATTAAATAATAAATGCTAATTTATCATCTTTATTTATTATTAACATTTAAAATAATAAACAAATAATAAATTTATTTAACTTAACCATGGTTTAGCTAACTAGATTAATATTTAAAATATTTAAATATTAAACTTAATGAAAAATATCCTCCCCAATATTATTTTTGTATTATAATTATTTTTGTTATAATTTTAATTTAGTTTTTAAATATTTAAATTAATTAAATTTAACCCGAATGGCATTTCCGTAAATAAGTCGAAATCTGAACCGAGGGCAGAATGGTAATTCTGCCAAGAAAAACACGGAGGGGCATTCTGGTAATTTCGCCGGAATTTTCCTACCGCGCATTGCGCGCGTTTCAGATTTTACGGCCCAAAACGGTGTCGTTTTGAGAAGCCGTAACCGGCTTCCGCGCATTGCGCGAAGGTTATTTTCTTTATGCGCCAAACGGCGTCGTTTGGCTCCGTGTCTGGCGGTGAATAGTGCGGCGCGCATTGCGCGGCCAGTGTAATTTTTTTTCTTCCAAGCAGAATGTGAACAGTGCTCCGGTACACACATTTTAAATAAAAATATACCATCAAGTAAGCTTTAACTCCTCAATAAAAATCCAAAAAAATTACCACTCACCTTATATTAATTTATAACATGAAAAAATTAATTTTTCATGATTTAATAACATATTTTTTTATAAAAATTTTTACATCACATAAACTACTATAAATCATAACTTTTTGTATATAACTCCATTTTGAGTGATTCAAACTTTGTTTTTCTCATGATTTAATGTTCTATAATATTAGAACATCAAACCTAAGTTTTATAAAAATATTTTTGGACATAAATTCCAAAACTTGTTTACACACTATTAAATACATATCTTAGCATATAAAATATACTAAAATACAAACCAAACATATTAAACTCAAGCATGACATAAATATTACAACTACACATTAATAACTATATTAACATGTTTATACTAACATGATGATTTATTTAATTTAAAAACAAACTACATTTAAAATAATCATTACCTTGTTTTAATGGCTATCTTTCGTTTTCTTCCAAAATAGGTGATGAGGTTTGAAGGCATGAACCAAGAACTCCTTCTCCTCTCTTAGTATTTTGCTCTCAATATTTTCTCACACTCTCAAATGCTCACACTTTGCTCTCTAGAAAATTCTCTAGCAATGAACTAACCAACCTAGAACAAGTGTGGAGTGTTTCTTTTATAGCCATCTACTAACACACCATTAACTCACTAATTCATCTATGTTGGTCAAATTAAAGGCTAATCAAGCTTACTATTTGATGGATTGACATGGTGATTGACTAGTTGATTGACTAGAGTTGTTGGCCAACTTTGATCTAGTGTAAAAGAGAAGCAATCTAGCAAATCAAGCAACATCAAGTGGGACCAAAAAAAAATCAGCAAAATGGTATTTTCCATGCCATTTTTCCTTTATTTTTCTAGCTTTTAATGTGTATTTATGCATATACAAATATATCTATACATGGGTTCAATTGTTGACCAATTTTGACTTCCTATTGGGCTCCATGTTAGACTTAGGAAATTAATATATTGGGCTCATCCATTGAATTGGTTTGGGCTCAATTTAATTAACACTTTGGGCTAGCATTTAAATAACTATGCTAACTTTAATTAAAATAAGCATTGGGCTTGTTTAATTAATTATATGGGCTAGTAATTAAATTAATTACATGGGCTACTAGGTTAATATCTTGGACCTAGTTTAACAACTCATTTGGATTAAAAATATAATCCAATTAGATTTGCCTTAATTAATTATACCCTTGCTTTAATTCTTTAATTAAATATATGCACGAACAAGTACATCTATTTTATTATCTAATGCACAATTTATTAGTACAAAAATTTTAAATTCATTGCTAATTATATATTAATTATAATTACAATGTATAATGAAGTGCAACTATTATGGAACATATAATATTTTCGGGAATTATAAAAGCAATAGTTCCATAATAAGTTTCGATTTAGGTGTATGAAAGAAAATAATATCCCTTACCGTAGCAGGTTTGATTAATAAGAGGTGAAGGAAATTAATATAATTTACCATAGTAAGTTTGAATAATGGAAGATGAAAAAGATGGTATCCCTTATGAGTATAAAGGAAAATAATATCACTTACGAATATGAAAGAAAATGATATTATAAATGAATATACAATAAAAGTGTCATGTGATAATTCGTGTAGACAAATTATTTTCGCAAGAGACAAATAATAAATTAATACAAAGAGTAATTCACCAAACATGCGGTAATCCACGTAGTCAGGTTATTCTCAGAGATTAATAAGGAATGAATACGAAAGGTTATTCACCAACAGACGGTAATCCGCACCGTAAGGTTATTACCACAATTTAATAAAAATTGAATACGAAGAGTCATTCGCCAAACAGGCGGTTAAGGTAAGGTGTAAGACCCTGAATTTTATGAAATATAAAATTTAATTTTTCTTCATATATATATATTTTTTTTTCCTGAAACAGTAGGTAGTTAAATTGATAAAGTTAAAAGTCAAGGATGTTATGTGCAAATTATATTATGTCGGACAATATTCTTTTGGTCGGGGAATATTCGTTCTGTCGGGGAATATTCGTACGACGGCGCCATACGAACCAATCATTGGTGGATCCCACAAAGAATAATTGTCGGATATAGAAAATGACATAAACAATTTTTAATTGGTCAATGGTACTATTACTTTTAATTGTTAAAATATTCGATGGTAAAAGAATAGTAACATACGGTATTGCACAGTAGCATACGGTATTGCATAGTAGCACACGACATTGCACAGTGTTTCGTATTATTGAACTGATAAATTGGTTATCGTACAATATTTGACTTTATTGTCACATCCACAATAATTCATATTATTAAATTGATAGTTGTCACAGTAACATATACACAGTAATTCACATTATTGAATCAATAATTGTCATTACAAAGTAACGTATGCTTTCTTTTACATACTTTCTGCATTATTGTTATCTCTATTATGATGTCGATTAAAATTTTGTATTTCATTATTAATTGATTTGGTATTTAATTCAGAAAGCTAACTACACTGTATTTATAACAATTAGTCATAATAATGAATAAATGTGAATTATTGTTGAATAATTGAATTGATAAAGTTATTTGTTTATAATATAAAGTTAGGTGATGTAAAATGAATGGTATAAATTAAAGATAATATAGAATTTGAAATGGATGATGTAGATTAAAAGATGATATTTAAATGAATGGTATAGATTAAAGATAATATATAATTTGAAATGAATGGTGTAGTTTAAAGATGCTCTTTAAATGAATGGTTTAAATTAAAGAAATCTTAAAAGAGGAAATGAATGGTATGGATTAAACATTATCTTGAAATGAATGGTTTGGATTAAATTAGGAAATTTTGGTTATGATAAGATTTTTGGCTATAAATAGAGGACTTAACTTAAGAAATTTTTCATAACATTCTTACATACATTTTCTTCCACTCTCTAAATACTTCTTTGTGTAAGTTCTCTCTAAGTGTTCTTAAGTCATTCCTAATTTTGAAATCTTTTGCATTCTTCTTTGAATTCCCGAGTGGAATTTTCTTATGTACAGTAACTCTTTCGAAAAATCATAGTAAATTCATTATTTGTCAGAATTTAATGAATTAAAAGCCTGTCTCTTCAGTTTTTCATCCTCTACAACTTTGAAGAAGGAAGAAAAGTCATCTGAAGTCATCTTCATGCCTTAAAATACTAAAAACCGTAACATATTCTGATTTTCGTCACTATTTTCAGTCTTAGTTTTGAAAATTCATAACTCATTCATATTAACTCCAAATTGAGTGATTCTTGAGTCTATGCCGTCTATCTTTCCGAGAGTAACATTATTTTAAAAACATAAAGAGATTTTAAAAACTCTAGAAGACTCAAAAGTCAGATTCTTTACTGCTACAAACAAGGAAGGATTTGTTCGGCTATAAACTTGTTTCACAATATCAAGGTAAGGAATATCATATTCTTGCATATTCTATTATTTAAACTTACTACGGTAAAGGATTATCATTATTTGATTCTCGAAAATAATATCGTTTCTTTCTTACTCATAAGACGTGCCATTTATTTCCATGTATTAATTTATGGGAATAACCTTACGGCGCGGATTACCGCCTGTTGGTGAATAACCTTTCGTATTCATTCCTTATTAATCTCTGAGAATAACCTTATGGTGCGGATTATCGCCTGTTTGGTGAATGACTCTTCGTATTCAATTTTTATTAAATTGTGGGAATAACCTTACGGTGCGGATTATCGCCTGTTGGTGAATAACCTTTCGTATTCATTCCTTATTAATCTCTGAGAATAACCTGACTACGCGGATTACCGCATGTTTGGTGAATTACTCTTTGTGTTCATTTCTTATTTGTCTCTTGTGGAAATAATTTGTTTACACGAATTATCACATGACACTTTTATTGCATATTCGTTTATAATATCATTTTCTTTCATATTCGTAAGTGATATTATTTTCCTTTATACTCATAAGGGATACCATCTTTTTCATCTTCCATTATTCAAACTTACTATGGTAAGGGATATTAATTTCCTTCACCTTTTGTTAATCAAACCTGCTACGGTAAGGGATATTATTTTCTTTCATACACCTAAATCGAAACTTATTATGGAACTATTGCTTCTATAATTCCTGAAAATATTATATGTTCCATAATAGTTGCACTTCATCATTTCAATTGAACCATCCTATTTACGTGAACCTTTCTATTGAACTGTAACCGTTATTCTGAACTGTGGATCTTGAATATCATTTTTAAATTTCACTCCACATCATGTTGACAATTTGGACATTATTTGAATCTGTACAAAGTAAACTTCTGATACTTATCGTTTATCCTGTTTCTTCTGTTCATCATTTATATCATTCTAATCATCCAAAATCAAGTTGTTGTGAATATCTGTGGCCGGGGGCACAGATGCGATATAATTGTTGAACAGATGATAGGTTAAAGGCGATACATCTGTTCGGTGTCTTTTATGGCACGTGGTGATTGTTCTCTTTGGCCCGTAGTGCAAAGATGAACTGTTGTTTGGTATGATTATGACCAAAGGCTGAATCTAGTATAATCATGACCGTTGGTGTTATATTGAATGTCTTTGGCCCGTAGTGCAAAGATGAACTGTTGATCTGCATGATTATGATCAGGAACTGTGAATTTGTATTATCTTGACTAATGGTATTTCAGATGATAAAAGTTGATGATATTTTTACTAAAAAGAGAAGCGAGTGAACACTATAGTCTGCATTATTCTTCTAATAGATTGCTCATTCCACTGCTATTATTGATCTGAACATTGTTTAAGAATTTAACTGCAGTTTTTGATACAAACCTTGTAGTCTATTGTATTCTATCAAGAACTCAACTGTTGAAGGCTAACGATAATTTACTTGTCATTATCTTAGTCATGATATTCTTTACTGGGCTATTTGAGCTCACCCTTTCTTTTGTTCTATTGTTTTTCAACAGGAGATGAGAACATAGTTGGGTCTAGCAGGGGAATGGAGTGAGAGTCCGAGGGATAGCTATCGTAGTCTTCACGTGTTGTAAAATAGTGTGTTAATAATAGTGAAGACTTAGTTGTGTATTATTATACACTGTGTTATTGAACTTTGTTCTACCTTGTAATAATTTTGTTGTAGTCTTTTGACAACTCAAGTTTGGGCTGTGTGGGCCCAAATTTGGGGGCGTCACATAAGGAATACCAAAGAGTCATTTCAAATAATGATAATCCCTTACCGTGGTAAGTTTAAATAGTAGAATATGAAAGATGATGATATTCCTTACCTTAACACGTGACTGGATATTGATTTAAATAAGGTATAGATTAAAGATAATATAGAATTTGAAATGACTCTTTGATATTCCTTACCTTAACCGCCTGTTTGGTGAATAACTATTCGTATTCAATTTTTATTAATTTGTGGGAATAACCTTACGGCACGGATTACCGCTTATTGGTGAATAACCTTTCGTATTCATTCCTTATTAATTTCTGAAAATAACCTTACTGCGCGGATTACCGTCTGTTTGGTGAATTACTCTTCGTATTCAATTTTTATTAAATTGTGAGAATAACCTTACGGCGCGGATTACCGCCTATTGGTGAATAACCTTTCGTATTAATTTCTTATTAATCTCTGAGAATAACCTGACTACGCGGATTACCGCATGTTTGGTGAATTACTCTTTGTATTCATTTCTTATTTGTCTCTTGTGGAAATAATTTGTTTACACGAATTATCACATGACACTTTTATTCCATATTCGTTTGTAATATCATTTTCTTTCATATTCGTAAGTGATATTATTTTTCTTTATAGTCATAAGGGATACCATCTTTTTCATCTTCCATTATTCAAACTTACTATGGTAAATGATATTAATTTCTTTCACCTTTTGTTAATCAAACTTGCTACGGTAAGGGATATTATTTTCTTTCATACACCTAAATCGAAACTTATTATGGAACTATTGCTTCTATAATTTCTGAAAATATTATATGTTCCATAATAGTTGCACTTCATCATTTCAATTGAACCATCCTATTTACGTAAACCTTTCTATTGAATTGTAACCGTTATTCTGAACCATGGATCTTGAATATCATTTTTGAATTTTACTCCATATCATGTTGACAATTTGGATATTATTTGAATCTGCACAAAGTAAACTTTTGATACTTATTGTTTATTCTGTTCATCATTTATATCATTCCAATAATCCAAAATCAAGTTGTTGTGAATATCTGTGGCCGGGGGCACAGATGCGATATAATTGTTGAACAGATGATAGGTTAAAGGCGATATAATAGGTTAAAGGCGATACATCTGTTCGGTGTCTTTTATGACACGTGGTGAATGTTCTCTTTGGCCCGTAGTGCAAAGATGAACTGTTGTTTGGTATGATTATGACCAAAGGCTGAATCTGGTATAATCATGACCGTTGGTGTTATATTGAATGTCTTTGGCCCGTAGTGCAAAAATGAACTGTTGATTTGCATGATTATGACCAGGAACTGTGAATTTGTATTATCTTTACTAATGATATTTCAGATAATAAAAATTGATGATGTTTTTCCTAAAAAGATAACCGAGTGGACATTATAGTCTGCATTATTCTTCTAATAGATTGTTCATTCCGCTGCTATTATTGATCTGAACATTGTTCAAGAATTTAACTGCAGTTTTTGATATAAACCTTGTAGTCTATTGTATTCTATCAATAACTCAACTGTTGAAGGCTAACGATAACTTATTTGTCATTATCTTAGTCATGATATTCTTTACTGGGCTATTTGAGCTCACTCTTTCTTTTGTTCCATTACTTTTCAACAGGAGATGAGAACGTAGCTGGGTCTAGCCGGGGAATGGAGTGAGAGTCCGAGGAATAACTATCGTAGTATTCACGTATTGTAAAATAGTGTGATAATAATAATGAAAATTTAGTTGTGTATTATTATACACTGTATTGTTGAACGTTGTTCTACCTTGTAATAATTTTATTATAGTCTTTTGACAACTCAAGTTTGGGCTGTGTGGGCCCAGATTTGGGGGTGTCACATTTTTAAAAAAAAAAATTATTTCTCTCCACCCGCTAAATAAATTAACGGGTTGGAGGAGATTTTTTTTTCCTTATCCATTTGGAGAAGATAGAATGAAAAAAAAATTGAACACTACCCACTATCTTAGATGACGAGTAGTGAATATATATATATATATATATATTTTTTCTTCCCACTCACTATCTTAGATGACGAGTAGTGAAATAATATTTTTTTTCCTTCCCATCCGCTATCTTAGATGACGGGTTGATTGAGATTTTTTTATTTTTTTTTTCTTACCCGTTATCTTAGATAGTGGGTGAGACTCAATCTTATCCATTAAAATTATTATTTTAACGGTTTAATATATATTTACTAGAATAATATTTATAATAAACGCTTACTATGGATCATTTCCTTATATATACATATATCATATATGCATATAAAGTATTATAAATATATATATATATATATATGTATATATATATGTATATATATATATATTTTGTAAAAATAACAAAAAATTCGATTGAGAAAAGCACTGGACTAGCTGGGCTGGAAGTTGGCAAGTTGCAATCAAAGGTAGGACCAGCTTCAAAACTTCAACGTGGGCCCGCGAGTTCTGACAACTCCTACAAAACTTATACCCCTCAATTTGGACGGCGTTTACAGTAACGCGTTACTACTTGCTACTCTCAACATAACTTTTCGTATATTTTTTATAAATAATTTTATATTAATATTTGTGACGTACATTATGTATGTAATAATTTTTTTATAAAATATATATAAAAAATATGAAGGAGATTTTACGAATAAATAAAATATAAGCGAGATTAAAAAAAATAAAATTTAGATTTACCCACAAAATTTACCCGCAAAAAAGACAAAAGAATGTGACTCTATTTTTAATTATTAAGATAAATCTAATAAAGTCATATTTTTTTAATCTTTTTTATAGATAAGATTTGTGAATAAATATAAAATAAAATTTAAAAAAAGATATAGTATAAAAATTCGTGTCAATTTATTAAATTTTATAATATTTAATTTTTATGTATATAATAGTATCTAATTTACTAAGTTACGCAGTATGATAACGGGTCCCAATTGCCAAATTAGTGCACGTTAAGAGTTTCCCTTTTGGGTTAACAAGGGCCTATGTGTGTGGGCTTTCAGACCTTCAAAAGTAGTATTTAAAAATTAGGATGTTCTAACATTTGATAAAGATTAATTTTCAGTCATTTTAATGGGCATAAAGAATTATATGTTTATTCATCCACTTCATGCCATTGATTGATATGCTGCATAGTGCAACACAAAATTAATTTATCTAATCATTAATCTTGTCCCCCAACTGCCTAACCTCTTTAATCATTAGGCCCACAATTTATCCCCATAATACATTATCTGTATTTATTATAATAACACAAATAATACTAATATTTTATATGAGTTAATTAAAAATTTCTGATTGATTTTTAATTGAGTTATCTCATAAATTTAAATACTCATAAATTTATTTAATTAATATTTTTATTTTTATTTGTTTGTTTATTTTAATTTTAAATATATATTGTCTAATTCACAAAATATATATCAAAAATATTTTATCCATTTAGAATTATTTTTAAAATTTTATTTTTCTTCTTTTTTTATTTTATTTTAATTTTTTAAAATTCTATACATTTACAATGACTTGAAGAAATACCAATCATTTCAATTTCAAAGTGACACCCAATTTCAATTAAAACACTTGAAATCTATTATATATTTATTTAAAATTATCTTTTAATTATTTTTCTTCGTTTTCTATTTTTATTTTTATTTTTTTGTCTTCATGAGTCAATGTATTTTATTAAAAATTAAAAAGAATTATGAATATCATTATTAGGTAAAGTTGTATGTTTAACTATTTTATTAACATTTTAAAGTTTCATATAAAATTTTAAAATAATACTTGCTTTGTTCTAAATTACAAATATAATTATCTTTTTAATTCGATCCAAAATTTAAAATATTTTTTTATTATTTGTCAATATTTTTTACTATTATTTACAATATTACACTATCATTATTTATTTAATATTTAGAGTACATATAATAATAATATAAACTATAATTAATAAATGATATATAATAGTAAATCCCGTACTTGATAAATAGCTAATTATTTAGTTATTATAAAAGCGCATATACGTTGGGTATTCTAATTATGCGTATCATGGGGGCCCCAAATATCTTAATCATACATTAATTTAATAATGTTATATTTTTCTCTAACCACTACCATATACTTTTAGTAGTACGGAGGACATAGTTTAATGAATTAGCAACGGAAAATCTTGCCACGGATATCCAATAACTTTTACACACTTGATTATATCTAATTCTTCACAACTGAATGATGAGAGATTAACTAATAGCGATCCCTTTACACATTTGATTATTATCATATTAATATTATAGTAAAACACAATTATTGTGGTCCCAAAAATGGGCCAATTGGACTGGGTTTATCACAATTCATAGGATATTAAGAATTTTTGGGCATGGCCCTTCCCACTTCATACTTTTAGGGGCCCGTATTTAGGCCTTATTCTATGAGTTGGAGAGAGAAGAAGATCTACTAGAGAACACACAGCCAGGGCCCAGGGGCAAAGAATTCTAATATCATGGTAAAAAGTTTAACCTTGTTCTTATCAGAAAATTAGCAAGGCAGTGCTCAATAGCCAGGTACAAAAGGATTAGATAAATACTCTATTACCGATCTTAATTACTCTATTATCATCTCTTGATAAAAAGGAGCATCAACTGTTGAAAAGAAATAATAATAAAAAATGCAAAGATTTAAACCAAGATGATACATGTGACTTGTCCAAAAACAAAATCAGATGTATAATTCCAAAAGATTCACTGTATTATGAGTCCTAAAAGAACCAAGAAATCTAATAATCTATACATAACATATAGCAATTCTAAGCAAGACTTAAATGGATTTGGTATGTATAAGTTTTTCTAACACCAAAGCTACGGACCAAATCAGACCGCAAAAAGTAACCGAGAGAACCTTCCAACCAGAGGTCCATAGAGAACTGTGAGAGAGAATACAATGGTAACAACAAATAGAAGCAAATAAATCAACAAGTTTAAAAAACCAGCCCTGAACGCCTTTTTAATCTATAATCCATAATATGGTACATAATTTCATTAAATCTTCTTGAGAGTTGCTTACTTCACAGTTACACCAAACAAAGAATAATTTCATAATCTTATCAGCAATGGGAGGCAAAAATTAACGTCAAAGACCGAAAATGCAGAAAACGGCGTCAAAAAATCCATTACCGTTACCCAAAAAAAAAATGCTTGGTCTAATTTTCTGTAAAGGAAAAAAGACACAAAAACCAACGTCAATCCATAAGACACTTCAAATGGATGACATGGAAAAGCGAGCACATGACAATTGTATGGACACAAAACATGTCCTAAACATTAGGATTTCCAGCACAAAAAGCAATGAAGGAAGTGAGCCTTATTTCAAGCCATCACAAGGACATCCACATAACATTTGATCCAAAAGCCTGCTCCATAATACACTGAAAGTCACAAAATCCAGAGCAAGCCCTTTTAAAACATAGTATTGTTCTTATCAGTCGGATCGGAATACAATGCATGGCATAACCATGCCAAAATCAAAGTTGCACCAGGATGAAAAGGAGTGATTTGGATATTCTCATTGTATGGGGAGCCTTGGCAACACAGAATGCCAACAATAAAGGTAACAAGAATTTAATTATGGTCATAGAAATTATCTTTGATAATTAAACGTAAGCCCAACTTGTGCATCACATGGTGTTGCACATAGGCTTGAAATTTAAGGAGGCAAAAAAGGATAATTCATGAGAAAGGGTAATTAGTAATAGTAAATTTGGTCAATGATAAGTTTCTAATTAGCAGTGTTAGCTGTTAGGACTATAGAATCAAGCGAGTAGGATGCAAAATTAAGAAAAGATATTCCAGTAATCTAGTGGCTGTTAAAACAGCAAATCTAATAGTAGGGGAGAAAAGATGACATAGAAATCCTAAGAATTCGAGACCTAAAGGGGTTGGCTCAATGGCATGTGCTCTAAAATTACATTAAATCTGCATAAAAGATCAAATACTCTATCACTACAATCAATTTGTGTATTAACAAACTTCAGTTTAAGAAAATCTTAATAACTAATTAACTACACATTGCATTGAAGGTGCTCTTGTATTCTCCATTTGTATTTGGGTTCTTCTCCTTCAACATTCTTGAGTTATATCTTTCTTTCTTATGTCTCTGTACTTATCAGCCACAAAAATGGAACTAATAATGTGCAGATGACTAGGTGAGCCAACACTCAAAATATCTCATTCAAACTATGACATATTCATAAACTATATAAGAAAACATCAAAACAAAATAACTTCTTTTCCAGCTAAGTTTGATCGACCCAAAACATTATAAGTTTCTTTGCTAAGACATATGACCATCTGTCCTTACTGCTAAAATAGCATAGCCAACATAAGAAACTAATGTCAAATCACAGCCGCAATACCTATAACTTAAAAAGATTACAAATATCTAAAAAAGACACAATATATAAGAAAAAATTAACTAGTCGATGCAAAAATTTGTTGAAACTTGAAATATATTTCTATGAGATGATTGTTATCAAAGTCCTTCCTTATGTAAGAGTTAACAAACATTTGAAAAGGAGAAAGACATCCAACTAACTAACTTCCATAATCAAACCAAACAAAATATAATACAAACCCATCACAGGATTCTCCATCAATTTAATAATTTATATATACAAATTCAATGATGCCACTAATAAAGTTACCAATGAAGGTCAGTACAAATTTATATATATCAATCAGACTAAAGGATTTGTCATTTGTATACTACAAATTTATATATATATCATTCAGATCAAAGGATTTACATACTAATGAGCAGATACGTATACAAATTATACCTTGTGATAGTTCCTAATTGGAGTCCCTATTTTGATGACCACCAGAACTCCAGAAGCTGAATTCCCATCATTGTTGCCACTAGTATTGCCATCCCTAAAACCCCTTAAAGGCGCCAGAAATATACCAAAAGTCCGCTCCACCATCCGCCTCACTTGCACATTTTCCTCATTCTCCCCAGTATCACTACCTGAACCCAACACATTGGACCTCACATTGGCATTTGAAGTATTACAAACAGAACTGGCAGTCCCCCTAGACCTGTTCTCGTAATCAGGATCATCAGTTGGCAACTCATACCTGCAAACAGGGCAAGAATTATGCAATTCCAACCACGGCATAATGCATTCAGAATGGTACACATGCTTACAAGGCATCTGTTTCACAAACATATCTTTCTCAAAATCATCTTGACAAACGGCGCACTGTGCCAATTCAGAACTCAGAAGTTTCTCATCAACAGTAACACTGGGGAGTGCCTCGACAGCAGATTTTGATGCAGGAGGGGTTCCATACCGGTTCGGGTCATTCTCAGTCAATTGGTGGATCAGTTTTTCAAGATCCTGCCCCATGAAATAGTCGCCCAAGTTGAGAGGGAGTCCCTCAGAGTGGTGATTCTCAATTACTAACTGAATGTTGGCTCCACCAGCTCGGAGAGAGCCAATGTAATCTTGGAAGAAGATCAATGGGTCGAATGCGGGGGGTTCTTGAGTGTTATTTCGGGTTTGGGCTGTGGGCGTGGGTGGGGCAAAGATGGGAGCGGAGATTATAGGGTTAAGGGAGATTGACATGGAAGATGGAGGATGAGAAAAGAAGAGAGGAAAAGAACTGAGGAATCTGGAGAAAGGGTCTGCAAACGGATCGACAAATGGGCTAGGGCTAGGGTTCGAAACAATAGGGTTTTCGTATTCTTCGAGAAAGCCACCGTTGCACGTCGGACAAAGGAGGTCAGAATTGGGGGAGGGATTGACGGTGACAGTGCAATTGCATTGGTGGCAGAAATAGAGTTGTGGGGCGGGGGCGGCGTCGGCGACAGTTCCACCGGCTGAGGCCATGTTTGCTCAAAGAGACGAGAAGAGAAGAGAGTTTTTGTATCTAAAGCCAAAACCCTGAGTTTTATCAAAGGGGTGTGACAGTCACTGGACTCGACCATTTCTTTCTACTTAGAAATTGTATCCATTTCTAAAAGGATGATGCATGAAAAAAAATAAAGGTTTATTATATATTGTAATTTTTTTAATTAAATTATAATTATGATATATATATATATATATTTATTTTAAAAAAATAAAATTTTATTTATAATAAAAAGATAAGGAAAGTTTTACTTAAATATTATTTTTTTTGCAAAAATATTATTTTTTTTATTAATTATAATTTAATTTCACTATATATTATTTAATAAATAAATAAATTATATAAAAGTTAATCCCAATTAACGTGTAGGACCCGCTTCTCCTCGTTATCACATTCTATTATCGAATCAGAATTTGCCACATCATAAGTTAGAAACGTTTTGTTATGCTACTAGCCACATGTTAACAAATGACTAGACAAATTAATACAACATCTTTATTTCGTTGCCCCACAAGAAGCTTAACGATACTCCCCCACTCGAACACAATCTCTCTCCTCCCCCGCTTTAACGATAACGCTCCGAACTTCTACAGCTCTCTGTAATCTTCTTCTCAAAAATGGAGACAATGGTCTCAATTTCAAATCTTTTGTCCGGTTTTCCACTCCCTCCGGTTCGTGCTGTTACTTATTCCGCCAGTACCAGCAGCAGGACTTCATCGTTTTCTGCTACGCCGGCGAGTAAGATGAAGAAGAAGCTCTTGTTCCGTTCTCAGCAGAGTCCAAGAAAATTGTTAGGTTTCGGTTTTCGAAGTTATTCTTCTCGCAAATCGGCAATTACTTGCGGTGGCGTTTCTGAGATTAACGAGAGCCAGTTCTCCGACGTCGTATTGCAGTCCGATCGTCCGGTTCTGGTTGAATTCGTCGCCACGTGGTGTGGTCCTTGCCGTTTGATTTCTCCCGTCATTGAATGGGCTGCTCAGGTTTCAACTCTCTCTCTCCCCTTATCATTTGATTTCAAAATTTTTAAAGCATTTGCTTCATTATCTGTGAATTTATCTTGAACTGAGAAGTTGATAATTTTTTTTTGAATAAATTAAGTTTCCACGGTATTCAATTTTCCAAAATTTACCATCTAAACTGCATGTTTTTAACATAGCATAGGATGTAAATAGTGGCGGTGATACTTATATTGACCAGGGCAAATTTTAAAAATTAAGTTAATTTTTTTAATTTTATGATTTTAATGTTTATGTGGGCTTGAAGGAATATCATGTTTATTCAGAGTTCTTACAATGAAAACACTTCCAGTGCAAGTGAAACTATTCACATTTGTTCTTAGGAACTTTTACTGTTTGCAAGATTATAGGATGGTTTGAACTCTATTGTCAAATATATCTTTTGTTGATGACCAATCAGATGAGTTGACATAATGGATACGCTATTTAATATCAAAAGGTGCAAACTTTTTTTCTCTACCAGTCGTCAATATTTCTAAAATTTTATATCTCACTTAAAAAGCCGCATACTCCTCTTATTGGTATTTTTTGGATCTGTTACTTTAGTTGATAATGCTGAAATATATTTCAATGGAAAATGTTATCCTGTATATTTATGAGTTTATCTCATTTTTTGGGGTTTTCATAAGACTAGATTCTTAATAGAGGATATGAAGTATATTGAATGACAGTAAAGTGAAGGGAGAGGATTTGGTGGTGTTGAGACATCTTTAAGTGTACGCATTCAATATCAAATTGATCATGTAGGCCTCTTTATTTTACGCAGAAATAAAGAGGCAACTATAACAATTGTTGTATTGCTAGTTCTGTGATCCTGTTACTGAAAGTCACTGGTCCTCCCTTCTTTTGAACGGTTGAAACAGATGGAATATGAAAGGGTGAACAAAGAAAACTGATGTTGTTTCGTACGTAGTATGTACTTTTTTGTAATTTGTAAGCACTAAGCATACATATTGGGATATTTCCAGAAAGAATTTATGAGGTTCAAAAATATGATTTGGAGAAGAATGTAGCATTGCTACAATCATATTAGCTTTGCCTTATGATGCAAACTAAGATTTGTGAATTCTAGAATTCTGCACTCTAGGTGGGCAATTATCTCAAGTCGAGTTACGCATGCTCTATTTCATTTTGTCTAACATATTGTATAGCACTGTCTTAGTTGAATCAAGTTTAGTCAAACTTTTAGCACTTTCTGTTAAGTTCCAGACAAGTAATCGAAAAGCAGAAAATCCTTGGCTTTTGGTAGGATGTGCTGTGTACTTTTCCTTCATACAATGAAAAGATTTGACACACGTTACAAGCCTGCACATGTTATTCACTCAACTTTTTTTATTTTTGGTCATATAATTATATGAGTCCTCTAATTAACTGGAAAGGAGTAATGTGTGAGGTAGTGGGAGTAGTAGTAGTAGATTGTGTAGCAGTTTGCTTTACTGAAATAAGAGTCTTGCTACATATACCGAGTTTGCGTACTCTATTAATATTTTCAACTTAAGTGGCATTTCTCCGCTGTGTCTAGTCAACTGAAAAATTGGCATGAAAAAGTCGGAAGCTATATCATTACCCTGTTTTAACAGAGGGCACAATCAAAGAACAGACGACTGCTGTTACAAGTTAAAGCAGGTCTGTTAGTTACATGGAAATATGGAATAGACTCAGGTCATCAGGCATTTCTACTATTTCTGATATTAATAAGATCAGAAATGTGTCCCTCTTGTCAGTCACTTAGATTGGATAGTAAGTTTGCTATTTCCAGAAATAAGAAGAGTTAGTATATGGGATGAAGTCCTTACGATTCAGTGAGCTAGGAACTTTGGTGAACAACTGGCATAGGTTTTTTTACGCATAACAACATGATATGGGGCCTTATCTATCAAGCTGAGAAATCTTTTAGGTCCAAAACGAAGTGTTATTGTTAAATTATAGGGTACTTCTTACCTTTTAATTACGCATTTCTGCTATAAGTATTCTTTCAGTTAATTGTTTGATAGTATTGCAATTACAGCCCCCTCCCCCCCCAAAAAAAATAAAATAAATAAATAAAATAACTGATGTTCATTGTTAATTATCAGGAATACCAAGAACAACTCTCTGTTGTAAAGATTGATCACGACTCAAACCCACGATTGATTGAAGAGTACAAGGTTTATGGACTGCCGGCTTTGATTCTCTTCAAAAATGGGAAGGAAGTACCAGAGAGTAGGAGAGAAGGTGCAATTACAAAAGCAAAGCTAAAGGCCTATCTTGATGCACTACTGGAGTCGGTATCTGTACCATAGTTACTGGATTCCTAATGGAATCTTAGTCACACTGCGATAAGAGTTGGATATGCGATAAGAGTTGGATATGGTAACACTTCTTTGTATTCATTAAGTTATTCTTGGAATGTATAACAAGGCCTTCCTGTAATATAGATATCCGCTATAAATATCTATGTAAAATCTAATGACTTCAGGACTTGAAATTTGGATAGTTTATGTGATGGATATATTTTGTGCTGATCAACATACATCACTTGGATATGTTAATTTTTCTTAGACGTTTTCCCAAATATGCATGAAATGCAACCCTGGAGCTTGGCCATTAATCTCTTAAAGCGGCACTGGTAGCGATTCTTGCTGGCCATGCATTGGTGCAGCCTTGTTAAAATTTTAACTAGGTGCGTTTGGTTATTGTCACCGTTTTTTATTGCCATTCATAGTCTAGTCGGTCCTTTGTTTGATATTCACCCAATTGTTACACAGAGATACTTGAATACTCAGATAGGTTGCACAAACCCA
Source organism: Hedera helix (assembly GCA_947179155.2). Taxonomy (NCBI): domain Eukaryota; kingdom Viridiplantae; phylum Streptophyta; class Magnoliopsida; order Apiales; family Araliaceae; genus Hedera; species Hedera helix. The sequence continues at coordinate 38,096,401 of OX359282.1, read as the reverse complement.
GTTATTTGTTTGGGTAAATTATTTTCAGAACCAAAAAATGGTTTGAAAGCATCCAAATTGGTAACTGCGGCCAAGCCACGTATAGCACACAATGAGTGGATGCTTTTCTCTCTGTGATATGTTGTGGAGTCTCGTAACAATTTTTATGTGCATGACAAATTTTGGTCTTGCAAAAAGGAGTTTGATGTGGTAAGTGTATAACCGTATAAAAGTATAAACCATGGAGGTTGTTAAAGTTTCTATTAATACTCCATTATACATAAGAATGGAATCTTGACGGTAAACTTGGTGATATAATGTCATTTTATAATATATATTTAGTATAAGTATTTTTTTTTAAAATATAAAAAATAACAAATGAGGCTCTTTCATATTATTTTTTAATTGGAAATGAGAGTTTCAATATTTTTTTTGAATAATAAAATTACATTTGCCACATTTAGACATGTTTTTTTGATAATATATATATATATATATATATATATATATATATATATATATATAATAACATGTAACAGATAAAAAAAATAATATGCAACGATGTAAACTTTATCTAATAAGTAAAAAAAATTAACAAAAAAAGGAAAAAAGAAAAAAGAGAAGAAAGAAATGAGAGTCTTATTTACACGCCGAAAGAATTATGGAAAAGAAACGAGGTACAAAAGAAAAAAGAAATAAGCATTAAAGACACCATTCTTATTCAGTAATTTGTAGTGATTAGTTCGTAATTCAGTTGAAGAAACTGAAAGACCATTAACAATTTGTTCTTCCATGATAAACACTCCAAGCACGATCATAAACCAATCTCATATAATTACCCTGATAAACAAATGCAAGAACATGAGAGCAATCAAACAAATTCACGCTCAAATCATCACAGATGAAAGCTTCTTTCCTCATCAGACCTCACTTGAACTCTCGAAGTTAGTTTCTTTCTGTGCGGTTTCACCTCATGGAAGCTTAGCCTACGCAAAAGCCATATTCAATCAGCAAAAGAACCCACATGTTTCATTCTACAATAGTATTATTAGAGGATTGTCATCAAGTAAACAGCCCCTTGAATCTCTTTTGTTGTACCAAAGAATGCTTGAAAATGGTTTGCGGCCCAATAATTTTACTTTCCCATTTGTGATCAAAGCTTGCAACGAATCTTCTATGACCAAATATGGGATTCTAGTTCATACCCATATTGTTAAATGTGGTTTAGAGTCTGATTCTTACATTCAAAGCTCATTGATTTGTTTGTATGTAAATGGGAAAGATTTACATGCTGCAAAGCAGCTGTTTGATATGTGTTCTGAAGAAGATACTGTTTGTTGGAATTCCATGATTGATGGTCATGTGAAATCCGGTTCTATGGTGCTTGCAAGAGAAGTTTTTGAACGAATGGTGTGCAGGGATGTAATTTCTTGGAACACTATTATCAATGGCTATGGAATTATTGGTGATATTGATGAGGCAAAGAAGCTGTTTGATGAAATGCCTGACAGAAATATAGTGTCTTGGAATTCGATGTTAGCAGGATATGTTAAATGTGGGAAAGTTGAGGATGCACTTAAAATGTTTGGTGAGATGCCATATAGAGATGTTATTTCGTGGAACGTCATGTTAGCTTGTTATGCACAGAGTGGAAAGTCGAATGAAGCTCTTGCTTTATTTGATGAAATGAAGGCTATGGGAATAAGGCCAACTGAAGCTACCATTGTGAGCCTTTTATCGGCCTGTGGTCATTTGGGAGCTCTAGATCAAGGGTTACTTTTCCATTCATGTATCAATGATAACAAGATTGAGATCAACTCCATTGTTTGTACCGCATTGGTGGACATGTATGCTAAATGTGGTAGCATTACTCGTGCTTCTGGAGTTTTTTATTCTATGGAATCCAAAGATCTTCTTGCTTGGAACACCATTATAACTGGAATGGCCATGCACGGTTATGCTAAAGAGGCCCAGCAACTCTTTAAGGAAATGCAAGAGGATGGTGTGGCACCAGATGATATAACTTTTGTGGCAATGCTCAGTGCTTTTCGTCATGCAGGAATGGTAGAGGAAGGTCGAAGGCTATTGGCTTGCATGAGCAGTGTTTATGGTGTTGAACCCAAGGTTGAGCACTATGGCTCTGTTATTGATCTCCTTGCTCGGTCTGGGCAAGTGGAGGAGGCCTTGGATTTGATTAGGACTATGCCTATGGAGCCTAATGCTTCTGCCTGGGGAGCATTGCTCGGAGGATGCAGGATTCACGGGAATGCTGAGGTGGGTCAGAAAGTAGGAAAACACCTAATCAGTCTTCAACCGCAGCATAGTGGCCGGTATGGAAATCTTCTTTATGCTTAGCAGCTAGTTAATAATGGAGCATTTTATTTATGCACGATAATTTATAAATCCCCCTTGAAATAGCAAGTACTATAGCAAGTTTCTTTTTGGGCAAGTATAATATCAAGGTTCTTGATTATACTATGTAGTATTAAAGATTTTCTTTTTTCCTGTACAGCTATATACTTCTTTCAAATATATATGCTGCTGCAAAACAATGGGATGACGCAAAAAAGGTGAGAAATCTTATGAAAGCCAAAGGCATTACCAAAGTGCCAGGAGTGAGTGTGATAGAGTTGAAGGGAATTGTGCACAGGTTTGTAGCTGGAGATTGGTCTCACCCCGAGTCTAAGCACATTTATGAGAAATGGGGTGAGATATTAACACAGTTGCAGAGTAAAAATGGATATGCACCAGATACAGATCAAGTATTGCTTGATATAGAAGAAGAAGAGAAAGAGAATGCTTTATCTGTTCACAGTGAAAAGCTGGCAATTGCGTACGCATTTTTACACCTTAGTCCACATGAAGCCATCAGAATTGTCAAGAACCTTAGGGTATGCAGAGACTGTCACGACGTTACAAAGCTGATTTCAAGAATTTATGGTCGGGAAATCATTGTGAGAGACAGGAACCGTTTTCACCATTTTAATGATGGTCATTGTTCTTGCCTTGATTTTTGGTAGAATTGGACTTTTGAAAGAATGCTGTATATATATATATAGCTCTGGGGTAACCAAGAATATGTCAAACTCGGGCCAGCCAGGTGTGGCTTGCTTCATGTCAATTATGATAATTCACATAGAAATCAACTCAAGTATCCCTTTTCCGTTTTCACTTGGAGGTTGTTGCAGTTTATGAACAATACTGTTCAAGGTTAGTGCTCAATGTTTGATTTATTCGGCCACAAAACTTAACATAATGCGGTGCTCATGTTTGTTTTCCAAGATATCCAACTGTTATTCCTTTTCTTCATGAAATTAACATGCATGTAAAGTAGTGATGTTTGCTTTGGAGCATATTCCTGTTATGGGGTCAAAGAAAACATGGTTTAAAACATAATTTCTGAACAACATAGTGCATGTGTCTGTGTGTATTTTTGTGCAAGAATATTCTCTCGTATTCAGAAGCTTCAAGTTGCTCAAGTGAAATAGCTCAGTTGAGGAAGACCCAAATTTTCAAATCATAACGATTTGTTTGTTTCACGGTAAAATGACATAAATACTACTATTATGTAACCGCTGCCTTCTACTCTTTTCTTGTAACAGGTATTATTTCGTTAAAAGTATGCGTTTGCCACTTACTTTTTACTTGCAATAGTAATTTTCTTCTATTTTGATTTCCTCGTCTCTTTTATTTACAGCCAAAGACACTCCATTTCCAGATGCAAGTCTACTCTACCTGTTATGACTTCCTAACTTGGTGATTCAGCAAAAAAACATTGGGTAATAAATAAATGGATATCAAGAATTGTGCTGTAAATAACTGAAATCATACAAGAGGTCGACTATATCTTCCATCAAGCGAAGAAGACAGACCAAGGAGGATACTTGTCAATTAATATAAATCCCTAAAGCCTGACTTTATGGTGTACTACCAATTTGGAAGTATCCATACATAAATACAAATGATCACCTCCTTTTTTTAATACCCTTTTACCCCTAAAACACTCCCTTTATTTCCTCTCCAACACACACACACACACACACACACACACACACACACACACTTATATATATATTACACATTTATTGCCACACCTCCAACCTCTCAATTTATCCTTCATTATATTTTTCAACCATGGCTACAACAGAACTAGTTCTGCAATATGGCTACAACACTAAACCATCAAGTCTTTTGGACTCCATCTTCATGACTACGGTGAAAACGGCGGCGAGAACGCTCCTGGCCGTGACGGGGTGCGTGAAAACCGAGAATGCCGGAAGCTGGAAGCTTACGGACCACATTAAGTACATGTTTATGCTCATGACTTGGATGACTGTTTGGGTTCTTAGGGTTCTGATGGATCGTTTCCCTGGCTCCATTGGCTCAAATTATTCTAATAACCCTCATCTCTTTGAGGGTTTTTCATCCGTTGGATCAATACTTGATCTAGCATCATTTTCATCATCTTCCACATCGTATGCTTCTACTTCTTCATCAGTTTCTTCTTTGGATTTGGTTCTGTATCAAGGGTCTGATGATATGCTACCAGAGCAAGCCCTTGGTAAAGCGCTGTCACACGTGAGTTCTCTTCTATTTTTTATCTGTTTTCGCGAGCTTGGTTGCGATTGTGTTTTTCAGATGATTTCTCATTACTCATGTCAACATTCTCGACTAAGGAAACACTAATATCGATATCTTGTTCAGTTTGTGAACAACAATTATTTTTTATCTGTTTTCGCTAGCTGATCATATTTTCACAAGATTTTTCACTACTCATGTCAACATTCTCAATAAGATAGAGAAACACTAATATTGATATTGATTTCGCTAGCTTGGTTGCGATCATACGTGTTTTCTGCATGATTTCTCATTACTCATGTCAATATTTTCAATATTCTCCGTACACTAATATTGAGATTGATATTGTGTTTAGTTTTCAACATTCTCCATACACTAATATCGAGATTGATATTGTGTTTAGTTTTTGGACAATTATGCCGGAATGAGACATGTGGGTGAGATTATACACTTAAGATCAATTATAAATTCATATATGATCAAATAGAGAACAACTGTAGAGCTGTTTGCCTACTCATGTTTGCCGACGTTAGCACCTCAATGCATACACTTGCATGTAAATTACTAAATTATCCCTCATCCATTTACTTTCTTTTTTGTTAAGATACTTGCCTTGTTAAACGAATTACCGGCGACGTTGAGGAAGTACCAGTTCTCCGTGGCGATGGCCGATAAGATCGTCGACGAAAATGCGAGGGACGGCCACGTGGAACTACTCCAGATCAATCGTTCGGCTCTGGGTTCAGCATTCGCGCGTACATCCAGCCTTTTGTACCGCTCGCTCTCTCAGAGCAGCCAAACCGTGGAGGACTACTCGAGCGGGTGGACTACACACATCTTCGGTTCACTCCCCCTTGGTGGGCGCAGTGTTTCCTTTTTTGGTTAGTGGCGTCACGCAGCGGCGGCCGTTGGTGTTGGAGGGCGCATGTGACGATCACGTGATAGCGGAAAAGCATGCACAGGAGTTGCTGTGGTTAACCAACAAGATGAGGTTTTGTGGGGTGGTGGATTAAGCTTTGTTGCAGTGGAGCTTTGCTACTGGTGTGGCTTCCATTTCTCTGACTGCTAATCCTAGGGTCCAAGGCTTCATTGTCAAGATTTCAGGTATATCCTGCGTTGAAAATTTTATATTTGCAGTAGACGTAATTTTTTTTAGTACACGACCCATGCATGCATGATTATTTAATTTCAAGTATGATCAGTTAACAATATTTTTTGTGATTTTGTTTATTTGAATGTATGTAGCTATATTATTTGGAGAACTTACTCGAGGCCAAAAGTCAAGTGAAGTTCAGGCTGCCAGCGCTTTGGCTGCCATTGTTTTGCTTTGCAGAGAATGGGCTTTCGTATCCTATAGTAACAAATTACGAGAAGGCTGAAATGGAAAGATTAATGAACCACTTAATCTCCACCTTACCTGTAGCTGATCAACAAATCATCCTCACAAATTGGGTGCAAGACTTCACCATGTCCACCTCAGATTGGCCTAATCTCCAATTATCACATGATCGTTGGTGCATGCCACACAACTCGCAAGCTTATTGTGTAAATTAAACTTATTTAGCAAAATATATAGTAAAATTATAATTATGGCATATGTTATGTGTATATAAATAAATAAACAACTACATGAAGCTCTCGTATGTAAAGTATATTGAACTTGTAGTTACTACAACTCTGCAAGCATCTATTCTAGTAAGCAGCTTGTAGCACTAAATGGTACATGAACTTGCATATATGTGCTACTCTGTCCATAATAAGAGTTTTATTTTATATCCATTATAATTTTTTAGATTTTTAATATCAATTTATCTATTAAATATATGTCTTAAGTATATCCTGAGGTAGCTTAATTTCTGGTGGTGATCTTACAATGCTTCATATATGAGACTGTGATGGGATCCTATATACAAAATCATAACGAAAGTATGTTTTATGTTTAGGTATATTATGCAAATTGAAGTTTCTAAATGTGTTTATCTATAATAATATTTTGATCTTTTTATTTCTTGTATATTGGTTGAAATTTTTTTATCCTTATATTCTTCTTCGTTGTTAAGAATATTCAGACTTAATAATTCTCCAATCTTTTGAACCATATTAAAAAGTCTATAATAATTTTCACTCTAATTTTTCATTAATTTTTATTGACCTGTACTTCATAATGGGGTTGTATTCCAATGTTAGAATGAAACCAAATTTTACCAAGTTAGAATGTGATTTTTTTTACCATGGATATGTCTTTTGACCAAAAAAAAGACATTAAAATGAAGAAAAATTAAAAACCCAGAAGAGGTGTTGAGAATTTAGACAATCTAGGGACAAGTCCAAGGTCGCAATACGTACCCCATTGAGCCCAACCCAAGCCCATAGCAAAACAAGCGTCTTCCTTATATGCAAATTTAATTTTTTCGAACCAATCCAACAAAAAAAAACATTCGCCGGAATTTATTTCTCTCTCTAGTCATCATTTTCGTATACGCCTACCATATCCTGTACACACGCCTACTTTACATATACATAAACATTCAATCAAACAAATAAACAAGCAAACAAATCCCCTACATATTTATCTGTATATCGATCGATTCTTGTAATCGCCATTTTTGTCAAGCTCGCTTTCGTCCGTTTTCGATTCCCAAAGTAATGGAGAACTCGAAAGCTGGAACCAACGAAGCCAAGAGCACCATCAATTCAAACGAAGAGGACCCTAATAATAACAATACTATCAATTCCTCAGCAGCTGCTACAGTTTTAGCAGGAGGCGGTGGTGAATCGAACGCGGCGGCCGCGGCGGCGGCTGCAGCGGTTGGGAACGAAAATGAAGATAGTCGTCAAACGAGAACTCCCTTCACCAACCTCAGTCAGGTCGATGCTGATTTCGCCCTCGCCCATACAATATATGAACAGGTTTCAACATCTTTTTTATATATGTATAGGTGGATTATGCTTCTGTGTTGTATTGATTTGGAGTTTGAAGAAAGGGGGTCATGTGCCTCAGTTGCTTCACTGATTACGATTTTCTATTTATTCCGTCTTTTGTACTCGGTTTCTTCAATCTGAAAAATCTCTTCTTCACTCTTACTCTATCTCTATACGTGTGTATTTGATTGAAAGTTAGGATTTTTTTTGTCGCCCGATCAATTATTACTTGATTATCCGTATCCATTTCTCGTTATTCTGTTTAGCTTGTGGACTTTTTGTTGGAAATTTATGAACTTTTGCGCGTCAATTGCTTCATAGATTTCGATTCTGTATTAGTTGCCTTTCTTGGATTCTATTTCTAATCTAATTCAACACTCAGCTCCCTCTATATGTGTCAATATATATATGCACGGATACATCCCTGCGCAACTTATTATAACAACTTCGAGTTTGAACCGTTTTCTCCCCAAATTGCATCTTGACTATGACTAGTTCTATATGTCTCTAGCTGTTCAATTTCATTCCTTAATTCCTTAATGGGGATTTTAGCACTCGACTCTGATATAAGGTTTTCAAGTTCTCCTTCTGATCCGTCTTTTTTAATTTGCCAACTACCCAATTGGCTTTTGTTGTTAAGTTACTTTTGATAACTTGGGAATTAGATGAAAATAAAAGTATTTGTGTGAAACCTTGAATTTAAACTACTTGTGACTTTTTGAGCTAGCTAAAAATTCCTTTATTAAGCACATGTGCACAACTTGAAATTCTATGTTGTCTTTCCCTTTTCCTATTTTTTCCTTTGAAAATGTGACAGCATGAGTTGAAGTTCAATTTCCCAATTAAAGACATTAAGTAATTGTAAGTCACTGCTGATTTTGTGTTCTTGTTATTGGTGCTTGGATCTAGTTCCCCTCCAAAACACCTTCATCCAGTTTCACCCAGTCATGTATTTGATGATTGACGAGTGACTAAAATAGATTTTTATGACCAAGATAATCCTAAATAAAGTACCATTGTAACTCATTGTTAACTTAACATCTGGACAACTATTATGATTATAACTTATTTGGGATGATCTTGGTGATTAAAATCTACATTTGCCAATTGTTCATGTATTGGATGAAATTGAGTGAAATGCATGTTTGAGGGGAGTCAGAACCGTAGCTCATTAAGGTTTCTTATTGGATTAATTGAACTTGATTTGCATTGGATTAGGAAAGGGCGTTTAGTTTGATACGACGAATGAACGGCGATGGAAGTGATTATGGAAGTTGGGAGGCTGGAAGCTATGTGCCTGAGGAGGATGATGATGATGATGATGATGATGATGATGAATTTGATGATCTCAATGAAGATGAGTGCGATGATTCTGATGCAGATGATGATCAGGATGATTATGATGATGAAGAAGATGCATTTGATGTGCATGCTCATTCTGATGACGGAGATGATGATGATAATCGAGGTGTTGAAATAGATCCTGTTGATTTTCCAAGCGATGAAGCCTATGCAAGAGCCTTGCAAGATGCTGAAAATCGAGAAATGGCTGCTAGATTGCTTGCTCTATCTGGGATAAATGAGAGTGAGTGTCTTAATTAGACTTGTTATTTACAGTTGTCTTGTTTTCTATCTCCCTTTACAGTGCTGATAATTTGGTGATTGATAGAGATTGTGAACTGATGTTGGTTGCAGGGGAAGCTGAGGAGGCAGAGGATCATGATGGTAATTCTCAGGTAACAATTTGTTGGTATCAACCATTTACTGCATCAATCAGATTTTGATCTCGTCTACATCTCTCATATAAAACTTAGAATCTTTATGATGACATTAATTTACTATGGTGTTGTGGGAAATTGTCTAGATATTGTCAGTTTTTTGGATACTTGTAAAGAAAATACTGGGAGATTTTGCAGACATGGATACTAACCTTTTTTGTTACTAATATTATATTGAAACTTCCCATAATTTTGAACGAAGCATCTATAGCCAAATAAACTTATTATGTAATTTGATAGATTATGTTAAATTTCAAACTTTTGTTAGAACGAGGAATAGTCTTAAACATGTTTGGGACTGTAGATTTGCATTAAAGGTCTGGTACAACTACTACATGTTTGGGACTGTAGATTTGCATAGTACTCAGACTTGAAAATTGCTAGAATAAATGGAAATGGATAAGCAAAATTGGTGGATGCAGAGGTGTCAATTCTATAAGCAGCTGCTCACTTGCTTCCTATTGTGGACAACATGGGGATCACGTTCCAAAATGACACGACTGGACTTCTTATCAAATTCCGAAAAGTAGGATCAAAGATGATTAGTTCGTCTTGACCTATCTAAATATATCAATGCCTGAATGAATGTATCATCTTAATTTATAACTTAAATTGTTTGAGGGAAGATATAACTTGAAAATCAACAAAGACTTGGCTAAGCTATTTGTTTCATGTTCAAGTTCTTCTTAAGTATGTATCTTGTGTTCATTATAGTAGTTATTACTGCAGTCTTGTTGAGTTGAGTATGAGCACCTTATGTGTTATCAGCTCTTTCAGGATACCTGGGAGGATGTTGATCCTGATGAATTATCATATGAGGTAAGTTGGCCATGGTATGTAGTGACTTCTGTAGGATTGCATTGTAAAACTATTTGTATTTTTATGTTTTATTCCAAGGATTGTGGGTTCTATTTTTTAGGAATTAATTGCCTTGGGTGACATGGTTGGAACTGAGAACAGAGGGCTCTCTGCTGATTCAATAGCCTCGTTTCCCTCGATGAGTTACAAGATGCAAAGCAATCAAGATGGAAACAGTGAATCGTATGCATGCTTATTTGCGTACTCAGTACTGTTTTAAATGAGGTCATATGTTTATGACATTCTGCCCTTCCTTTCAGGTGTGTAATTTGCCGGCTGGACTATGAGGATGGTGATACCCTGACTGTGCTTTCCTGTAAGCACTCATACCACTCCGAGTGCATAAATAATTGGTTACAAATAAATAAGGTAATACATTATTTCTATTTTGATTTGCTTTCTGCTGGTGGTATTAGGATCAAGAGAGAATATCTATAAGCTGAGGGGTTTTGTTTGTTAATTATTATCCATTTAGTGCTTTGTCCAAACTTCCTTGTATGATGAAAAGGACTTCCTTCACATTTTTGGTTGTGGTAAACAATATAATTGAGCATTTCATTCAACATGGAGTCATATTTTGCTTAATCTAGATCTTTGCTTTTCCATTATTTTCACATGAAATGTTCTTGCTCCAGCACAATTATGACTGTTCACCTGATTAAGGGTTGCTTTTGTTCTTTATTATGCATTATTTATCCACAAGTAGAAGTGCTAAAGGGTTTCTATACTTCTGTTTTCCCCTTGTTATATTCTCTTTTTATTTTATTTCCCTAAGTTTCTTCAGCATTGGGCTCAGCGTAAATCATATGGGAAATTAGATTCTGGGGAAGCTTGGTTCATTAGGAGGAAGTATATGAGCAGATCGTTGTTCCTAAATCTAAGAACTGAATATTTGAGTGAGCTTCACCACAACTTAGCTGTACAAATTTTAACTGATACTTGAGGGATATAAATAGTGGTAGACTTGGCTTGAGTGCATTTTTGAACATCTGGTAGATGGTTTGGTCATCGCCTCCCCATTCTCTCTCTCTCTACCTCTTTAAATTCAAGAAAAGTTTCAAATCATGATTATAGTTGAAAGCAGCATTTATTGATTGTATTTCAGTGGGTTCTTAATTGTGCAAGACTTATATATGGTTATCTAAGATCACCGACATACCTGATATTTTAAATGATAGATTCTCTTTTGCGAAAACTTCATGTAGTCTGATATACAGTGTTAGCTGGGTACTAAAAAAAATAAATAAATATATATATATATATATATATATATATATATATATATATAGAGAGAGAGAGAGAGAGAGAGAGAGAGAGAGAGAGATGGAGAGGGGAGGGGAGGGGAGGGGAGGGGAGGGGGAGCGAGAGCGAGAAAGCTTGCTAGTTAGTTTATTAGGTGCATTGATCCTTTAATATTTGTAAGGTTGTGGATTATTGTTGTTACAATTAATATTCTCGGTTTTATTTTGTGCTCTCAAACATTCTGTTAAAAACTATTCTCAAGTAAAACATTCTGCTAGAGAACTGATGGATGTATGACTTATTATGTGGCTGTAGGTTTGCCCTGTTTGTCGTGCTGAGGTCTCCACATCCGGAAACAGTTAGCAGAGATATTGGTGGCCCTTTTCTACAAGTTACAAATATCCTAAATAAGATGGGCAGACAAAAAGATAGTTCACCGGCTCTTGTTCTAAACTAATTTGCCTCTTGGTGGTGTAAAGACTGCCAAATCTGTTTTTGTATACATTCTTGATGCTGCCCCAAAACAATTAGCATACTTTCTAATCTTCCCTTTTGTTTTACTTTTGTCTGTTCATTTTCGCCTTCAGCTATTGTGAATTGGTTAGTTTTCTTATCAACTGTTTTTACAACTTTCAATGCTGCAAAGGGTTAATGGTTTGGATGGTTTGCCAAGATGACTGAATTATATAGTTTCTTAGATAATTGGCATCCAAATGAAATATAAGCTTGAAAATTTGATTGTAAGTGCTCAAATTTGGGTTCTTTTCATGTTAAGAATATCCGGCTGGGGTAGATGAAAAGAATCTCACCATGCATTGTACTTTATCAATCCTTTACTGGACTGCTTCAAATTGGAATGTCCATGATAGAGATTATTCTACATTTAACTTCTTTTTTTCCTCCCTAAACTTGGTGTAATAGGAACTAATTTTTTCTTCAATAGCTTGGCATAAATTATATATCCTCTTTACCTTAGACTTGTAGCACGACTAGTCATCTGGTGTGGATGATTGAGGCATGCTTAAAAAATTCTTAATCAACTTCGTACTTCGAGCTAAATTAGCAAGTTGATACTCTTGAAAAATGAAAAATAGGTTTATTTTCAAATTCGAACTCAGTTGTAACATTGACTTCATTGTACTTTCATTTTTTTTATTTAAAAATAAAATCTAAAAATTTCACGACAATAAGTACATATTTTTTTGTGGGTCGGATCGGATCGGATCCAACAATAAGTCACTTTTTAGGTGGGAAGCTCACATTCGTGGATTAGATATTTACAGGGTAATGACGATGATACAGTGAAAATATCATTTTTAGGACAAATATACCCTCACCGTTGTGGCCAAAAACACCCTAACCATTCTTTCTTCTCTTCCCTCCAACGAATCAAATCAACCACCTCTACGTTATACTTCTAAATTTCTAATTTTTGGGCTACTTCTAAATTTCTAATTCTTGGGCTGTGCATTTGTGTGTTACTCTATCCAGTTTTTAATGTTGAACACTTCATTGCTATCTAAATGTGGTAATCTAAGTCAGAATTTCATAATTTTGCTTGATAAATGCAAATCAATGTCAGAGCTTAAGCAAATACACGCTCTGGTGATTGCCTTTGGCCTTACTCAAGACGACCCACTTGCATCAAGAATCCTCTCGTTCTCCGCAACTTCTGATTCAAGTGATATCGATTATTCTTATCGGATTTTTTGTCAACTCTCAAATCCCACAATCTTTAACTGCAACACAATTATCAGGGGTTATTCTAAAAGCAAAAACCCCAACAAGTCAATTTATCTTTTCCTTGAAATGCTGCGGACTGGGGTTAACCCAGACTATTTAACTTACCCTTTCCTTCTCAAGGCGTTAGCTCGGTTATCGGAGCTCCGGCTTGGTTTGGCAATCCATTGCCCCATTGCAAAGAGTGGTTTTTTGTCTGATAAATTTGTTAATAATTCGCTGATTCATATGTATGGTTCTAGTGGGGAATTAATTTATGCACGGAAGGTGTTTGATGAAATGTGTAATAAGAATTTGGTGTCGTGGAATTCTATGTTGGATGCTTATGCTAAATGTGGGGATCTTATTTCTGCACAGGAATTGTTTGAATTAATGCCTGAGCGGGATGTTGTGTCGTGGAGCTCTTTGATTGATGGGTATGTCAAGGATGGGGATCATAGAGAGGCTTTGGCAGTGTTTGATAGAATGCGAGTTGTGGGTGCTAAGGCTAATGAGGTTACTATGGTGAGTGTTTTGTGTGCTTGTGCTCGCTTGGGTGCACTTGAGAAGGGGAGGACGATGAATAGATATATAATTGAGAATAGGTTGCCATTAACTTTGGTGTTGCGAACTTCGCTTGTTGACATGTATGCCAAATGTGGAGCAATAGAGGATGCATTAGCCATGTTTCATGGGGTTCCAGTTAGACGAACTGATGTTTTAATCTGGAATGCCATGATAGGAGGGCTTGCAACACATGGATTTGTTAAGGAGTCGCTTGATATGTTTACAGAAATGCAGAATGTAGGGATCACACCAGATGAGATCACATACTTGTGTGTCTTGAGCGCTTGTGCTCATGGGGGATTAGTGAAGGAAGCTTGGTGTTTCTTTGAGTCTCTTGGTCAAGATGGCTTGAAATTTAAGAGTGAGCACTATGCTTGTATGGTGGATGTTCTGGCACGGTCAGGTCAATTAGCAGAGGCATACCAGTTCTTGTGTCAAATGCCAATGCAACCGACTGCTTCCATGTTAGGTGCATTACTTGGCGGATGTATGAACCATAGAAAACTAGCTCTTGCAGAAATAGTGGGCAAAAGGCTTATAGAGTTGGAGCCAGATCATGATGGTAGATATGTTGGTTTATCAAATGTTTATGCAGTTGTTAAACGTTGGGATGAAGCAAGAACAATGAGAGAAGCCATGGAGAGGAGAGGAGTGAAGAAGTCTCCAGGGTATAGTTTTGTGGAGATATTTGGAGCCCTTCATAGATTCATAGCTCATGATAAAACTCATCCTATGTCAGAACAAATCTATATCATGCTAAGCATACTTGTAGAACAAATGACATCCGATGTAGACTTTGTAACAGAACATTCTTTGTATGATGTTGAATATGTGAGTACATGTTTTTCCTTACAACTATGCAATTTAAATATTTCAAAATATTTTACAAATCGTAAAGTTGTTTTGATATTCCATGGTAAAGTTTATAATACATTAGTATTTCCTAAATTCTTTTCTTTGCCTTGGTTAAAGAACAAAAGTTTTACTTTTGCAGGCTTTAGAAACTTAGTATTATGATGGTGTCAACTCAAGCCGGAGAAGGAAACTGGCTCCTCTAAGCAGTGTCTCCTCGAACATCTGAACATGTTTGCTCCTCAGTCTTCCTCTTCCTTGCCAATTATGCCAGTTTGAAGCTTGACATACATGCTTCATGGGGTAGTTTGAAATCATTGACATTTTTGAAGTCATGGTACTGAAGTTATGATTATGCTTAGCAGGTGAATCCACCAATCATCGACCAGTCTTCATCCATAACAATGTTGATATTGGAGAACAGTGCGCCCATAGTTAGTAATGACAATGACCCGTGTATAGAAATTTTTTCCAAATAGAGTAGACCCTTTTGAACTGCTAGAATTGACATTATCTGAGGTGCTGTGATGTGTAACAGGAGACGCTAACTGCAGCCGAGGAGCAGGAGGCCAAATTTGTTCTGAATGACTTTCTTCTGTTCTTGAAGTTGAGGAATATCTTGAATGATTGTTTTGAGCTTTTCAGCTAATCATTCAGATAAAAAGAAATAATTTGGAAACTAAGACTGGGAGCATACGTATATTTCTTACATTCCTTGCTTGAATATTATACTCTGGAAATTAAGAATACCACCGCATTGTACTAATTAAATACTTTTACTCTGGCAGGTCGTATTTATGTTGCTTGCTCAATGTTGTCATGCAGTTCAGTTATTCTTATAGGACTCGGCTGTCTTAACAATTAAACCACGAGGCACTTGGTGAACCGGTGTTACAGTCTGGGCCATGTGAGAAGCCGGGAGACATTGCTTTACACAAAGGGCAAAGGGGTCTGGAAGTGTTTATGTAATTGATGATCTGATGAGCATTCAGAAATCCCACTGTTTATGAAGGATCCTCACTAGTCCCTGAAAGAGGAGGTTTTATAGCATAATCAAGTTCTAAAATTCTATTAATGCGGGGTTGCATTATGTACTGCAGTTCTGATTGCTTTAGAAAAGAATAGTTAGATTGTTTGATAACATCATTGCATTAGAAAAAACAAAGTTGTAATTATGGAAATTCCAAATTCGTAGAAGTAATTCTAATTTATACCAGTTTCTCGAAGATTACTAGTTGAAGGCCTTAGAAATGAGGTGGTCTCTGAATATCTCTTTTACCTATTTTTCTTATAATATGAAAAATACAGAAATTAGGATATTTAATATTAATTGTCTTCTAGCTACTTAAATCACACGAATTAAGTCTATATATCTCGTTTTAGAAAATATTAGTTTGTATTATATATAACTGACAATAAAAAAAAAATACATAACATAGCAAAATTTATCATTTTCCAATTCATTTGTTATAAAGTAAAATACAAACAGAGGTTGCCTTGTGTAATAGCCATTAGCCAATTCAATTAATCAATTCCAGCATGTATTCCCACCCAACCAAACGACCCTTAAAGAGATCCCGCATTTTCGCTACAACGTTGAGTTTACTTTTCAGACAGTCTATTCCTCCTTCAGCATAAATCATAATCAAACCCCATCGATCTTAAAGCGTTAAAAAACCTAATTTTGTTGTTTTTGAAGTACACACGAGCAAGAGAGGGCATTTCCGATGGCTCGACAAGCCACGAGATTCATTGCCAATTTGTCTTCAAAGCTCTCTTCTTCTTCTTCTCAATCGCTCTCCCAATCTCGATGTTTAGGCACAGCTCCGCCGCCTCCGTCTGTGTTCGTTGACAAAAACACCCGCGTTATTTGTCAGGGCATCACCGGCAAAAATGGGACCTTCCACACTGAACAAGCCATCGAATACGGCACTAAGATGGTAAAAGAGTTTAATGGATATATAGGTGTATTTATGTTCATAATTTCATATTGATGATATATGAATGTGTGTGTATCTGTTATTTTTGTTGGATAATTTAGTAATGGGTTTCAGTTATTTGCAGATCTGTGAAGTTGGTTATGCTGTTTTCTTTATGTTGTAATTGAATTACGTAATACATGAACATCGATGGCTTTCTAATGTTGAATGTGTGTTTTAAATACCTTAATTTTATAAAGTCTAGGCCTTTGGTGCTTTTTGTCGTGAAGAATATTTAATTGCTGAGCGTGGAAACATTTCAAGAATGAACATGCCAACGTTGAAATTACCTTTGCTCTAGTGTAGCTCAATTCTAATTTTTGTTTACTTTAAAGTATTTGTTACTCTTTATAATTTATTTTTGTAGATTTGGTGGGAGAGTTTGGGTTAGGCTGATAGTTGTTTCTGTAGGATGCCCTATAGTGTATAGCGGCTGATCTTGGTTGCTGGCTCTGGGAGTTTCTTATAATCCTTTGTGTAAGCATTGACGTTCATGGCTGGCTCTCCCTTGTGGCATTTTTGTGAACAAATACTTAATTACTTATCCAAAAGAATGTTTTAGTTAATCTGTATT
The DNA here is from genome assembly GCA_947179155.2 of Hedera helix. Classification (NCBI taxonomy): domain Eukaryota; kingdom Viridiplantae; phylum Streptophyta; class Magnoliopsida; order Apiales; family Araliaceae; genus Hedera; species Hedera helix. The sequence continues at coordinate 38,079,353 of OX359282.1, read as the reverse complement.
TTTTCAGGATTGTCTCCTCTTCCATGAAACCGCTTAGAATAATCTTATTTGTCCTAGGATTGAGAAAAGATTTTCCCGCGAAATAAATGAAAGGATTGCATAACCTAACTAGGGCATCTTTTTCTTTTCGTTGTATTTTCTTTAATAGGTTGGTGGGGTTACCCCCAAGAAGGGCGGGACAGAGCACTTGGGCCTTCCTGTTTTCAACTCAGTTGCAGAAGCAAAAGCCGAAACGAAGGCTAATGCATCTGTTATTTATGTTCCTCCATCTTTTGCTGCAGCAGCTATTATGGAGGCAGTGGAGGCTGAATTAGATTTGGTCGTATGCATCACAGAAGGAATTCCTCAGCATGACATGGTAGTAGAAATTTTTGTGTATTAATCACAATGAGAAGATTTATTGTTTATTCCTCAGCTATTATTTATTGACATGCTTTTTTGTTGCACATTATGTGAACATTTCTTACTATATTTAAGATGCATTCTTGCAGTATAAGTTTCATGACATTTGGTTTTGATAGTCCGGAAAAATCTGGATCAGGAAGGCATCTGCAATAACAACACTATTTCTGCTGTTATTATTTTCCACTTGTAATCTTTCACATCATGTGAAAAGTGCCTATTTGACTTTCTATATATCCATTATGCCTTAGTCACAAAGCTGTGATAGCATGGTGGCATAAAAATAGCAGGATACCTAATGGAAGGGGGTGAGGTTAAGGGTTTGAGCATAAGTAGAGATTAGTTGTCCATAGTAGGTTTCTTTGTTTCTTTTGTAGAGCCTTTTGTTTTTTGGCAGAATGAGATATATCCTGGTGCTATTTTGTCCTTTCTAGATTTTTTGGGTGAGATGGGTCATGGAGTATGACGTGTCTATGTTTTTGTGTGCTATGGTTATATTCGTAGTTTTTTCTAGAAGTTTGATTCTCTTGTAGACTACCCTTTTGCTTTAGAAATTTTACTTGCACTTTTCCATTTTTCCACAGTGGCTTTGGCATTCAACCTTTTGTACTTTTATTAGAAGACAATGATTTTGAGGCCAAAATTAAACTCAAAAGTGACAATCTTTGTGGAACTGAATGGGTATAAAGATAACTCTGCATTCTTTATTGATCTAGGACTTTGTTATCATTTGGATTTTGCATCCTAAATTAGCTAAGTGATAACATGTTGCATAGGCTGAAACTGTATAAGGGAAATTTCTTAAGGTTTAAACTCCAATTAATGTGTAATGCCTTCTTCAGCCTGTTTCTTGGGCTATCAAATATGTTTTTACCTGATAGCCTAAAGAACTACTTACAGAACCAATCGCATTGATTGTCATCTTATTAACTTGTATATGGATCTTTGGTCACGTCTATTGAGATAATAGAATTCCATCCTGCAGGTTCGAGTGAAGGCTGCTCTTTTACAGCAATCAAAAACCCGGTTGATTGGTCCGAACTGCCCTGGTATCATCAAGCCTGGAGAATGCAAAATTGGAATTATGCCGGGTTACATTCACAAACCAGGGAGGATAGGAATTGTTTCACGATCTGGCACATTGACTTATGAAGCGGTGAGATGCATAGATGCATGGTTTTCATATAGTGTATGGTAATTGTGATGTTTAATGTTATATATACATATGTTGGAGCCCCTCCAGTTTATGTGTACCAGCTAGAAAACCCTTTAAGCTAAATCAAATTACCTCTCGATTATCATCATCTTATCAGTGTTCTCATTTTCTTTTGGGGTAAATAAAACGTCAGTATCTTTATACATTTATGTATGTGATGGGAGCCGAGCTTGGTTAGGCAAAGTGGTGTGTAAGATGGCATGTAGATTTAACTAATACTTTTACATTGGTAATTTGTTACGTTTCTTTTTAATTACTATAATAATGCAATTTTGCTAAGGATGTCTCTTGAACATTTCTAATAGGTTTTCCAAACAACTGCGGTTGGCCTAGGGCAATCAACATGCGTAGGTATTGGTGGGGACCCTTTCAATGGGACAAATTTCGTTGATTGCATGAAAAAGTTTATTGCTGATCCCCAAACAGAAGGTGATCTCTACTAAAGTTACTTTAAGTTTGGGTGATTTTGGTATATGTTAGGAGTTTCTGTCCTTCTCTTGAAATAAGAGAGCTTAATAGCTTATAGTCCTTTATGAAGGTATTCTAGTAGTGAATATTTAAGACTTGAAATATTTGAACTCTTACATTAAAGTTAGCCCTTCAGCATTTTGTTGGTAATTCTTTACATTAATCCAACTGCGTTCACCATTGGTGATTGAACGTTCTAGGAAGAAATAACTCGATTGCTTCCCACCTTGCCCAGTCTCTCTCTCAGCACAAATCAAGATTTTTTTTTATGGTACAATCAGTTGTGGAAATCACCTGTTGATCTCCATAGCCAATAAACTATGGAATCCTTCTATACGTCCAACGTCATCAGAATTCAATAAACTTCAGCTCAATACACATCAAATTGAATAGAAAGTGAGATTTTAGAAATTTAATCCTATCCGTAATTAGTTTGAAGTTGGTTCATATTAAACATGTTTACCATCAATTATGAGTATTTTGGTTCCGAGATTTTAGGGTAATAGGCTGCAGAGTTGCTGCATTAGTCCTTGGCTCTTACCTTGGATCAATTTTTGCTTTTCGATTTTTGGCTAATATAGGAAGGCCACTAATACTAATACTACATGTATGTAATCTAAAGCTGTCCAGCTAGTTAAATTATACATTATATATATATATATATGTTTCAATCCTTTTGGTTTAAACATGCTTGCCATTTGTATTACAGGTATTGTTCTTATTGGTGAGATAGGTGGTACAGCAGAAGAGGATGCTGCAGCCCTCATAAAGGTGAGGAATTAAGCAATTCATGTTTTATTGATAAGCATAAATGCATTTCTCTTGTTTATACACAACGAGAAGTCTAAAACTTCCTTGTTAAATTTACTACTCTTATTACATTAAAATGGACTAATTTAAGATAAAAGAGGTTGGCCACATGGTAGGCAATCAGCACATTCATCCACTTGGGCTTGTTCAAGCCTGGCAGACTAACATGACTAGTGGATTTTTGCATGTATTAGATTGAGCATGTCTACACCACTCATTTCACTATTCTTTTTATATTCAATGAATATGCAGATCCTTGGCAATTATTCTGAGAAGAGATTCTTGTTACATGCTGAGCATGTTTTCCCTCAAAGTGTTCTTGGTTATTTAGTTAAATCTTGTTAGTGGTTTATCTTTGGCCTCTATTTGGTATCTAATTATTTGCACAAATGAAACAGGAAAGTGGGACTGAAAAACCTATTGTTGCTTTCATTGCTGGACTCACAGCTCCACCTGGGCGGCGAATGGGTCATGCCGGAGGTATTTTCTATTTATTTTTTGTAAATTTGACAGCTTTATGTTCTTGTATTATGTATTTTATTTTATACCAAATTGAAATGGAAAAAAACCCTAAAGAAACATGGATATTGCTCTTGTATGTGTTATATTCCCTCTGTTCTACTTTGAATGAGATGGTTCAAACCATGTTTGCAGCACAAAGTTTAAGACGTGCCTTTGACGCATTTAGATTATAATACTTATCATACCTGTTTTTTATTAAATTACACTTCAGATGCTAAAGATTAATATAGGAAAAACTATATTACAAATATTATTTCTAAATGTATTTTTGGATTGCTTTAATATCAGTGCCACAAACGTGATTTTAAACCATTGAATTTGATGTTGATTGTGCTTTACGAGAATTTACCTGAAAATTGAGCCTTTGTCAGTTCATTTGGTGGTTATGAAACGAAGCCAGACTAGACATGTTCATTTTGTACTAGTACCACTCCTCAAATAAAGGTATCTAAAATGTGCCTTTGTTAGCTTCCTTTTACATTATTTCGAAAGTCAGGATTCAGATTAATATAGAATAAACACCTATAGTCGACAATACTTGTGCAGTAAAATTGCTCTGAATGTGCTTGTATCAGGTGTTCTTTGAATCTGAAACAATCAAAGATTATTCTGACCTAGAAATGCTGCTGCGATACTGTTTAGTCAAGTTTGACTTTGCCAATTTGTCACTGCATATGTTCATTATTTGCATTTTATCTGCTTGATTCATCATGATACCTGATTTGTTTGATTAACTAACTTGGATGTTTTCTGTTCTAATCTGCAGCCATAGTATCAGGGGGAAAGGGCACGGCACAAGACAAAATCAAGACCCTTAGAGAAGCTGGGGTGACGGTGGTCGAGTCTCCAGCAAAGATTGGAACTGCGATGCTTGACGTCTTCAAAGAGAGGGGTCTTGTGTGAATCGGTTTGGCATGAACCTAATATCCTAAATCTTTTTGTGCAGGCGTGAAATTACACGATGTGTCATGGGCCTGAAACACATTTTTTAGAATATAATAACAAAGATAAATACTGCCGCCAATGCATTAATTTTGTTCTCGATGCAACCTTGAAAAGGTATAGATTCTTTTTGTAATTCCAGTTTTAGGCATGAGGCTTTGGATTTTTGATTATTGATTGAATTGCAGATGATTGTGCTTGTGACAAGTTCTTAGCATTTTGTCTCAAGAGATTTGACTTGTTCCCCCTTCTCCTGTACTTTTGTTATAGCTTCTAAAATGGGCTTGTGAGGAGTTATTGCGAGCGGCATTGAACTAGTACAATACTTGTAATTTGTAAGCCCTGAAAATCAGGGAATGAATAATGTTTTTCTCAAATGGGGTTTTCAGATGTGTGACGCACATACGGAACTATCAAAGTGAAGAGGAAATTATCAATTTCTAACAATAAATAATAAAATTTTAAAGGCCCTCTTCAAGTATCTGTAGTGAACTCTAATAATGTTAACATCAATAACCCATAATGCTGACAGTATCACGAAATTTGTACATATTATGGTATTATGGCTTTTACTTCTCATTCTATTGTTCATTTTAGTCTGTAAATCTGATTAGCAAAACTATTTTAGTTTGTAAATCCGATTAGCAAATTCACAATGTCCAGCTTCGCCGACATCTCAGCTATATTACTGCCTCGCATTAACTTGAAGAATGCACGCCAGCACACATATTACTGCCTTGATAGATTTTAATGTTGCATTTTGATTGAAGGAATGAAATGAAAGAAGAAATAAAATAATTTTAAAGTATTTCAAATATATGTTTAATTGTTGGTGGGAGTGAGTAGTATAATATGATGATAAAATTATCACACGTTCATTCTGTTAGAATGAATTTTATTCTGCCACCTCTCATATGGAATAAAAATCAAAAGGACGAAATGAATTTTCATTCCACTAGAAAAATTTATCCTTCAAAATAATCATCTAATACACTATTTTTCATTACATTTTTTCCATTATCTCAATCCAAATATAACATAAGGAATTACGACAATCCACGACTTAATAATCATATTTTTGGTTCAATCCAATTACATAACACAATAGAAAGCTCAAAGCCATTTATAATCATTCAATAAAACTTAATCTTAATAACGGTACTTTGTGGAGTAGTCTTTAGGTGCAATGACCAGCCCACGACCTTTCCTGGCCCCTCGGTATACTGTTTCGATAATGTCAATGAACTCCTGCTTGTCCTTCATTGCCCAGTTGATCTTATTGTTGTTCCCGGTGCCAAGATCAATCATGATGTGCTTGTTCCTAAAAAAGAACATGACAGTTGAGGGATCGTACAGTTCATACATAGTATTGAAGTCAGGCACCTCAGTTATGTCCACCAGATATATCACGGCAAAGTTCTTTATCGTCTCTGCAACCGAAGCTAGCACTTCGTCCATCTAAAAGAAACACCAAACAATCTAGACATTAATAATGACTTGTATATATAGATTAGATCCATCAAAAAGAAACACCAAACAATCTAGACATTATTAATGGCATATACACAGATTAGTTCGCTTTTGGTGTTACTTGAAATTAAAAAGTAAATTCAAGCAATCTTATCAAGACAACAAACAGGAACTGTACGGTGGACAGCAAAATCCACCAAATTAACAGTGAAAATAGAAAGAGCCAAAGAGGAATCCTGCCAATAAAGTCCAGCAAATAGAGAGCCTAAAGATGGTATAACAAAAAAATCAAATAATATGAAAATTATTTAAATATAAAAAATGCATAAAGGCAATTCTATAATATCGTTATTTCCACGTTGAAAAATAATGTACACACACACAGTTGATGATCAGAGAATTCAAAGTGGTTCTGCATTTAGTGCAATAATAAGATGTATGTACATATATATATATATATATATATATAGAGAGAGAGAGAGAGAGAGAGAGGCAGTGTCGTTAGTGGCCGAGGAAATTAAGTCAATTTAATAATTTAAATTGAACAAGTGAGAGTTTATATTTAATGTCTGTCTGTTCTTTTTGAGGCTTCAAAATCAACCCACACACACACATTAATGTATATTGATTCTTTCATACACCAAAGATAGCATAGGCCATCACTCATGACTCTAAATGAAGACATACGAAGATTTGTAGATATGATACAATAGGTTCTTAATACATTATACTAGACTTACTAGTGCAACATAGATAACAACTACATCTAGAAAAATATTTGATGCTACGTAATAACACCATTAATAAGCACTGTTAAAAGAACAAATCGCGTATGCAATAACAGAAAGTACTTTCAAACCTTAGGGCAACAAATAATGATAAGACATCGCTAAAAAATCTATATTACTGACACAGTATAAGGTGTCTTCATGTTCAACTAAGTCAATTAATTTCCTGAAAGAGAATCCGAGTCTTTTCAGTTCTACCTAGAGTATAATTGATTTATTTTGTTTTCATTTGATAGAAGCCTTCATCAACATCAACACATGTATTTCCCTTCCCAATTTGATTAGAGCAAGTACTACAGACTTTATCAAACAATTATGCTTCCTTCAAGGTATATAATATAGATAAAGACAGAAAAAGAAAGATTTTTTCAATCCTTATTTCATGTGTAATGTAACATAATAATTATCTTTTTCAATTGGGAGAGATGGTTGAGTGGACCATAGCGGTGAATTGCTAATCTGTTGTACAAGTTAATCGTACTGAGGTCTAAGAAAATTTAAAAATCAAGGAAAACAAAAAAATCCTTTTATTCTTCACGTCCAGGATTACACCCCAGATCATTAGATATGAATCCAAAGATAAAGAGAGAAACAAAGAATATCACCATTGTGTAAACAAAAAGTTGAAAATAAGCATTATACAATGTCCGAGATATTTTTTTTGGGAAAAGAAAAGAGAATAGATCTTCCATTTTATTTTATACCAAATATTTTGACACCAAGAAATGAAGTGCTTTCTAGAAACAAAAAAGAATTTAATAAATTCAAATTGAGTTGTACAATTTAAACCCAAAACACGATGATTTTGGAATTTAGTAGTGATACCTAGCATCTTCTTGATCTTTTCTCTTCCTTTAATCTATTTTTGTAAACTAAAAAACGAGATCGAGAAGAAAACCCATCCAAAAACCTCTTTTAAGTAAGCAGAATCATTCATTTTACAAGCATCAAGGGTTCACCCATTGCAACTAAAACACTCAAAAGATCAACAACAAAAAATGTTCTATTCACCATGTCAATCCAGGTCAAAACTTAATACTCTTAATTACTTAATCAAGCCTGAATCAATAATAATCCGTCTAAAAAAATATCCACATTTCCGCTACTCAATATCAATATTGCTATCAAAATGGCAATTCTAACTAACGCATAATTTGTTTACAGGAAAAATATATGCACTGGCAACGGCAATTCAGCAAAAGCTTACAACTCCAGAGAGTAATGTTGTGCCAACGAATTGAATTTTTTTAAGATGATTGAATTAGGAAACCACACACACACAAATCATAATCACAAATCATAATCAAGCAAAACCAAAACCCTAAACAATTAAATACTTCTATAAAAAGTAGGGCTTCCATCTCAGGGAACTTTAAGAAGAAGAAAAAAATCAGAAATGCAGCAGAAATTGAGTCTCCGTAAACAATAATTAGAAGTTGTTCCTCCATTAACAAGACCAAATAATAGAGTATGAATAGGTAGGGAGAGAGAACCTGCATACAAGTTTCGTCCCAATCGTGACCGAATCGAATGACAACTAGACGTTCTTCTTCGGCCAGAATGGCCTGATCCACTGCCCATCCTGAGTGCAAGTGGGGCAACAAGTACGACATCTTCTCCCTCTCCTGATAAAGTAACCATGCAGCTCAGAAATCAGAAACAAAGAGCTATTATACTACTGAATTAGGAGCTGTGGAAGGCGCTGCCCGCTCGCTGCGTCTCTCACACGCACACCTCGCACCTCCGGTGCCTTTTGTTTTTTTAGCTGTTGGTAATATCAAATTAATAATTATACTCTTAGAGTAAATATATATTTAATAATATTTTAAATTTTTAATTATATTTATTATTTTAATAATATAATTATTATTCTGATATTATTAATACTTTTTATTTTTATAAAAATATTATATTATCTTATATTATTATTAATAATAGAATTTTATAAATAAATAAAAAATTGTCAAAAGAAATTATTCGAAACAAAGTGTGTAATATTAATTTTAGGACAAGTCTACACAGTGTTTAAAGTTGTGTTTCAAAATAGTGTGTAGACTTATTCTTTAATTTTATGATCTCAGGGTGATCAATAATCTTACTTTATTATAAAGAATAAATATAAATACATAATATTTAAATATCATATTTATCTTAATTATTAAAAAATGAGATATCGTATTGTGCCATATTTTTTAATAATTAAGATAAATATAGTGTTTAATTTTAATAAAAAAAATATTTAATTTTATATTTAAATATTATATATATAGACTTGTCTTATTGTAAATAACGTTTTTACGCTTATAGTATATATTATAGCTATGTTGCATAAATTGCAAAATTGTTTGACTATTTTATTATCAAAGAATGTTGAGCTCTTATTTTTCTTAAATTTTAATATAGAAGGATTTTTATGATAAATCAAAATCAATCAATCTACCTCAAACATGAGAGCTCACTGTTATGTTGACATTTTTCTGTACATTCAATGCATACGACATAATTAAATATAAAAAGAAATTTTTCCGAAACATAAACTCACCACACCGGCGTTACTAAATGGTTCTTTTAATTTTAATTCACCGGCAGTATGTTTAGGATTGCTTGTTAAGACTTAAAAATATTATTGGGATTGCTTAAAAAATATAAGTATTTATTTTTATTTATAATTAATTTAAAAAATAACTTATATTTAATAAATAAAAAGTACTTATATTCGTAAAAATTAAAAAATATTTGATATATAAAAATTTGATAGTCACATATTTGTGTAAGGAATAAAATTGTTAAAATAAATATGGATAAATTAAATTGACAAATAATCAGAAGATTTGACAAATAATTAATTTCATAAAAAAAATGATTATAAATAATTTTAAAATTAATTTTTTATTATAAAAAACAGATTTTATTGTTTATAAGTGATCCCAAATGATCTCTAATTTTAACTGATTAACAGAATCCCTTTCTAATTGGTTCTTTCTTTTGTTACCTTTTCTTGAAGAAAATAAATTTAGAAGAAGCTGAGTCTATCAAATGAATAAATATGAACGTTGAGTGATACAAATAGAGGGACGTTTTCAGTTTTCTTGGAACAAATGGAGTGAGTATAACTAGTTAAAGGGCTTAGATGGCAACTTCTTATTGGCTAAGAAGTACTTGACTAGTTGAAGGGATTCTTTGGCTTTGAAAGAAGGAACTTGATGACCCGCCCCTCGAACTGTCACAAACGTCAGCCGATCGTACTCAATTGTCCACCCGCCAACCTATATATATATATATATATATATATATATATATATATTCCAAATTAAACCAATTTATAGTTTAAAAAAAACAATTAATAAAAATAGAAAAGGTAGCTTTAATTTACCTGTTGATAAAAGTACCAAGGTGACCATTCTTCTATTGTTTTCAGTCCTAGCTTTCTCAACGTGTACCTTGTTGATGTTACTGGTATTCTTCCATCCGTATCTCCGCTATACGTACAAAAAAAATTTAAACTAATTATGAATAATAATAATAATAATAATAATAATAATAATAATAATAATAATAATAATGGATGGTTAGAATTAATACTTTGGCTTACAAGTTATTAATTTCATGATTTACCTGAAAACCCAGGCGCGAACGCCTCCTTCCACAAGCTTCCTAATAACTGGGAGTATGGAGGCCGGCGCATCATTCCAGCTCTGAATTGCATTACTGTACATATATTATGTTAGTATCTTCCCATTTAATTAATTATTATTCAAAACATAGTATAAATAAATACTATCTCAGTTTATAACAATTAAATAAACTCTAAAATTATAAATGATCACGCAATCTTTTAAAAAAAAAGGAAACTGTCTTTATTTTTACAACTCTAAAAAAAATTATTTTTATTTTTAATTTTATCAATTTTATTACAAGTTTTTTTATCATAATTTTATGGGGATAATATATTTTAACGAATTTAATATAAGATAATTTTACTATAGCAGGTAGGTAGGTTGGTAGGTAGGTACTACCTGCAGTGAGTCCAGGGATAAGGAATATTGGTAACATTGGCATGGAGTGCTTTTTGAACATCTGGCCTATTCAGATACTCCTCCGTATAGTCTTCCACGCAAGGGTCATAACCACTTGGCCTCTTGTGCCACCCCTCCTGTAAAAACCAATTATTATTTTTTATTTTTTTAAATAAAAAAAAACTTAATAATTTCTAAAATGAGTATTGGAAATTAATTTACAACTGACATTTTTAGAGAATAAATGAGGAGCAGCGCCACGGATGAGTGGAAATTGTCTATTGACAGTACAAGTCGGGGCATACAAGCTGTACATGTCGATGATTTCGTAAACAGCAAAGTAATCATTGAGTGCATGGTCGCACTCCTGTGTTAAATTCTGGCTACTGAAGTTGCATTCACGCTTAACATTATAATAAACCCGATCCGATATCACCGCGTGATCCCATGCATAATCGATCAAACCACTTTGATCAGTTTCATCGTCCAACAATGCGTTCCCAATCTGTACATATACATATATATATATATATATATATAATTGCATTTTGTTAGAATTCCAAGAAAACTAATTTGATTTAAAGTTGCGATGGGAGAAAACTTGATCATCACCAGGAATCCCTTGAAGTTTATGTAGTCTTCTTTGGAAACTTTCTTATTGTAATCGAAAATACGTTCCGATAGCTGGGGAACGTAGTGACCTGCAAATGAAAAATATACACATATATATTGAAGAAGAACATTATTACTTAAAGTGGAATAGATAACTAAATGCAATATTTGAACCTAGAAACTTAGCAAAAAAAAAAAAAAAAAAATATATATATATATATATATATATATATATATTTGACCCTAGCAAAGCATGATCACATAGTTATATGGTGAGTTTAATGAGAAAAATATAAGACAAAAAGTTGAGCGAATAGATCAAATTAATTAATAACAAAAGAAGGAAATGCATTCTCATATGGCCATTCCAATTTAATAGCTAGCCACAAGTCATAATTATATATGTTGAAATTTTTAATTATATATGGCTTGTTCTTGTGCACACAATATATAGCAAATTCATAAAACCCCCTAGGCTAGTACATTTTCTTAATTAATGAATATAATTACCTGCATAACTCTCTCCAGCAATGTAAAAATCATGAGACTTGAACTGTGGGAACCTTCGAAACCAGTTAACTAGGAAAGTATATGCATCCTGGGCTGATAAAACAAGAAGAAAAAAACCAACAAATTAATATTGCTAAACAAAGTAAATACTACTACCTAAATATATAAAAACTAATTACATAGTATAGAAGCAAACTTAATTGTGAGATAAAATAAATACTAGTGTGTGTGTGTGTGTGTGTGTAGTACCTGTAAGTGTGTCACCGAGCTCGTTGATATCACTACTAGTATTAGTGTAAGAAAATCCAACTCCAACTGGGGATTCTAGAAACAACAAATTTGCAGCTATCCAAAAAAAAATTAAAAATTAATGTCGGCGTATATAGATACTTTATTTACAAATATTCCTCGGCCAGAACTACGTACGTAATTTTGACTTAATAAAAATGAGAAATCTTTAAATTAAATTAAGTAGACAGGGTTATGTTATATAGCCACATACCTTTATTCCATGTGTAATTGTTGAATTGAAGCTCTGGTTTGCCTTTCTGAGTGCGGAAAGGACCTAGCTCCTCTGCTGCTCCGTAACCAATGGATGAGCACCCTGGGCCTGATCAAATAATTATTCTACATGTCATCTATATATATATATATATATATATATGTTCCAAAAAGAAGTTTTATTTGAGTTTATATATGTTCTAAAAAGAAGTTTTTTTTTTCTCAATAACAAAATGTTCTTTTTCAAAATTTAATAATAAACCATTTGAAAAGTCAATAATATAAAAATGACGTCTTTGTATAAGTGAATACACTCTCTCTGATGTTATATACAAAAAAATATTTTATAATTTTTTAAAATATTATTATTATAAGAAAAAAATATACGCGTACCGTTTGAAAGAAGAAGAAAAAAAACTTTATATGCACCATAATTCAATAAATTTCACAGTACTCATAAAAAGATAAATAAATATATAATATTATTTTTACCTCCATTGAGCCAAAGCAGAAGAGGCTTCCTCTCGGGTGTATGGGTAGCTTCAAAAAACCAATAAAAGAGTGCCCTTTCATGGCTTTCACTCACCGTAACATATCCTGCATACTGCTTGAAATTCACCCGGGGCTGACCCGGAAGCCTGATAACCCGGTCCGCTTCCTGCTCTGCTAAGACTTCACGGCTTAGTCTTGCATGATCATGAAGACGGTGTTGGTGATGGTGCCTAGCTAAAGCAACTGCAGCCAAGCTTTGCACTAGAAAAAGATAAATAAATATTCTATAAGAGACCGACATTTACAGTTAATTAATATTTAAGTTAAATTATTTTCTCTTTAGCTAGAGTTTCTGCTTGTCATGTGGTTTATATAGACGGAAGTAGAGGGGGAGGTAATACGTACATATTCGACTTCTTATTTATTTTAGAAGTCTATATAGAATATAATCTTCTTCATTAATTTGTTACAATTCTCCGAGATTTTGGATACCAATTAGCTCTATAATTACATTTCCTTTAGAATTCTTGTATTATTAATTATCATTCACTACATTTTCTCTCTCTTAATTACTCCCTTTTGTTTTACTTCTTCTTTTATTTTTTTTCCCTCCCTTTTTTGTTTGTTTTTCTAATTTCTTCCGTTATCGCGAAAATAGTTCGAGTATATATTATATTTTCTCTGTTCCAAAATTAGATATGTATTTTACTTTTTAGTCTGTTCTAAAATTAGGGATACATTTCTATTTTAAAACTATAATATAGTAATGATCTTCCTAATTTGTCATTACTTTTTCATTATTATTTTCAATATCACAACACCATAACCAAATTCTTAATCAATACTAATGTTATATTTGACAATATAAAATTATTCTTAAAAATCGTCGTTTTACAAATATATCTCTAATTTTGGAACGGAATGAATGTATATATACTCTCTAATTAAAGTTCCTCACCACCCCTTTTAGCCTAAAATATTTATACTCCAAAAATTTTTAGAAGGGAAACAATACAAGTGAATTATTTTCGTTTTGCATTGATATGAATTTGAAATAAACAGTGAGAATAGTTTTTATAAGTATTTTTTTTAATTTCACAAGCATGTCTCTGCATATATTATTTATATTTTCCAACTTTGGATAACTGAATTATTTTATTTACTAATATACTTTAATAAAATTAATTTTTGGATTATGAAAGAGTCTATGTATTTATCTTCACATAAATAAAATTAAAATTTTGAATACAAAGTGCTTCTTTGGTATATTTTTTTTTGATTAATTTATTATTTCTTTTAAATTGCCATACTAGAAACGAATCCTGGTTCCGTCCATTATGTACACGGGCAATATTGAAGGGCCGATACAAATCATCTACCCATATAAGCAGTCTACATAGTATATATACATAATAATACTACATTCTAGTTAAATAAGATATGCAGTTGATTTATAGTATCAAACCAAATAATTAAAAATATTGACTTAACATTTATGTGCCATAATTCCAGCTTTGTCAAATATATTCTCAAGCTGTCGTGAGTTGAAATTTCCTTTTTTGGTTGGATATATATATATATATATATATATATATAAGGTCGGTTGTTGATATTACACGTATAAAAATAATGTTGAGAATAGATATAAATTAACTGACACTTTTATAATAAAATAAATGACGTTTAATCCTTTAAATAATATTTTTTTTTTTAATAATATTATTTTTACTCTAATAATATTAGCCGCCAAAAAATGACGAGAAATAGGGCTCGGGGTTATCCCATGCAAAGATTGCACGTGCGTGCCTCCACAAAACAAAAAAAGAAGTATTGATTTAAAAAGTTCTTAAGAAAATGGTGATAGAGTTGATCATCTGGTGTGGGTTGGTGAGATTGGACCTAAACCTAACCCGCAAGCCCAAATAGGATGCCCCAAAGAAAATGGTTGAACAAATGACAACTGACATAGAGTTGAGTTTAGGACTGTTAATTGGGGCGATCAAATTTGAAGTCTGATTGTTTAATCCATTAAAAACTCATTCAAATTTAATTTAAAAATAAGCCGAGTTGAGTTTGAACCAAAATTCAAATTCAAAGTATAATTTTGATTGAATTTGATCAATAAATTACTCGTCCCACTATAAGACCGACTAAATTATAATATTAAAAACATATGAAATATACATACTATTTATACTATATATTACATATTTACACTCAATTTATATTTATATATATATATTTAACTAAAAATTAAGTACTATATTATCTTTTTAAAGTGGTCACTTCTATCACTTTCAAAACAAAATCTAGTAATTATATTAAAAAAGATTGAGATAAAATATTAAAAATAATAAATAATAGAGTATTTATAAAAAAATAACTCATTAATATTAATTTAAACTTCAGTTTTGTTAGTACGATGAATGATGACAAATATTTTAAACAAGTTACTTTAAATTATATTTTATATGCTTAGGACTCAATCCTAACAATAATACTTTAATAGGGGCTTGATCGAGAAAAAAGCCCAAATCTCGTGATCTTCGACAAAATTACCATAACTCAAATGGACAAAATCTGAACTTGAGCCCGATAATTTTAAATTGGTCCAAATTTAGATCACCTTAAAGCCAACTAACAAAACTCGATTGATAGGCCTAATTGAGTTACACAAGTGCTCCCTGAATTTATGATCATAAAGTGCACTTAATATTTTTATTTATCATTAATTTTTTAATATCATATTCATATCTACTGTCATACAATCCGTAAAAAATTATTCATTAATATCACTAGTATATTTTAAAAATTAAAGAAATTCTTTAAAAACTCTTGCAATATAATTTTCTTTATCCCCAATAAAATTAAATATGCAATAAATTTCTTCTTTAAAATATTATTGCATAGAGTACTATCGGTAATCATTGATTTGGTAAGCCTTCAGGGCCAAAATAATTTCTTTTTGACAAAAAATATTATCGGTTACGATTTGTATATATTATAAGTATTAAATATGTAATAAATTTTCTTTATCTCCAATAAAAAAAATTCTATAAAAATTATTACATAAAATACTATGAATAATAAATGTACACATGTGATGAAATAAAAATTAATATATCTATTTATTATATTTAAATAATAAACAATTACATATTAAATATGATATAAAATTAAAACTATATTAATTCTACAGTGCCTATCAAATCTGTGACTTGCACATATTAAAGAGTTGGTGCAAATATAAATTACCATGGAGCCAAGAGAATAAGTATTATCATTGTATGTATTTTTGGTATAATATTGGGTCCCCTTATTTCTCAAAATTGTATAGTTTAGCCGTATATAAAAGAAAGAAAAAATCTAATCATAATTAATGCAGGGGACAAAAATTAAATTCATAATGTCTCTGTTCATAGGAATCATTTACTCCTTCGGACTGCAGCTTAATTTGGCTAAACAGAGGACAAACTTGTTAACCCTCCATTCCATTTTGTTTGTTGTTTAAAGAGCGGAATTTATTTATTTTATTTGTTATTTGTAGGATTTTAGAAAGAATTGATAACTTAGTTTATACAATATCTCTACATTAAATATTAATTTTTTTTTATTTTTCAGCTTTTCTAATGAATTTTGAAAGATAATATTAAGATTGTATACTCATTTTAATCAATCAAGTAAAGCATTAATTATATTTTTTAATATTTATATTTTTTCTTAAAACGTCAGTTAAAAAAGAACAGAGAGAATATAATATTAACACATAATTAATATTGTGTATTATAACACACAGTCGATCAAATAAAATATTAATTATGTTTCTTAATTTTTGTATATTTTTATAAAATATTAATTAAAAAGTAACGGATGAAATTCAATATTACACAACATTTTGCGTTACGACACGTTTTATTGTCAAACACATTACTCAAGGACAGTATATGTGTGTATATATATATATATATATATGTATCTATTGAAACAGAAATTCATTCCATCAAAAAATAGTAGTCCTATATATAGAGTACTTAAATTCCATGGAAAATCCAACCACCATGGCAACAAAATCAGAGCATGGAGAAGAAGATGATTTTAGCCAAGAATTTAGGGACATGCTTTCATCCCTACCAAAAGAGAGAGACATAGTTGTACCCCATGTCTACCAATACAATGGCTTTTGGTTTGACGCCCATTATTTGCAAGGCCTGCTTGCTTGTCAACAACATTTCCAACCCAACACCACTCAAGTCCTCCTCGTCACCCCCCCAAAATCCGGCACCACCTGGTTCAAAGCAATTCTCTTCACTTTGCTGAACCGGTCGGTTCACCATCCTCAACAAGAAAACCACCCTTTGCTCACAAACAACCCCCATTCTCTTGTCCCATTTCTGGAAAAACTAATGGATCCGGCCCAATATAACTTCCGGCTCGCTTCATGTCACATTCCATTTGTAACCCTGCCACCATCGGCAAAGGACGAGGCGTGTCAGTGCAAAATTGTGTACATTTGCAGGGACATTAAGGACACTTTCGTTTCACTCTGGCACTTTGCTAACAAGGCCATGAGGAGGCCCGAGCCCATTTCTTTGGAAGAGGCTTTCGATTTGTTCTGCAGAGGAGTGAGTTTATTTGGGCCCGTTTGGGAGCATATTTTAGGGTATTGGGAAGAAAGTTTGAAAAGGCCCAATAAGGTGTTATTCATTAAGTATGAGGAGATGAGAGGCGAACCGGGCGTTCAGCTGAGGCGTTTGGCAAACTTTTTGGGCTACCCATTTTCCCAAGAGGAAGAGAAATCGGGTGTGGTTGATCAAATCATAAGCTTGTGCAGTTTTGATCGCATGAGCAAATTAGAGGTTAACAAGAGTGGGAAATCGGCGGCTGGATTGACTAATAGCGTATTCTTCCGGAAGGGTGAGGTTGGAGATTGGAAAGAGTATTTAACCCCGGAAATGGCTGCTAAATTGGATCACATCACTCACCAAAAATTTTATGGCTCCGGATTACAGCTTTGATTTAGAAAGTCTCAATTCCAGTTCTTCCCCTTTCACACCTATCTATCTATATTTATCTATCTATACTTTAAGTTTAATATGCATCTATTATTTTTTAATAAAAGGGGTGACCATGTTGTTAAATCTTTGAGGTGAACCTTGTCAAACCAAACATGATATGTTTTGATAAATGCTCCAAATGTCCATTTAACAATTAATAGATCCTCAAATGCGTCCATTGTCATACAAGCATTATTTCTCCTCTGTAGCTGTTGATAATTTTGTCACAAAACTGTTTTTTATTATTTTTATATATATATATATATATATATATATATATATATATATATATATATATATGACATTTCAAAAACATACCTCTTAAATAACATTCTTCCTTAGTAGCATACCTTTATCAAAACATCGTCGTTTTGAAGATTCTTTGATAACATTTTCGCAAATAAAAGAAAAATAAATAGGGTCGCGGAATGTCAAATCATATCACATCTTCTTTTAATATTATTTTTTAAAAAAAAAATTTATTCAAAGTGAAGTTATTTTGATAAAGATATACTATTTAAGAGAGATATATTATTTAAGAGGCATATTTTAAATCTGTCATATATATATATATATATATTAATTTATTGACAATAACTTTTTCAAAATATTTCTCTCTCCAAGTAAGAGTTTCACTTTCTTTTCGTTCTCTCTCTCCCATTTATTCTAATATCTTTTCACACATTATCTAATTTTTTATTATTATTATTTTAAACCGCCCACTAATGTATACAAAAGAGATTAGTAATAAATAGGTGCAAGTTGTCTAGTAAAGACAGAAATAGTCGACTGTACTATACCATTCCTCAAATAAATATTTTGCGTAAATATAGGTTTTAAAAAATATTTTAATTGTAATTAAATTTTAGGCTATACCCAAAATATAGAAGAAAATTAAAAAATTAAATTTTGTTTTATTATATATGTATGTATCCTTGCATTAATTATAAATAAATAAAATAAAATTAGAGAGAGTTTAAAAAGTATTTTAGTTATAATTAAATTCTATACCTATAACAAAAGTAAAGACGAAGATCAAAAAATAAAATTTTATTTTATTATATATGTGTATAAATGATAATAATAATCTATATATATAGAATAAATAAGATAAAATGTAATGACTTAAGTTTTGCCTCTTCGCACATTAGTTGTTAATATATCCTTAGTCTCACATCAACTAGTTCGAAATCTCAACCCTTTTCTAAATCTATAAATAGAAAGGATTGACCCTTTGTTTCATTCACCAATAATAAAGACCTCCAATTTTAAGTAAAAATCTTGTTGTTTGAGGGCTTTTTATATAAAGACCTCCTTAGTTAAATTTTCGTCATTAATGACATAGGCAATCTACGAAACTCGTAATTTTCGGGTATGTTTCTTATTTAATTTTTCTGTATTGTTATTATTATTTTAAATATTCTGTTTAGTTTTTTAGTTTATATTTTAGTATATTTTGTTAATAATTAGTATTTTTGCATTGTTATTATTTTTGTAGCTTTAGATTATTAGTTACTAGTTTTGGATTAGTATTGTTGGCTTTAATTATTATTTTGTATTTAGATTATTAGTTAATAGTTTTAGATTAACATTATTTGCTTTAATTATTATTGCTATTTAGATTATTATTTTGGCAAAATAGTAATATTTGTTTGAAAAAAGATTAAATATTGAAAGAATATTTTTGTAAATATACTTATAGTTATTTTGAAAAAGAAATAAGAAAGTTGTTAAATAATAGAATTGTCCTAATGACATTTGTTATAAATTTATATTTAGGAATCGTTCGACTATTAATTTGTGTTCAGCAATATCGAGGTAAGTGACTTTTCGAACTATTTAGTATTTTGAAATTATCATTTATAATTATGTATGCTTTAGTAATTATTTGGATGTCTAAATGTATTGTTTCAAAAATTGTTATACTTTATTTAAGGCTTCTATTTGAATGAAAATATTATGCTTGTATTTTGTTAAAAATCCAGATCAAGTATCAAAATAAAATTTTGATTTAGAAAAGGAAATTATGTGTTTTTGAACTGTGAAATAAGTATAGTTTTGAATATTAAAAACATTGAGAAATTATTTTTAAAAATCTTAGTCCGACTATGTATATAATCCTTTAGTGTTTACGCTAGTTTCGGAATAATTTAGGATCTCCTAAGATGCACACCTTTAGATACCATTCGGGGGGCGCTCTTCGGAGCGCGTGCATGATAAGATACCTTAATAAAAGAGTATTGACATTATCGAACATAAGGGTCGTATTACAAGACTGTTGTAACCTTAGTCGCAAGAGCTGTGGATTAAAATATACATTGAATATATTGAACATATCAAAATCGTTTTAGAATTGTGTTTTATGATTATTGATTTTGGTTTTGAATGTATATATCGACTATTATTATCGAACAAGAAAAAATTATTTTCAACAAGTATGTTTACTATTGTTATTAAACAAAAAAGTTATTTCGAAAAAGTATTTTGCAAACTATATTTGATCCACATAAATAGTAAAGATTATCACTTACTGAGCTTTATCGTTCACCCTTACATTAATTTTTACATGATACATTGTTAAGAGTCAAATACCGTGGATACTTTTTTGGATGGTTGAAGTTCTTTTTTTGTTTAAGACGTTTATTAGTATTTTAATAAGACTTTTATTTAATTGAGTTATGTCTCCAAAGTTATGTTTTCGGTATTTAGTTATCGAACCTTAGTGTAATTTTGATAATAAAAGACTATTCGGTTTCAAGTTAGTTTCATTATTGTTGAGTTATTTTGTTTGTGTTTAGGTTGCGCTATTGATATTGTTACTTTGCGAGCTTTTGGCTTACGACATGTGACACTTCGGGCCTGTAGCGGGTTCGGGGTGTTACAGAAAATCTCATTCAACCTTACATGTTAGGTGTTATCTTTCAACCCTAAATTTTAAAAATAAATCCTAACCGTAAATAAAAATTTATTTAACCTTACATTTTAGGAAAAATCTTAAACTTTATTTTTTTTATACATAATCTTTTCTTCTCCTTTTCCTCTTTTACGCCAATCTTTTATTCTCTTTTCCGCCTATTCTCTTCTCTTTTTCACTCTCACCTCTTTTTTGTCTCTCACATATTATTCTCTTCTCCTTTTAGTTAGTTTTTTTCTTTTCTTTAGTATTTTATTTTTATTTTTATTTTTGCTAAACTTTTGGAATGCATGATTTTTAATTTTTTTCTTTTAAACAGAACACTTGTAACTATGTTGTGCTTAATAAGGTGAGAAAATTTACGAATGGTTATATATCCATCGTGTTAATAGAAAATTGAAAAGTTTTTAAACAACAACTTCGTAAGTTTAATTGTAAGAAGTTCGTATATTTATTTTTTTAGAATTTAATTCTCTTTATAATTTGTTATTATTTAACTCATTCTAATTCTCTGTTCTGTACAATATTTTTTTACTTTGCCTTTAGAAAATTTTGAGATATGATAAGCAATTAGAATGGCATCTCTTCAAGGGTTTGGAGAAGAAGTAGAAGGAGAAAGAAACTGTAATATGTTAGTACCTGCATTATGTGTTCCTTTTATTTGATTTGATATTGATTATGATTAATGTATATTTGTAAAAATAAATAAATTTTATAAAGTTTTTATGAAAGATTTTATGTAAAATGATTTAGTAAATGATCAAAATTGTTAAGTGGATCCACATTGTAGAGCATAGGAATGTAATCCTTAAAATAGTTTAGTTGTCTAAGGCTAGAATGACGTAGAGTAATTAAAAGACATAGCCACTCTAAGATCGTAGAGTTAACTAAAGTCACTTTGAAATTACAGAGTTAACTGAAATTATTTTAAGATCGTCACTAAACATCAATTTGAAAAATCAGAATCGCAAAGCCATTACATTCGTATATCAAAAATAGTAGAGTCGGAATTATTCTACTATTTGAGGATTAACTCTACGATTTTGCTCAATATAAGCCAAAATTGTAGAGTGCGGCATTCTGACAAGTTAGTGGCAGGTTATAAACGAGAGTCGTAAACCTTAAACATATGTTTTTCAAGATTGATTTTCGTATATGTTTGTGATAAGGACAAATCAACAAAAAACTATGTGTAACAGTTATATTTGCAAGGATAAAGGACATGTGTTTGATACTGTACTAAGTATAGTACTGAAGAAAGCGATTTGAGGTGATCCAAGTAAACAATAATTTGAAGTCAAATATTTAAATTTTGATTTGTGTCTCAAAAAAATAAAGCGACGGTAGTAATCCAACGGACAAATCCTAATAAGACATTATAAAATGATTGCTACATCAAATGCTGACAAAAACGATTGATCAAGAAATAAAGTGCGAAAAGTCGAAGTTGTCAAAACTATACTTTTCTGAAAACCCAAACTACTGATAAGTCAAATTGAATAAAGACGTAACGCAACTTAGCTACACCTTAAACCACATCTCTTTCTTAGTGATTGTATAAATTTTAGTGATCTATTGTAACTAAGTTTTAATGACTTATTTGATTACGTGTGAATCATTTTGTTATATCAGTTTTAAGTAAATCTTGGTTTGTATAACCAACTCATCTTTAGTGGATCATCCCTACTCACGGAATAGAAGAGAAAATTATGAAACTTTTGTGCTTCAAGCATTTTAACAATATTTATGTTTTTTACTTTCTGCATTTTACTTTTATGTCACTCTATATTTTTCTTAGTGACTTATTTATGTACATTCACTAAATTTAGAACTATGATTTTCATTCAATTATTGAAGGGGGGTTTCAAACTTATATTCTACTGTGCAAATCAAGTAAATTTAACTTGTTTAAGTATTTTTTAATCATTCTTTAAAAAATAAAAATTTAAAGAATCCATTCAACTCCCTTCTAGATTCTTTATAGTGCCTTTGAGAATAACATAACAAATGATTAAAAGAGTTACTACTAATGTCGGAAACAAAAAATATCAGGTTTACGATTAAACTTTGTACAAGACCTTATATATTTAAGTCAATATTTTTTTTTCCTTATATATTTTTTTCATAATATATTGTGATAGTTACCCCTTCATAATATTTAGTAATTAATATTATAGCATAATTTTAAGATAATTGTTTTACTCCAATTTTTTTTCTTTTCTACTTTTATTTGTTATATGAATTTGATTTTGAAGTGAAAAGCCCAAAATATAAAAAATAAAAACTATTGCATGTCCAAAAAAATATTACAAATTATAAAAATAAAAAAATGATAAATTAAATATACATTCACACCAAAATAGTATCTTCTTTTCTAAATATAAATTATTGTTTGAATTTTAAAAATTAATTTGAGATATTTTTGAATTTAAAATTATAAATTAATACATCAGTTAATTAAAATTATCTTTTTATAATTTAAAATTTTTATGCATAATTATATAGTTCATAAAAGTAAATGACTCTATCAATTTTAAGTTTAAAAATGTCTCATATTTTTTTAAAAAAAAAGTTAATATCAACCTCATATGTTGGAACAGAAAAAGTACACAATGCAAAGTATAAGATGACTAAATAATGTACAATAAATATAAAATATAAGAAAATTTTCTATAAAAATAAAAAACTATAGAAAAATATTTCAAATGTAGCCGCGCTTTGCACGGGGAATGTGCTAATAATAATAATAATCAAGGTCACTCTATCAATTACAAAAGGTTTTTGAGTGCAATCTGCAAGTTTTGAAAAATATATTTCTCTGAGAAAAAAATTCTACTAATTTCATTCAGACCCCTGAAACTAGCCAATCAGCGAACACCAAGGCCATTCATATTTTTCATGCTCCCATTACCAGTCAAAGAATCGAGTAGTCGGGCTCGACCAGCAGGCCCAAGCCTCATTTTCCCCGGTACTCACTGTCTGCATTTGAAGAGGCCTATATAGTTAAAGATTTGGCATTAGTAATCTATTTTCTAAATTATAAGAATATTATTATTTTTTTAAAAGTTAATTTGAGATATTTTAAATTTAAAACAAATATGCTATATTTAAATTTAAAAAATAATAAATCTTATAACGAATAGTATTTTTAGATAGTTTATAATATTCATGATTATATAAACATAAACTAAATAAATTCATGTCAATTTTGAGTTAAAAAGATTTGAAATTAATTTTAAATCAGTATTGGTCTTATAATTTTGAACAAATAAATGTATTTTATTATCACAGCAAAATTAATGTTATCAAAGTAATAAATATAACTTAAATTGTTAATTATCACTTAAACAATTATAAAAATATTGCTGTTAAAACTTACAAGCATAAACCCTTAAAAGTTAAATCTTATAAGAAGTTTTTTTGATTGAAGAATCGTATAGTGTCTCTTGAGTAGAAAGTTCCAACAAGAAAGGGTTTTATAAAATAAAAAACGAAGGTAAAACGAGATTGGTAAAGTTCAAAAAAAAAAATTGTGGTTAATATTAGTGCCATATATCATGCTAAATCAATAAGCTGACGGCAGTGTTTGTTACATACCACGTAAATAAAAATTGATCATATCTTATCATTTTAGTTTGATAAAAAATATTTGATTATTTGTAATAATTATTATGAGTGTTTGGTATATTAAAGATTATTGATTATATTTTTTTTTAATATTCACCTTCTACTAAAATGACCCATATACCATTTTATGTCAAATAATTCACCAATTAATTTTTGTCAAATAAATTAAACGTATATACTGTCCAACAAATTAATTCAATAATATTTAATAAAATATATTTAAAGTTTTATTACTTTTGTATAATTATAAATTATAATATAATCAATTATTAATTCATAAACAAAGAGTAATTAATTAAGTCAATTTAAACACAATAATAAACAACAAAACAAGAAGAATAAGGATAAATTAGAACATTTATGTCCAAATTATTCAAATAAAAGAAGAATATGTTTGGCATATGGGTACATTCAATAGTATTTTGATGATTGTTGATTATATTCGACAATAATCATATTGGTGAATTATTAAACTAAAATTAATACAAGGATATTTTATTAAAAGATCAATATTAGAAAAAATATACGTAATAATTTTGAATTCATAACAAACACTCATAATAATAATTATCAGTAATCATATATTTTTTACCGAATAAAAATTACACAACATGACCGTTTTTTATTATCAGTATTCAAATACACAATAATCGGTGTTTAGGTGAATATCTATCATGACACGTGATAAATACCCCTCAAAATGATCAAGATGTAATATTATCAGTTATTTTTTGATCATCCCCTACCTATTTCAAATGAAAATCTTGACACTACTATGTATAAAATTACCAGGAATATAATACTCCTACAATAAATGCTCATCAGACAATTATTTAGCGTATGGGAATGTATTTAGTGTAGTGCATGGGTATGCATTTATTGTAGTGTATGAGTTTGTAATTCTGACAGAAGGGTGAAAATTCAAAATGTTAGTCAACTCTCATACCAAATATGGACCCACCTCCTTCCTGTCCTAAAATATAACATACTAAAATGTATTGGAAGAATGTCTATTTTTGGATAACAAACATATAGTAATTCTTTAGAGATGCAACAAATTATTCGCCTGAGATTATTACAGAATGTTTATATACATTTAATTAAGTTTAATACTTGAGATTAACTCAGGATAAACAACCCAGGCTGCCACGTGTCATCATTAACATCTATTTAAATAATTAATTTAACCATACTACGTTGTGTGTGTATTTTAACAAAGAATGAGTAGCCAATTAAAAACGTGTTAGGAATAATAAAATTGGTGCACTTAGGTTAACCGTCACAACTAATACCCATCCTCCAAAACTCCTTAAAGGGTATTGAACCAAATGGCACTCAAAAACAACAGTAACCCCACAATTCTCGTCTTTGCCCTGAAAGTTCCAAAAGAAGCAAAAAAACCAAAACCTCTAGCTCAAGAAAATCTCAGAGTCAAGTATTACGAGAAAGTACCCTTCCATTTCTGCTCACCAAATCAAATTCATGCACGCCGAAAGGAATACAAAAAACCATCCATATAACACATGATTATCACCCCAACTAACTATACCATGCACTACCACATTTCTTATCTTCCCAAAATCATGAACAGCCCTAGCAACTTTACTTCCTCTCTCTCCTCCGGCAACTCCATCAGAGAGAGACTCTTCTTCCCGCCGGAGATCCAAGTATTAGAACTCTTTCTTGCCCTTCTAGTTTTTGTCGTGATACATTCTCTCCGGCAGAAAAGGTATCAAGGCCTACCAGTATGGCCAGTTATCGGAATGTTACCTTCCTTAGTTTCTGGTCTTCGAGTGAACATGTACGAGTGGATTTCAGATGTTCTTTGTCGTCAAAACGGAACTTTCACGTTTAAAGGTCCTTGGTTTACCAATCTCAAGTGTGTAATCACTTCGGATCCACGTAACTTAGAGCACCTTCTCAAGACTAAGTTCTCGAATTACCCGAAAGGAGAATATTTTCGATATGCGCTTCGTGATCTCCTTGGTAATGGCATCTTCAACGCCGATGATGAGATATGGCAGCAACAGAGGAAGACAGCTAGCATTGAGTTCCACTCAGCAAAGTTTCGGCATTTAACCACCGAATCATTGCTTGAGCTTGTGCATGCTAGGCTCTTGCCTGTCTTAGAGGAATCAGTGCAGAACGCCACTGCAATTGATCTACAAGATATCCTCCTAAGACTAACATTTGATAATGTTTGCATGATAGCTTTTGGAGTTGATCCGGGTTGTTTACGCCCTGGCTTGCCGGAGATAGCATTTGCCCAAGCCTTCGAAGCCGCAACAGAAGCAGCTATAATTCGCTTTGTTACTCCAACACTTATTTGGAAAACCATGAGGTATCTCAACTTGGGAACTGAAAAGAAGCTGAAAAAGTCTATAGAAGGAGTGGATGCGTTTGCTGAAGAAGTTATTAGGACAAGGAAGAAGGAACTCTCATCGCAATCTGAGGATGAGAAACAAAGATCAGATCTCTTAACAATTTTTATGAGATTGAAAGATGAAAAAGGACAGCCATTTTCCGATAAGTTCTTGCGTGACATATGTGTGAACTTTATATTAGCCGGAAGGGACACATCATCAGTCGCATTGACCTGGTTTTTCTGGTTACTTGACGGGAATCCCGAAGTCGAGACGCAAATCCTTTCCGAGCTATGTCGAATAATTGGTCAAAGGGAAGATGGAAAGAAGAGAGAGGATGATAGTCCTTTGATCTTTAGACCGGAGGAAGTGAAAAAGATGGAGTATTTGCAAGCTGCTCTATCAGAGGCTCTAAGATTGTACCCTTCAGTCCCAGTGGATCACAAGGAGGTAATATTCAATAATATAAAAAGAGTGATAATATAAAGTTTTTTTTGTTCTAGTCATATTATGTTTCTCTCACAACATACCACCGCAATGAACTAAGCATCTAGCTAACCAAAGTAGTTGCATCCTTCAACAAACAAAATGAATTCCGATACCACTATCTGAAAAATTAATCAATAAAAGTATATACAATATAAACTACACAACAAAATAAGTAGATAAATGAAATTCCCTAATACTTTCGCAGGTCCAGAACAACTTTCAGGCTAGGGATATAGATGGCATTTTTTTACCATCTTCTGTGTATCACAAGCCTACAATTCTCAGGTTAGGGATATAGACGGCATTTTCTTACCGTCTTGTGTGTATCACAAGCCCATCACCGTTAACAAATTTGTAGAACAGGCCATAATTTGGAAGTAACCAAATTCTTTCAGGTTTCTCAAATATTAAAATACTAGAAATCCTAAAGTAAAAATTTTAAAAATCATTTCTCTGTTTTACTTTTTTCTCTGTTCCAACAGTTCTAAACATAATAATTCATTGTTTAGGTTATTGAGGATGATGTTTTCCCAGATGGTACGGTGTTGAGGAAAGGGGCAAAAGTAATTTACTCAATCTACACAATGGGAAGAATGGAAGGCATCTGGGGCAAGGACTGCAGAGAGTTTAAGCCTGGAAGATGGCTTAGAGATGGCCGCTTTATGAGCGAATCAGCCTACAAATTCACAGCTTTTAATGGAGGACCTCGGCTGTGCTTAGGGAAAGACTTTGCTTACTACCAGATGAAATTTGCAGCCGCATCTATTTTATACCGTTATCGAGTAAAGGTGGAAGAAAATCATCTTGTGGTGCCAAAGCTCGCACTGACCATGTACATGAAGCATGGTTTGAAGGTGGAACTACAAAGGCGTGACAAGTCTGAGCTTCAAGAGTATATGAATTTGATATACTAAGATCCTTCAGAAGACGTTGATTGTCAATTATGTATTCTATTCTATACTTCTTTAATCGTTTTTTCCCGCATTTATATAACTTCGATTATATTAAATTTGAATTCAAAAAGGGAAAGATGGAAAGAATGACTTGGAGGCACATTAAGGGAGTTGCATTTTCAGATATATTTAGAATGTCATGCATTTAAATAAATGGTTAGATGTTGATTGCTTAAATTATAGTTTGATTCAGTTATATATATAATATAATGCAATGTATAATTTTTCCTAAAACACAACACATTACCATAGATTCTATAATGCAGCTCTTGCTCAGTAATAATACATATACAGATCTCCAATAATAAAATTTCCTTAAAAACTCCAGCTTCCTGCATATCATTGCAAGAAGCATTAGAAATCAGGCAAAGATGTCTGACAAATAGATGCTTCCAGCACAAGCAAAAAATAGGTAAAAGTGAGATTTCACCCCAAAAAAATCTTCCATTCATCAAGCACAGGAAGCAGACAAAGTTCAATATTTGAAAATAAGTTATGAACAATGTGTCATGGAATCCTAATGAAAATCAATCAAGAAAATCAATCAATATTCAATATTTTATATATATATATATAGCAATCAGTAAATATCACTTAATCAATAGCATCTTCAAGCCATATTTCTCCTTGTTAACTGGTAGGTAAGTCCTATGCATAAAAACTATAGGATTTGTTGGGCTATGGTATTGTATTTTGGCTTGTATACATTACAGCAATCTTATGTATAATACTGAGGGATCAGAGATGGTGGATGCAATGCTTAAGCTGATGAGCAATTGCCAACGCATTGAACTGTTATATACAAAATAAGTTACCACCTTGCTATTTTCTTAAAGAACTAGATTATTGAGAGCACATTTTAACAGTAAATATGAAGAGGATGAGCATTAAAGGGGAAATCAAATACCTCATTCAGGCCTTCCCATCCCACTCTTTATAGAACTCTTCAAGGAACTCCTCCATGAACTTGTGCCTTTTCTCAGCCCTTCTACGCCCAGCCTGTAATCATCAAATTTCAAACATCCAAAAACGCAATATCAAAATCCATATAACTCGTCAATAAATACTCGTACAAATATGTATCTATTGGATAGATGTATACTGCGTGAGCCTCTAAAGTGTGCACATAAAAGTTGGTGCACAGATGCAAATATTTCTGACAGTTAGTCCCCAAATTTAAAAGCACGAGGGCTGGATTATAGCAGGCATGCAAATAATTGTTTTAACCTCTGTTTTCATTAAATCCTTTAGCTTGAGAAGCTTCTCATGAAAATGATTCACAGTAGTTTGATCATCTTTCTTCATGTAATGTTCCTTGGACAGATTTGATCGAGCTTGTATGCTGGGATCATATAGCACTCTGTTCCTACTTCCCCCAAAGGTAAAACAACGAGCAATTCCTGAAACCAAGGTTTACCAAAGGGATTCATCGGACAGACAAACCTCAGTAAAATACTATTAGCCAATTGATATATTCAAAGCACCAGCCTAATTATCCAATAACTTCTCCTTCCAACAACAAGAAGAATAAGAAACAAGCCAACAAGAAGTAGTAAGAGAAGGAGGAAAGAAGCATAAAAGAGAAAAACAGAAATTAATATTAATGTTAACAGTGAATAGCAGAAATGATGCTCAGAAATATAGCCAACCAAAAACATTATCGGCCATGTAACACACATTCCAGTATCAGATCTTACCCTCACAAATAAAATCACAGACAGCTTGAACTTGAATGCACCAGGCTATGTTATATGAAAACTTTTAGATGTATAGTGTACTCGAGTGAGACACTTAAGGCTATGTGCAGTATGGGAAATTTAATATTTGTCCGACTCTGGCATGTCCAATTAAAGATGCAACCAGCTAGAATGTCTAGACATCCATATTGATTAAATTTGATCACAGATAAAATTTGAAGTTTTTAACTGGTATGTTTCTTTAGCTGAATAATAGCACTAAAAGTAGTTACTTTTCAATACTAACAACTCCAGGATGCAGCAAATACCCTTTTATCATACAATGTTTTATTGATCATTTTTTTTTTGACAAGTCAATATATCATACAAAATAAATGAGTTACAAAAAACATATGATATTCAGCCATGTCCAGCAGTCTAAAATTGTAGATTAAATGAATCTGACGCTTGATAAAGGACTGAATCCAACACCATATCTTGGTACATGCAAGGCATCTAATCAAGTAAAACGTAATGAAATTGGCCCAAGTTTAAGCACAAACAAAAGCATAAAAATCACCAATAGCGCCAATTGCATCAAGACGATCAGCATCTTGCACAACCCCAAATTCTGGAGAATAACTACTATTTCCCAGCCCTTTAAGTTCATCTTTAAATCCTGAAGAGACATGATTATAAGAAGTCAAAATTTCGTAACACCTGAAAATTATAACTGGAATATAGAGAAAGAGAAAAGGAAAATAAAAGAGACTATAGCTTGATAGATAAACTTAGGAATATGATTACTAATTATGCTTACAAGTGAACAACTTAACATGCAACATGCAAAGTAAGTTGTTACTTGTAATGGAACCCAACTGAAAGATCCCACACAGGAGGAATTCAATAGTGAGGCAGTATACGAAAGCTTATGCCAAAAAAAAAAAGGAAGATGACATACAAAAACTAGAGCCGCTAATCAGGATATTAGAAAAAGTAAATTGTAACATTATCAATTGATTATTGCCCAAAATCAGGAAATGGGAAAACAAGACTTGTGAAGATCTTGAGCACATATAAGGCTGCACTTAGTTATACTAACATTATATAAATCATCTCTTATGCAGGTTATATGAAGAAGGATTGCAATTCTATATTATGGGAGAAATAATCAATTTACAAATGTCATTTAAGGTTGCAGACTTACAGGTAAACACTTTTCCTTGTACTCTGGAGATTTAAAAGTTGGTGCATGTGAAATTTATAAGCTCTTTCAAAAAAAACATAAGTAAATCTCAAATAATACTCATTCTTAGATTTCCACAACTAATAATACATAAACGTTATCCACATGAAAAAACTTACCCATTCCTTTTATGATATCTATAATCTTCATCCTCTTGCTCTCCTCTACGCCCTCGTCTACAAGAAATTCCTCAACAATTTTCTCCTCAGATGGATCTCTATATGGCAAAGAAGTATCAAAATATCATGATAAGGAAATAGACAATGGGTTTGAAGGTACAAAGTAATAAGAAAATAAACAAATAAACTAAGGCATGGAAAGTAGCTACTCCACACATAGTTGCTTTTGCTTGAGTTGGACATATATGTACACATGTTTTCTTAAAAGTGAAACTGTGCAAGCATCACATTCTAATGTTTGGCCACTAAATTAAGACATTGAATGCAAAGAGACGGAAATTAAACAACAATACTTGCTTTCTATTAATCAAAAAGGAAACTTTTTTGTCAATAGTATCACTGTACTTCAAAATCTACCAGCACATGCTTTAACATTCGGAGACGAGAAAAAGGTACAACAACAGAGACATACTTTGTCGAAATAAAACAAGAAATAGAATTACCAACCTCATGTATTTGTAATCTCCTGCATTGAAATCAAATAAATAGTGTCATTAATAATGGCAAAATGGGTGCAAGGGGAGCAAACACAGATGTTAAGCCACACAAAATAAATATTCAAATGTGTTTGGAACAAAGTCAATTTGCCATAAAAACGTAAAGCATGGTTATGAAATAGGATATTGATGAGTTTCAATTCAATGCTACTCCATATAAAGTAATTAGAAAAGGGAAAAAGAACACACAGAGAGAGAGAGATGTCCTAACAAGCAAATATAAATAAGAGTTTGGAACGAAAGTCTATGAATAAATATTAGCATCGTCATTAAATCAAGGACAACCTATGGTACCACAAGTCCTTCCTCTACCATATTTCTATAATAATTTCTCCAGAATTACAGATCAGGTTCATCAGCGAATGCCATATAATCCAAATTATTGAAAAATAAACAGCACGCGTAGAAATGGCAAGAGAAAGAGTTTCAATCACCTATATCGTGAAGAAGTGCAGCTAACTCTACCTGCCAAGAAGAAAACAAAGCTTAAGATGTTCAAATGGCTTATGAAGAGAGGGATTCCTTCAAGTGGAAATTAGATAAAAAAAAAAGCCGAGATTGAATATAAACATGTTCCATATACTATCATAAACTGTTCTGAAGAGGGGAAAACTGTTAACAACTTAATTTCCCAACATTATTAAATATAATGAACCGAAATGAACAATACAACAGACAAGGCAGATGATTTGTGCTCATTTCAACCTAATCAAACAAAACTGGAATCTGATTCAATTAAATACAAAATTGAAAAGCTCAACAGAAGAAACTAGAGAGGATTAGAGAAAAATAGCAGATTGTAGGCATACGATTTCCATGGAATCTGGGGAAGAAAAAAGGCCTTGTTCAAGGGCGAGAGAGAGAGCCAGATCCCGCACCCTAAAAACGTGCGCAGCATCATGCGATGCATCGTTCCCCTTCATTACCCTTTCCACTAGCTTCTCTGCGTTCCGTATTGTCTCGCTCCGATCCATCTCACTCTCCCTCTCTTTCTGTCTGAGAAAGTATACAGTCTATAGCCTATACTGAGAGAGATTATTCTATTCACCTTCGCCAAGTGAACTGGTCGCTCCCCTCCTTATATACTGGTGGGGTTCGTCTGAAACCCGTTAACATGTGAGAGGAAACATACTATTTATTTGTATTGAATAATTCATATTTCATAATTTTTCTATAGTGATCCCTTGTCTCAATTTCGAGGGAATAGGATCCTCCATTATACTTATTTTTTTAATATATATTTAATAATAAATAAAATTTATTATAAATAATTATATTGTTAAAAATAATATTTATATTATTAAACTGTATTAAAAAAAAATAATTTATGTTACTAAATATATATTAAAAAATTAAAAAATAAATATAATAGAGGGTATTTAAATTCTTATACGAACATTTTCACATTATAAAAAGATATTTAGTGACACTTTTTATATTTTTTTTAATAATATTTTGAGCTTTTAGTCATATATTTATTATTCTGGGAATATAACTATTATTTTTATATTATTAATCGTCTTATGCTTAACTTAAAAATAATATTATTAAAGTTAATATATATTTAATTCTGTTTTAATAATAATTTAACAACACTTAATATTTGACACTTAGGACTTTAATAATATTCCTCCATTCATTTTAAATTATAAAATATAATATTAATTTTTAAAATTTAATTTAGTATATTTTTAAACTCAAAATTAATAAAAGTAATTCATTCAGAATTATAAAATAATAAATTTTATAATGAGAAATATTTTTTAGATAATATATAATATTCATTATTATGTGGATTAAAATTTTTAAAAAATACATATTAATTTTTCAATTAAAAATATTTTAAGTTGATTTTAAAAATCAATTATTATCTTATATGTTAAAATAAAAGAAGTACTATTTTTGTGTGCACAATATTAGTCACCTATACATCCTAAGATTTTCTTTTATTTTTATGATAATATCAACTTTTCGTGATAATCCATGGTGCGTCTCTTTAGTAAATAAGGGATTTTTTTTTATTACATTTATCTTTTAATTTATTCTAATAACATTCAACAATATAAATATTGGTTTTAATGATGCTGCCCCACGCAATTGAAAGTATTACAAAATAGTACAAATTAATCTCTCTTCTTTATTATAAAATTAATTAAATTAATAAGATAATTGTACGCAGTTAAGTTACCTGAAGCAGATACGTTTATGATATGATAATGTCATTTTCAATGTATAGAGAGACTCAACCATTTGTCCTTACAAGTTAGTTATAATACTTTCTCCATTTTTTGAAAACTATATAAACATATTTTATTTTTTTGAATTCGTTTTACAAATTATTAAGAATTAAAATATATGTGATTAATGTAATAATAATAAATTTTAAAATTAATAATACTTTTTAGATATTTTATATAATCTTTTAAATTTACAATACTCAAAAAATTAAAAAAAAGTGTAGCGAAATACAAATTATTAGCGGGTGCTACACGTTCGGGTTTCTTACGTGTGGCAAAGATAAAAGATTCTATTAAAGCAATGGTTTATTATCTTTTTTTGATTTTTTATTATTTTTTCTGTTCAACAAAAAAGAGTCTCAATTGTTAAAAAATAAATTTTAAAAAGAGTATCTAATTTTGTTGATGTTCGTAAAAATTGATACAGCATCTTCAAGTTTAACAACACAATTTAACTATTATGCAATTAATTCTAAATTAAACACTCGTTACATTTAAAAAGAGGTACGATAAAAAATTTATTCTTAAATTTTGAAATTCTATAAATTAAACGTTTATCTTTAATCAAAGGGATGGAGTTTTTACTTTGTTAAACTAAACCAATCAAACAATTGTTATCGTTTTACAATTTTATGTTAAATGTGTGATTTGACAATATTAATTGGTTTGCTTAATTAATTATTGTGCCTTGGCTAAATTTTTTATTAGTAATTTCTTCAACTTAATAAAGTCGTGGGCTTCTTCGTCGTAGCTATTAGCTAACTCTCATTGACCAAGTAATGCAAATTTCTTTTATTTTCTTTGGTATTCTTGGTTGGATATGAAACTCCTTAACTTGCTTCCTTTCTTCATCCAAGCAAGAAGGATAGTATGACTCAACGAGTATGGATTTGACTTTAATTAAGAAAATTATTATTCTTACAAATAAAGTTATTACTTCCACGTATGTGAGAATGACAGGGCATCATGTAAATTAGTACTCGGTGGTACACATATTCTATATATAAATAATGTGTGGGTGAAATAAAAAAATTATAAAGTTTAGAGGACTAAATTGAAAGATATATAAATTTTAAATTAAAATGGATGATAATATAACTAACTTGTAAGGACAAAAGAATAAATAATTTATTGCGATACTAAATTTAGATAATTGATATTTTTATAAGTAAAAATAATAGTTCCACAATATTTTCTCTCACATTAATAGTAAATGATTCATATACTCATGCGAGATAGATATTACAAAAATATTAAATTTTACTTGTGCAAATATCAATTTCCGAATTTTACTTGTGAATAAAAGTCCTCTTCATAAATACTTATATAATGTGTATTAATTAAGCGTGGATATTATGCAAATAATAATCTTTTTGTTGCAAGTAGACACATTAACTAATTATACATGTGCTTGAATTGTTTACAAATTATGGCACTCTGTCTACTCGTAAAAAAAGTGAACATGCTTTTGTTGTAATATATAGAAGAACTCAATTTTAAATATTATTGTCCTTTATAATATATGTAAAAAAAATAATCAAAATTCATTGAAATATCAAATAAAAATCTATAAAAAAAATCCGTTCCTTTTCACATACCTAGAGTAAGTCCAAAAATTTAACCTAAAAGAATATACCTAGAGTAGTAGATTGATAATTATATAAATGACGATGAAAGCCTATTAGACGTGGAAGTTTATGAAAACATAAATATTGAGTTGCGTATTTATTAATTTAAATAAATTATTTATATTAGGTCTTATCTCCATTTAATTCATTAAATTTAATGTGCTCATATGTGATTTGAGTTCACGTATTTTCATTCAAGACACTAATTAGTTATCATATTTAATATTAATTTATATGATAATTACTCTTTTTAATAGAATTTATATTATACGATTCTATTACAAATTGTAATCTTATTAAGAATATGTTATTACTATAAATATGAAATGAATAATAAAGGTATGAGAATATAATTTTTTAGCATATTAAATATTTTTTGTCTCAATTGTTAATAAATCTTGAAATTTCTTTTTACTTTCACATTGAAAGCATTGTCAAGTATTTTTCGGCATTTATTTACTTTTTGATAAATTCATGTTTAAGTCAGTAATTAAGCATGTAGACAAATTAGAGCGTTAATACTACTAGCAAATATGGTGGAATTTCAAGAAGAAAGGTAAAAATAAAAATATATACACGCAGACAAATATATTATTCAGACTTTTCTCCGATTGAAACCCAGTTACTATCGGATCTATAGCCGAATAAAATTTCAAAATCCTCCATGTCCATGTCCACTTCACCTATTAAATTTTCTCTCCTCCAAGGCCCAAATCCAAGATACCTCCGCCAAATCAAAGCCCATAATCAACTGCTTTATGGGTCGTTTTATTTATTTATTTTTATTCAAAAAAGGTCTGAAATTGAAGAAGATATCATCCTCGAAAATTGTGAAATGGATCATTCAGTATTGAAGGACGACACGTGGTAAAAACCCTCTAGCCAGAGGAAAGATAATAAGGGAGTCAGGTTAAGTAATTCCGGTTCGCACGATAAACAAAAATGTGTCAAGAAAGAGCCCCACATCGCTGGTTCATTCCAAATCTTTCCCGCCGGTTCCTAAACGGAGAAAATAGAAGGTTGGTGATAATGTTAGCCATGAAACGGATGGAAGATTCGACCCAATAGTTGGAATGTCGATTTTAATGGTGACCCTAGTTATAATGTTACTTTGGGGTAAGTTATGTGCCATTCTTTGTACATCAGCATGGTTTTTTATGGTTCCTAGCTTAAGAAGAACTATGGATTCTAATGTTGCTGTGGAAAACGAATCAAATTTCGGTGAGCCTGATTTAAATTCCAAGGAGCACGAGAAGAAGATGGTGTTAGATGGGCTTCTTCAGAGAAAACAACAATGTTATCGGAATTTTGTAAGTGTAGCAAATAAATTAATTTATGTTTGATATAACATGAATTTTTATTGGATTTGAATTTAGGCATCATCTATAATCGGTTTTGGTTTAGAAAATTTATTTTTTCTAATCATATTCAATTTAGTAATCCCTATCTTATTTGGTTATAAAATTTTCAATGACTTACAACTGGGTGTTAAATTTTTAGAGAAAAGACATTCAAAAACAATTCTCATACTTATCTCTTTTTCTTGTATTATTTAAATTATTATTTAGTAAATTTCTTTTTCCTTTCTCCGTAATTTTTTCACAATTTGAGTTTACACGTAAATTTTTATATTATTATCTTTATTTTCTTGTGTTATTTTATTATGTTCACTATAGTTTGTCATAACAATTTACTTGTGGATATGCTGGTTAATTTTTCTTCATGCAATTACATTCTCTTTCTTTTTTAAGAGTTGGTTTGATTTAAAAATATCTATGGGAAAGAACAAGATGAAAAAGGGATAGGCCAACACTTAAAAGCTTGATTCGCATGACACTTGGACAGTTTATAAATCTAAATATAAATCTTTAATGCTTAAAATAATTATAACCAGGACAAAAATACACTCATGAGTTTTTGAACATATTAAAGAAAAGTATTCACAACCAGAGTACATAAAAAATAAAAATAAAAAGTAAAAATCCGCGACTACTAATTACGATAATAAATATTTCTATTTCGCACAAATAATTAAATCTCTATACAAAATATATAATTGTAATATTAACATTTCAATTTTCAACTATCCAGTCTCAGACACCAACTTAAAATAACCTCAACTATAGCAATTGAAGTGAATAATTTGAAAAGTGGGGACAAAAAGACGACTAAATTTGAAAGTGTGATGCTTGTTTCTAGAAGTTTTTTTTTTTTTTTTCTTCCTGTCCTCCTTTAATTGGCAGATGTTGGAATAGAAGGAGGACAAGTATACATAAATAATATTTAAATATAAAATTAAATATTATATTTATTTTAATTTTTAAAAATTAAGTATAACATGAATTTTAATCTCATATTTTATTTTTTAATAATTAAAATAAATATAATATTTAAATATTGTGTTTAGATATTGTGAATTTGTATTTTATTCATGAAAGAATATAGAGAAAACGGCAGTTTGAGGAGTCACGTGATCTTGATGGGAGAGGCATGCACTAACCAAAAAAGTACGTAGAAATAATAAATAGGAAACAAATACTTTGACATTATTGTTTTAAAAATGCACAATTATTGATTTGATTGTTGATTATTGAAAAAATTAGTTTTCATATATTTTTTTAATAGTTCAGCAAAATGGTTTTCGGTTTAGTGTAGCGGATAGATGCCAAATTATAGTATATTATAGTTTATCTAAGGCAGCTTCACTAAGGCTATTTAATAAAACGATGTAATTTTATTTTTTAAAATTAATTTTTTTTCTTAAAATTTTATAAAAAAATTTAACTATAAATTTTATACAAAATTATATTATTTTATTAAATAATTTAAATTAAAACACGCCTTAAATTATCTTTCCTCAATTATAAAATACTTAAACATGAGAAAAAGTGGGATTGGTAGAACAAACTCTTGCAAATACACACATATCTTATATTTGCAGTGTGTCCCACGAATAAAAAATATAAAAAAGGCCCACCCCAACAGTTATTTCTAATCAGAAAAATAGATTTTAGACTAACTTGATTTTTGAACCACGCTACACACATAAACATTAAATATAAATTTTATCTTAATAATTAAAAAATAAAATCTGACATAAATATTTTTGTATTAATTATTTATACGCCAATTCTTATTTTTTTAATAATGAAATAAAATTTATATTTAATATTTTTATGTTGATTATTTATATAAATAAACTTATTCTTTAGTCTTCTCATGTGCCTTGTGACTTGTGAGTCGTGGTACCTTAAACTTATATTTGATTACAAAACTGTCATTTGATTTTGCGCCCAATGTAAAATCCAATGAATTTGATGTTAAATGAGCTTGAAGTTATCAAATATGGTGCTGACGGAATCAATATAGTCCAGTTTTAATCGGTCACTATAAGAATTATTTCTATCAATTTTTTTGTTTAGATTTTTTTATGGATATTAAACGTTTTGTATATGATACAATTAGAAATAAATATTTAAATAATAAAATTTATTTTTATTTTTTGAAATTTTATCTAAATATATTCTTTACAAATCTTAATATTAAAAATAAATAAGCAACAAAAATTTTGGTCTTTATTTCCGGAGGAAGGGTACAATTTACAAAAACAAAAAATAAAGTTCTTAATGGATCTAGTTTGCGTCGAAAATAAGAGTATCTCTGGACGAGCCCACTTAGTTTGAGCTCACTTGAACAATCACGGCCCACTAAAACCCTAATCCTTATAACTGCTATTCGGGCTTACATTCGGTGCTTAGTTCCTCGGCTATCATCTCATTCCCAAAATTTATCTGCTCCCTAGGGTTCAACCATGGTAACCACCTCTTTCTTTATGTTTGTGTGTATTTATATGCAGGAATTGTGTTCCTTGTTGTTAATTGTTTAAACTTTAAACGATATATGATCCGAAAACTATTATTAAATTTGTTAGATTGCTTGATGTTCGTGAAGTTAAATCAACTGAAGAAAATGTTTCCATTTCTCCTTTGAGTTTCATTTTTCGTTATCGAGTTCTATCGTTTTGGTTTCTTTTGTTTAGGTCAACTGCAATATTCTGTTACTCTAGAGGGGAATTGATGTAAGAATATTTGGTCCGCTTGTGTTTATTTCTATATTCATTCGACGAAAAATTGTTTTTGGCGGATCTTTCTGCTAGTTGAAAATGCCTCCTTAATCAGAAAACGTACTATGCAAGATTTTATTTAGCTTTTAAAATTGATTCGATTTAATAGTTTAGCTGATTTGGGCATCTTATTGGTGTTTAAATGTTGCAATTTGCGAGCTGCATACTAATTTTTTTTTCTCAAACTATGAAAGGGATGAAATATCCTGCCCAATCTTTAGGTAGTTTGGTCTGAACATCTGGAAGGTGATTTTACTGTTTTTGAAATGCTTTATGCAGAATTTTTTGTTGTTACACATGCAGTCTTGTTTACTTCAGATGTTATGCTTTTTGTTCTTGTTTTCCTAGTTAAAGAAGCTAAAGTTTGACCTCTTAGCTACAAGTAGATGGTTTTTCTGTACCAAGTATTTTCCGTAGCATGCTCTATACCATTACAGAAAGGGTCCCGTAGTTAATTTTTCCCCTTTGGCATTATGATTAGGATGATGCATTGATGATTCCTTTATGCTCGGATAGTGTAGCATTAAATAGCTCTGGTTTTCTGTGAAATGTTGAATGTTGTGTTGTTCTAGACTTGAATTGTCAGTATGAGAACCTTTTTTTATAATAAAGAAAATCCAATTGTTTCCCTGTTTTGATGATCTGAATGACATTCTATAAATTATTCTTCAATTTTATCAACTTTAAAGTAATAGTCCTGAAAACTTGTTATGGCTGTAGCTGGTTAAGTATACAATAATACGAAGTCAAACATCCGATAATCTGACTTGGTTTAGAGTTCTATAGTATATTGAGGTCTGAACCCGAGTTAAGTATTTGTCTGAAAAATCGCCCAGTAGACTCATTTCTTTCATACTGAACATTCAATGCACGTGATGTAGGCCAGAAAGAAGAGGCTTAAGCTATCTTCTTTCGGAATGTAACACCGATTCAGTTTTAACTTCTATGCAGCTGAGAAAATAGAAATATGACTACATTGAATATGAGGTCCCCTGTTTGCTCTAACTTTTGACTCTTAGTAAGATCAGTTATATTAGGTAGTACTGCATATTTTGTTCTGTAACTCTTGATAGGTTTCTTAAATTTTTAATTAATAATATGACTACATTGTTCGTTAATAATTTTGTTAAGTTTTTCATCTAATTCTTTGTTTTCTCTCTCTTGCAGGTGAACGTTCCAAAGACAAAGAAGACATACTGCAAGTCAAAGGAGTGCCGGAAGCACACCTTGCACAAGGTTACACAATACAAGAAGGGCAAGGATAGTTTGGCTGTCCAGGGAAAGCGTCGTTACGATCGGAAACAATCCGGTTATGGTGGACAAACAAAGCCTGTTTTCCACAAGAAGGTGAAAACCTATTTCTGTCGTTCTTTAGTTTTCCTTGTTAGGTCATATTCTTTGGTTTGAAAAAGCCTCTTCCTTTCTTTTGCTTTTCTTTCTAAATAGATAAAAAATTTCGTTTTGTAAACTCCTTCA
Source organism: Hedera helix (assembly GCA_947179155.2). Taxonomy (NCBI): domain Eukaryota; kingdom Viridiplantae; phylum Streptophyta; class Magnoliopsida; order Apiales; family Araliaceae; genus Hedera; species Hedera helix. Next base: position 38,038,142 of record OX359282.1, on the reverse strand, counting down.
CATATTATGATCCCATTAAAATTAGCATCAGCTAAAAGGGAAAAAAAGAAGAAGAAATTACCCATTAAAATCTAGGCACCATCATCATATTCAACTATTTAAGTAATCTTATATTTGCTCATTGAATAAATTAATGGCAATTCTTTTCTAGAAAGAGGGGTTGACTTTATAGATGGACTCCTCTGAGGGGGACTAAGGTTAAGAGGTTCAAATTCTAGTTTGTGTTGTATGGTTAGTTAAGTTCTTGACAAATTTTCTATCCTTGTTTCTTTTGTTCTTTCTTGCTAGGCAAAAACTACCAAAAAGATTGTGCTGAGGCTGCAGTGCCAGGGTTGCAAGCATGTATCCCAGCACCCAATCAAGGTTTGCTTCTTCTTTAAAAGCAGTGGTAACGTTGGTTTCATTTGAGTTGTTTTCTGATCCATTACAAACTTGCATTCTACTGGTTTTTGCAGAGATGCAAGCATTTTGAGATTGGTGGAGATAAGAAGGGGAAGGGAACTTCTCTGTTCTAGAGGATTGCAGTGGTTGCAAATTTCTATTTGGTTACTGTGCCGTGTTTTTTGAGACATGTTTTAGTATTAATTGTAGCAACAATTTGTTGTTTACAACAGTAAGCTTGCAATGTTTTGGCTGGCATATTGATAGATGCTCTACGTAGTTTGTTATGATATGAAAGTACTATGAATTTGTTGATTCCCATTTTGCTATTATCCCCAAGGAAGAAATGATTGGCATGCTTGCATACTTGGTAATATGAATCTGCATTGAGTTTTTAACTTGGCCGAGTATAAAATTGTATAGCTTATTTTCTTAAAAAAAAAAATTCTTTTGGTCAGATTCTAAACAGCAAGGATCCCTAATATTTTTATTCTATATTTTGCTGGTTGTTTGTCATAAAAATATCTCATTTGCTTTGAAAATGGCAAACAAAGAAATTTAAATTTGCTTTTGAAGAGTTCAGAACTAAGTTTTTCATGAACACAAAATTGTTCGGAGACTACGAGACGAATGAACAAAATAAAATAATTAAAAAAAGAACAATTTTACTTGTGCTGTATAAAAAAGGAAAAATCTTATATTTTCAATTCAAGTTTGCTATGATTGAAAATTACAAAGGACCATAAGAAAGAGGAAAACTAAAAACTGGGGAGGCTAGTATAATTATCTGAACTTCATGTCCATAATGTTGATAATATAAAAAGTCAAAACCTGTTTGATTTTGGGACAAACAATTTATCAAAATCCCGACTCAGTAACCAGTATAGTCTCATAAACCCATCACAAATCCAGCATTTCTCTCTCTGCTGCGGTACACATGCGGACCCTAATTTCGCAAATTGTGACCAAGCTTATAGGTAGAACTGGAAATGGAATCACGGGCGGCCAATCAATGTATATGGCTTTGCATCGTAGATCGTACAGTCTGATTCCGATGGTGATTGAGCACTCGTCCAGAGGAGAGAGAGCTTACGACATATTCTCTCGCCTCCTAAAGGAGCGAATTGTTTACATTAATGGCCCTATCTCCGATGATACCTCACACGTCGTCGTTGCGCAGCTCCTTTTCCTTGAATCTGAAAACCCTTCTAAACCAATTCACATGTACATCAACTCTCCTGGTGGCGTCGTTACCGCAGGTAGTCCAAAAAAAAAGAGCAAAATTTCTAATTTTTCATTTTTAATTCATGGATGTTAATTTAATCTGGTCTTTCTAATATAAGTGTTTGACATATGAAATTTATTTGATAATTTATTAAGTGCTAGAGTTTGAAAATTTTCGGTGTAAGGTTATTTGGAAGGAAACTGATATTTCCACGGCAAAAAATGATATTTCCACAGCCAAACCGTGAATATCAAAAATAGGTGTGGAAATACATGTTAGGTCCGCACCATGACATTTTACTATGTACTACTAAAGTGGTGCATTGCTCTAGTTGTAACAAATTACTTTGGTTTGCTCAACTTGTGTGGTACTTCTCCGTTCCACCCCCATTTGCAAAATTTACAAATAGTAATGTTATATTTTTGTTCCATCTTTATCCCTAAAAGAATAATAAGTTGTTAGTTAGCATGATAATGAAAATTTGGTAGCAAGCATTAGTATATTGTGTCATTTTGTACTACAATCAATAAGATAGAAAGAGGACTCCTTTTCTAGAGGGGGAAAAAATGGAAATGAGACTCTTTTTTTGGAACAAAGGGATTTTTTCTTCTTTAAGAAATAAATCAAGAATTAATTATCGTAAGTTCCAAGTGTAAAAGATTTGCCTTTTACATATCAGAGAAATGCATGAAGGAAGGTTGTAGCTGCTTAGCTAAATTTGAATTGTAGATGTAGCTTTAAGTAAGTGGCTGTTCGTAAAATTTTAAATTCCCGGATTTCTAGGTTAAAGATAGAAACCTGTTCTTGTCAATAGTATAGAAATAGAAAAAAGAAAAAAGAAAAAGAAAAAGAATAGGTAGAAAAAGAACTAATAAATTATTTTTTTAAACTCAAGTCTTGTTTTTGAAGATTTCATGGAGATGTAGTGAGTGTAGGTGGTGAGTATAATCATTAAAGTTGTTATATGCGAAGACTATTAGATACATGGCTTTACTCGGTCAGCCTATATAGAAAATTGGAAAGATGCAATTTTGAGTACAATCAAATCCTTTATTAAGTGTTTTCAGTCTATGGATAATGCTTCCAGCCTTCCACTCACTGGTGCCTTGAATTAGGTTATGAGGCTAGCTTGAAAAGTGAAAACTAATTTGATTTTGAGTCAACGAGTTATATGAATGTTTTGTTTATGTATTAGACCATTAACTAGAGTCAAGACTCTACTTTAACACTTCTTAGGACAATTCTTGTAGTTACGAGTGACATTTATTGGGGTTTATCACATCCTAAACAACTACAATATCTATCATGTACATAAGACTCGATGAAAGTCAAAATGGATCGGTGAAAACTTCATTGTTTTTGTTGCAACTATAAGTCAATTATTCTGTGCATGATTTTCAATTTAGTGATGATGGCATTTGCTACTATCACGACCTTGAATTTAATTAGCTCCTATTATGATCTTGTAATAAATAACGAAGACAAATACTTGTCCTTTTAAATTTTAATGTTACTTTTGAACTCTGATGAGGGGCATGAAGCATGTTAATTAGGATTTGGGATATAACATTACAACAGTTATTTTCCATGCCTTTTGATTTGTACCCTTTTGCATAGGTCTTGCAATATATGATACAATGCAGTACATTAGATCTCCAATCAATACAATATGCATGGGTCAAGCTGCATCAATGGGTTCTCTACTTTTAGCTGCTGGTACAAAGGGTGAGAGGCGGTCTCTCCCTAATGCAACAATTATGGTTCATCAGCCTTCAGGTGGGTATAGTGGACAAGCTAAAGATATGACCATTCACACCAAACATATTGTTCGGGTTTGGGATGCACTAAATGCGTTGTACTCGAAGCATACCGGACAGTCTGTAGATGTAATTCAGAAGAATATGGATCGGGATAATTTTATGACCCCAGAAGAGGCTAAGGAATTTGGATTAATTGATGAGGTAATAGATCAGAGGCCGATGGCTCTAGTCACTGATGCTGTTGGGAATGAAGGCAAAGATAAAACTTCAAATTAGGATCTAAAGGTAAGAAATATTGCTCCATCTTTCTCTCTCTCAATTTTGGCATCTTTCACAAGATATTCACAAAGCAAACATACCTAGTTTTGTTTCATAAAACTCCTCGCTGCCTCACAGCGGAGAAGTAGAAGGGCCACTATCTCTGTGCATCTTCATATCTCACACCTTCCCAAACTGATACCCTCTCTCCTATAAATTGTTTTGAATAAGAATTGCTCCCAAACACGAGTTCTTATCATGTGATGTAATGATTAAGGCCATGTATTAGCTAAGTTGGAGCTAAAATAATAACCTATTGTATAGCGCATAAGCTTATAGGCCACTCACTGTCACACTTTATTTTCTTAACTTGTCTTCATGCAAGCTCATGAATAGGGTGAGATTGTAATGTATTTTTAATCTAATTTTTAAGAAGCATATTGTGTGTTTAGAGCAAATGCTCTCCTCTTTCAAAGTTGTTGGAAAATCAATTGTGGAGACTTAAATTCCAACTATGTTTCTATCTAGCCAAAACACGGCTTAGTAAGAACAAGATATAAGATATAGACACTCTTTGAAAGAGGAGAGCCTATGAGTCTGAGAACACAAACCTCAAAAATTGGATCCAAAAGTGTGAAAGTGAGTGGTCGGTGGTGGCTTATGCTAGCTATAAGCCTACCACATAGATAATTAATGGTCTCATGCATTACATGACGCATGATCATAATTCAGAACTCATGTTTGAAAAATGCAGCTTTCATGTTTGAAAGGTGCTGCTTTGCAATTTGGGCAGAGTCTTTTATAGAATAAGTATTTAAATGCTTTTTAAAAGTTCAGAAATAGAAGGCATCAAGATGGCTAGAACTTTAAGTGAAGAGGATATTTTAGAGATTATTACTTTATCTTTATCATAGGTTGTGAAATATATGGCTTAATTCTGCAGCTGCGTCTTTTAGAATTGTATTCTGATTAGTATTTTTCATGATATTTTGTTTTTAAGTGTGCATGTTTCTATAATAGTTTGTCGGATTCTAATAAAATTACAAACCAATTGGGCCAAAAACGAGCCCTTGTTAGCTAGTCTGAGTTATTATTCAGTGTCTCGCCTGAGAAGTTATCTATTTGGTGTGTGATTCTGTTGCAGTTATTTTCAGGTATTGAGTTGGTATCTGACTGACTTACGTGGGGGCTGTTGTTTTTGAAGTAGGAGAAACTTAGGAAAGCGAAAGCCGCCTCATTTTTCTTTCTACAAAACAAGTTATTACTTTGGTGGTCATTTATAATGTTGATTTGTATTAGCAATTATTTTCTGATCCATTGCAAAGTCTGAAGCAGACTTGTTCTCATAAATTTCACAGTGATTGTATATGCACCCGATGAATTGACCAATTTACAAGGTTTAGAATTCAATGAGTTTGGTTATGACTCTAAAATGGCATTTTCTCCTGTTGTCTACATTGAAATTTAAGTATGAGTTTCTTTTTCTTTTTCCGGGCAGTGACACTAAAGAGGTTATAGATTATTGGTGAAAACTTAAAAGAAAGCATAATATGTTTGTCCTTCATTGTATAATTAGGCAGGGTTTGATTAATGTGTGAAGAGAGTTGTTCCATGTTTCTCTTTCCATTATAATGAGGAGAGAGAGACAAACACTACTGTAACTACTTGCTATCTCTGTTACTCAATAATCACCAACGCCAAGCCATTCTACAAATCCACTCCCAATTAATCACCACTTACTCCAACTCTCAGCACCTGACCAATATTCTACTCCGCCATTACTCACTCAGTGACTTTCCCCATGAAGCACTTTTATTCTACAAACACCTTCAACACCAAAACCAATTCATCTTCTTTAACAGTTTTGCTTTCTCTTTCCTCATCAAATCTTGCGCTAATTTACAAGATTCCACCGCAGGCCCACAGCTCCCTGCTTTCCTATAAAAGCTGGGTTCGGAATTCATGTTTATGTGCAAACTGCTTTGGTAAATATGTGTAGTTTGTGGGTCTTTAGTTGAAGCAAAGAAAGTGTTCCATGAAATGCCGGAGGAATTCTGTCACCTGGAATGTTTTGATTACTAGGTTAACAAAATGGGGCCAAGTTAGCCAGGTTCAGGCTCGGGCTCTGTTTAATGTGATGCCTGATAAGAATGTAGTTTCTTGAACTGGTATATAAGAATGTAGTTTCTTGAACTGGTATTATTGATGGCTATACGCAAATGAATTGAGCTGATGAAGCTCTGTTGTTGTTTAGGGAAATGGTGCATGAGTGTATTAAGCCCAGTGAGCTAACAATGTTAGTGATTCTACCGGTTATTTGGAATATTGGGTGTCTTGAACTTTGCCGATGTATTCATACATACGGAGAAAAAAGCAGGTTTAATGTGTCTGATATCCGTGTTACCATTTCACTTATAGATACATATGCAAAATGTGGAAGTGTAGAGAGTGCTTTGAAAGTTTTTGAGTGTATATCTGAGGAAAGAAAGAATTTGATTTCTTGGACATCTCTTATCTCTGGGTTTGCAATGTATGGAATGGCAAAAGAAGCAATCGATAATTTTGAACAGATGGAAAATGTGGGGATCAAACCTATTCAGATAATGTTCTTGAGTATTCTTAATGCTTGCAATCATGGAGGTTTAGTTGAGGAGGGGCTCGATTTTTTCAGAAAGATGGTCGATGAGTGTGGCATTGTGCCGGATATTAAGCACTACGGGTGCTTGGTTGACATGTTAGGAAGAGCTGGGAGGCTTGCAGAGGCAGAGAAGATGTTTATTGATATTCATATTGTTAGTGTTGTGGTTTGGAGAACATTGTTTGGTGATTGTAGCTTTCACGGTAAGGCTGAGACAGTCACGGGAAAGATTTCGGAGATGGAGAGGCGATATGGTGGTGACTATGTGCTTTTGTCCAACATATTTGTTGGTGTTGGCAGGTATACGGACTCTGCAAGTGTGAGGAGAGTTGTGGATGATTCCTGGACATAGTTTGGTCGGACTCCAAGGAGATGTATGCATTTATGTTGAATGTTGAATCCTTCCGATAGTATTAGCCATTTATCCTACTTCCCTCCACATTTCATGTCATGCGAGAGACATAAACACTCATGACTAATTATGTGTTTAAATTGAATTAATCATGCTTAGAAAAATTAAATAAAAAATGTATGTATTCAATTATTCATTTCGAAAAATAAATAATTATAAACTAAATTTACTCTCTTATTGAAAATATAATAGATTCTTAATAGTATTTTTTAATAAAATTGTTGATACCATTAACTTATTAAATAATTTGTTTGCATATTTTTCTTAATTGAACCGAATCGTGTCGAATATGCTTGTTTTATTTTATTTTATATGATTAATAATTATGAAATATAACTCCTATAATGTTGTTATTATAATAACTTTTACTAAACAATTCAAGTTTAATCCAACTTATTTGAGATTGATCTGCCATGATTTATAGTCGATCTCTAACACCCTTTCAACAGTTTTATAATATTATGTATTTATGTTTTGAAATAGATTCGTTTAAAAAAAACAAAATTGCAATAAAGTATTATGTGGCACCACGGTCTGATGACGCAAAACTAACCCATGGAGGTTACTACTAAATTACCATTATGCCTTCGCCTCCGTAAACTATTTCCCCTCTCTGTTCTCTCTCTCTGCACACCCATACGGCTATATCCATTACACACAGTACCTCTCTCTTTCTCTCTCTTCCACCGCCTAAATTCCCTTCTTTCTCTCTCTACAATTCGAATGCACAAACCGCATAGAATTCGCCGAGTTTCCGATTATCATCTTGGTTGTTTGCCACCGGAGTAATTGAGGGTTTCTTTCAAGGTTTTGGTTTCGATCAGTATCTGAAACGAATACGTCATTTGGTGTCTAGGGTTTTGTTGGCGCCAATGGCTCCAGGGCGTAGACGTGGAGCAAAAGGAGCGAAGACTAAGGGTGAGTTGAACTTGGGGGATCTTGTTCTCGCCAAGGTCAAGGGGCATCCTGCATGGCCTGCTAAGGTTTGTCTTTTCATTGGATTCTGTATCAGTGCTGAAATTTTTGTTCAATTTCATATATTAGTGCACATCTTGATCTGGTTAAATTATTTTTTTAATTTTTTCTCACACAACTGGAACACATGGAGTGTTGGGTCTTACTTTCACTTGATTGTTGATTTTGTGCTGTTTCCTACCTTTTCTCCAGCATAATAGTAAATATATGAACACACATTCATTTTATCATTTAAAGGTACATTTTACTGGTAGTGGGAGTTTGAAAGAACTATGAATTCCTTGCTAGTAAGGTCATTGTGGTAAGGACGTTGCAAATTGCTCCCCCCCCCCCCAAAAAAAATAAAATAAAAAAATGAATGAAAAATATTGTAAAATCCCCAAGTTTTGTTCGTCAAAGAAAAATGGTGGCTTTCATCTGTTGAGATTATTTTGGGATTTGAAGAGCAGGTTTTTTTTAGGAACACTGGTTTTTTCATATATTGTGCTCGCTTTAGTACATTTCATGATATATGTTACTTTGTCAATTAATTTGTTTATGAAGTATTTATTTGGGCTTGAATTTTCCAGGTTGACAGACCTGAAGATTGGAAAAAAACTCCAGACCCTAAGAAATGTTTTGTGCACTTCTTCGGTACAAATGAAATGTAAGTATCCTTTGTGTGAAAATTTTCATATTTGTTGAATTACATTAAATGCCTTGCATGGGTGCTTGATTTCCAGAGGTGTCTTCTTTTAGTCTGTGCAATGGAAGAAAAGAAAAATTAGTTGAAGAAGATGGGGGTTCAATGTCAGTATGGTTTCTGATTGTGATCCTAACTGTGTAAGTACTATACTCTTGGAAGTATGGTTCTAGATGTTTGAAAGAAAAAAGACAAGTAGAGGAAGGAGAACAACCTGGGGAGGGAATGCTGATGAAAACACAAGTGTTATTTCTATGAGTGTACTGAAAGTTATCACAGATGATTTGGCTTGCCATGGAGTACTGTTCTTAAGAAGACATGTTGGTACTTTCGAAAAGATTATGAAGTTCATTCCTTGAACTTCTTTAGTAGTGTGGCAGTTTGATGAATACTATGGAAAATTTCTGATGTGCACCCAAGGTTATACATATTTAGTTATGCATTGAAGATTAGTAATTATTTGCCTATGTGCAAAATTATTTTTATTTATTTGTTATATCCAAAAAGTAAATAGGCAATTTACTTTAAATAGAAAAAAGTATAAGAAAAGCCACAAGCTGATGGCTTTATGTTGTGCTAGACCCGTGGTGACAAAATATGTTTGATGTTATTACTGAAGATTAGTGACGTATGAGCACTGATATTAAAATATCACTAGCCAAAACTGTAGGAAAGGTGGTGGGAGGCTAGGAAAAAGTGAAGTTTCTCTTGATGAAGTCACGATGTTAAAGTGGAATCGGTGTGCTTCGTCCAAGGGATGATTTCCAGATACATGTTTTGAATGTTATAATTTTTCTTGATGGATCTAATTGCCTCAGTCGATTGGGATAACGCAATCGCTTGAGGTTATCGTTGTTTTTGGCATTTTTTCAATTGCTGGGTTCGTATGTTTTGTAAGCATCTTGTCAAATTATATTTCTTTTACTATTGTACTGGCAAAATACATTCCTTTTGTCAATTTATTATTATTATTATTATTATTATTATTATTATTATTATTATCATCATCATCATCATCATCATGAAACCTCTTGAAATTAGAAGTTTTCCTCCTTTGGTTGGGTGACTAAATCTGAACACACGCACACACAAGTCTTTGTTTTCTTGCCATAGTTGAACTCTTGTATTTTAATGTGACTCTTGACATGTTAAAGTAAATTTGACCCACTGACTAGAACTTAGTGGAATAATAGTTGATGTTAAAGTAAATTTGTCCATGACTGTTTAAATGTTGATCCAAATCCCCAAAGGCTTGATTTGGGAAATTGAATGGGCTTCACAAGCTTTTTTCTTTCAAAAACAAAAGCATATCAAAAAGTTTTTTATATTTGAAGACTTGAAGCTTGGGGGCTTAGAAGAATTTCTGTACCGATTGATCAGTGAATACTAGTATGACTAAAGGCTTGATGATGAAGAATATGCAATAGCTGTAGCAACTAGCAAACATAGTTGCTAAATTGGGAATCTTATTATGAACATATAACTTAGGTGTTGTGTATTTTGAATTGAATTTGTGAATCCATTATAAAATTATGGACAAACCATAATAGAATGATAAATAATATATAAACATGTAAAGAACTGTCCGGCCAAGCTTTCCTACTGAGAAACAGAGAGAATAGAGAAGAGAGAGTTGGGAGGATAGAGATAAATAGATTAACAGAATTCAGTTGGAGGGAGATAGGAGGGAGGTAGAAGATGGGAGATAGGTTTGAGAGCAAATGCTACTCATTTTTATATATTTCATACCTGTAAATGTAAAAGTTATTACAACTATTTATAAAGAAGGTTACTTGCAGTAAAGTAAAGTTAATGCTACACCACACTTTTATCCTTTACTTAAAAGTAACTAACTAGTACATGTGCTCACATGCATTTCATTACTACTAGAATCTACTATTATATTCTATATTCCTCAAAATACCCTTAGCCTGTCATGAACATGATTTGCTGAGGAATTGATTATATTGCGACTTGCCTTTTAATGTAAACTAATCTTACAAGATGACCACTTTGGCTAAACGTCATTCATGGCAAAAAAAGGGTGAGGTTTTATCACAAAATCATTGGTTTCTAGTTAGACAAACATCTTGTGGCTAACGTGGATATGCTCAAGGACCACTGTTTTAAGTAAACATTTAGTGTGGTCCCTGATCAGAGAAGTCATTTTGGAGGAGAGAAACAATGCATTTTTTTGGATTTAGGTGCCCCTTGGTTAGTTGGATTTGACCCCTTAAGTGAAATCACCACCCAATATTGTGTGTTGCTGCCAGAAGCTGAATGCGTAGAAACTCCTAATCATTCCATAGTTACTAGAAATAGAATATTCTTATTCGAGCTGATTGTATGATTTTTCCGTATCCAGTCTAATAGCAGTCCAACCCATTTCATGAATAAAACGTAACCAATTAAACAACCAGTATATTATATATGACATTTTGTTGTTGCATCAAATACATATAAATGTTGGTCAATCTGCAAAGTGGTGTTTATCTATACTTAACATCTTTCAATTTGATAATAGTTATAATTCGAATGCATATATCGATGTTCAGTTGAGTGAATGATGTGGGATGACTTCCCTTATATTTCTTCAAACCATGTTTTAAATTTTTTTATACAAATAATCTCCTAGAAGATTACAGTTACTCTTTAAATAATCTAATCAATGACCTAGCTATAAAAGCAACATGTCAAAAACAAACGAACAACTTCAATTATTTATGCCATACTCCAAAAGTACCCCTTCCAATTGCCAACAAATACGCAATCGACAATTGGAAAGGAAGGAATACTAATACCCAAAAAAATCAGAAAGTGAGCTTATATTTTTTAGAGGAAACAATAGTTCAACATACCTGACAAAATATATGGTCAGAAGTTCTGCACCTATATGTATATTGCATACGCAGGTATATAGAATGTGAAGAAGTACAACTATTTATGCACAATGTATAACCCACAACATAGGAGTGGTATTCTTAACTTCCTTAAAGGTCAAATGTTTGAACTTCTCAAATCTCAAACTCATTTAACATTTTAAAGTTTGAACCCAAATTATTTGAAGCGAACAATATAGACATCTAGTGCATTTGGATTTTCGGAGAGAGAAAAAAGGGGCCACTGTCGTCTATTTTGTGTCTTCAAACGTGCCAAAAGACAGGGTAGCTTAAAAATAATTCAAAAGTGTGGTAATGTATATCTAAGCCCTAAAGATCTTTTAATTTTTTTTTCCGCTCGAATTTAAGAAAAAATAAACATATGAAAAAAATGATCTTCATAATGTTTGCGTCCGACCCTTATCTAAGACTCTAAAAAATAAAGAATCTTGTAAAAATATATATATAAAAAAAATCAAGTCTCACAATTGAGTTACTTGATTTTATTCATTTATTTCTTTATAGGTAATTTGGCCCCAAATATGGGAATTAGACAAACGACCTTGAGGTTAAGCCTCAAAATCTCTTCCATTTCTTCCACTGGGTTCACATGTGAATTACTTGATTTGGATCAGTACATATCAATTTGCAGCATCTCCCCATTTACATTCCATCAGTACTTATCTCCTGCATTTGAATGGAAATAAATCATGCTACAGGAATAAAAAAAATTCCAAGTAGCAAATCAAGCTTAGGTTTATATTTTGATGTTCATGTATGAACTTATCGAATAAAAATATTTATATTGTATGTTTTTTTGCATTAACGCCACGTGTCTTACTTTAATAAATTTGTCTTAATTTGGGTAAATGTGTTGCTGGGCCCGATTCTTTGTCTTCGAGCTTTCATTCCCCCCCCCCCCACCCCACCCCACCCCAAAACACACACACACAAAGGCCTATAATTCCATAAATATATGCTAAAATTGGTTTGATGCATGACATTCAACGTATATTGTTATTGCAGTCCTGTATGAAGAAAGGAACCTTAATACTACAAATATTTATATTCTAACGTAGTATTATATGCTTAAATATTATATTTGTATTAAATTATTTATAAAACAATGAACTGGTTGATTCAACTTAAAATCTTCTGTAAGACTTAGGTTTATTACATTTAAATTTTAAGAGAATTTTTAACCATAAATACTTATATAAGGGTACCCTAGCGTATCACATTCTAGCTATATTGCGTACCATGTACCCGTACATGTATCGCATACCGAAATGAACCACATTTCAAGTAACACTGCCTTAATTATTTTCAATTTCAAAAGCCTAGAACCCTTCCACTTTAGAAAATTTAACAAAGAATCAACTTTGTGTGTTCATTTTAGTTTCCTTGATCTTTTCTACACTACTTTGATATTTGTACAAACTTAGTAAACCGAAAAGTTCCCCCCCCCCCCCCCCCCCCCCCCCCCCAAAAAGAATTAGTTCTATGCAAGTTCCTCTTGAATTAGTTCTGTAATTGCGGAGATTTTGACTTGGAGTTATTAGGTTTTGTTGCATAATAATCCATGAGCTTATGAGGTTTTGTCGTATAGCAATCCATGATCCACTTGCTCTTGTAACTTCAACGAAGACTTGAAATTGAAATATCCTTATTCTTTTTAGGGTAGCTGAAAGATTTACAAGGAAAAGGAAAAAAATTGTATTCTCTTTTGGGTAGCTACCATATAAAAGATGCTACAAGAAAATTAAAAATAGTCTACTATGGAATACGTTTTGACCAGGAAATAAATTTTCGGACTAATAGATTCTTGGGAACATTGTATGTTTTCTCAAATGCCAAGAGGAGATAGTTTTCTTAAAAACAGTATAGGGAGAGAAAAACTAAGAATTGTTATTAGAATGGAAGGTTTGTAGGGGATATACTTTTTATTTTGGTTGTGTCTGTCACCATTAAATTTAACCAGTGGAAAAAAAAGAAGGGAAGTTTTAAGATTTTTATTTGCTACAATAATAATTAATGTCCTGCTTGACAAAAGTGGAGATTATTGACAATCAGATATTCATGAAATCACAGCTGCTAATGATTTTTTTCAAAGGTATTCATGGAAGTTCAAAATTTTATTTATTAACATTTCTATATTCTGATAATCACCTATTAGCAACTTGTTGATTGTTCCTAGTTCTCCCTATAATTTGATTATAAAGTATTCATATAAACTGAAACAAACACAAGAACGAATAACAGATGTAATTAGGTACAAATGAGCTGTAACAAAGGGGCCTAAGCAGACATGGACCTCTTTTGTTCTATAAGAATTTCAGTTAAAGCAACATCCTTGGATTATTCTGAAATTTGAACGGAGTGCTACATGTTTCAATTTCCTTTAGCATCACCATGCATTGCTCATGCTATTTTCCTACACTAACATAAATATATTCTACCGTATTACCGCTCTTTGTTTCGCAAAATCTTCCTCTGATTTTAAGTTCAATATGCCATTACCCATTAGTATAATATGTGAATAATAAAGTAGGAGGTATACGTACCTTCTATTCCATGATGTTGTAATTGAGCATATTAGCTAGTCTGGCCAAGAAGGATGTGCTTGACATCCTTGAGTCCCACATCAATCAAAATGATATATTTGTATAAAAAAAAGAGATGAATATTCATGATCACGACGTCAGTTATATGTGTATGTATTAGCATGGATAGTTCTACTTGAATGGCTAATCTGCTGTTACTGAATTGTCTATTTCCTTTTATGGATACAGTATAACCATCTAGACTTGCCTTTCACAATACTTTTGTTTCATATAAACGTGTCCGGTTTCTTCTTATTTTATACTGTAGTCAATAGCAGATAGTGCGAGTACTGATTTGTCTGTAGCTGACTAGATTTTCTCGTGCTCATAGGAATATGCATCATCTGATATAGGAAGATCAATGGCACCGCAAGCATATTTCCATTCATAAACGAAAATTAATTGTTTCATTGACATGCATTTAACATGTGATGTAGCTTTTTTTATTTATTTTTTTCATTTTATTGGGTAATGATGGTGCACTGCACCAAGCAGTGAGCAGGTGTATAGTGACATGATCTCGTTGCTTGTAATCCGTTTGATATCCAAAAACTACTGATCAACGGTTGAACGAGTGGAGAATGTTGGGGTGAATCAGAAAAGTTTGGGTAGAGCCGGATTTAAGCGTTGGCTAGGTAAGAGTCCTGTAGTAAGAGTAGTTATGAACCCTATAGACTATTCTCATGGGGGTGGTGAAGGGAGGGCCCCAGTTGGGGGGAAAAACCCCACAACCCCTTGGGGTTATCCTGCACTTAGGAGAAGTAGAAAAAGGAATAAATATAGTGATAATTTGAATCTTCATTACCGTAGTAAATAGGAGAGAAAATAGAATTTATTTATTCTTTTTTATAAAAAAAATAGGAGTAAGCTGTGACACGTTCACTAAAAAAAATCCATTTGTAGCATATTGTTTATTAAGAAAAAATGATAATTAAGCTTAAAATATGTTATGATGTGGGAGGTCGCTGTAATGAATAATGATTTCATTTATCAATGATTAATTGTGCACATGTAATTTCTAGTTGGCAAGATAATGAGTAAATATTGAATATATCTAGATTTTAGTCAGATGGAAACAAGGAGTGAGATTTCCTTATTTGGTAGTTTGTTTTAATTATTTATTGACATTATAACTACTGATTCACAGTTTCTCAATTGGTTACCTTTCTCCACAGAGCTTTTGTTGCTCCTGCGGATATTCAGGCATTTACTACTGAGGCCAAGAATAAACTGTTGGCTCGATGCAGTGGTAAGACAGTTAAATACTTTGCTAAAGCTGTGAAGGAAATCTGTGAAGAATTTGAGGAGTTGCAGCAGAAAAGTTCAAGTGGTATGATAGCTGATACTGATAAACCTGATTTTGGATTTAAGGCTCCCTCTATTCATGGGATGGTGGGTGATGGTAAAGTGACTGTTGCAGATGGGCCACACGGAAACATGGAGATGAAAATCCTGGAAGATCATGGCTGTGGGTTGGAGCGTTGTTCACAGAGACAAGGTGAGAGAGATCTTCAAGACATCAAACAGAGTATCTTATGTAATACAAATAATTCTATGTCACCAGTTATATCCTTAACGAAAAAGAGCAAACTTTCTAAAGATGGGGCTACATTTCCAAAGGAAGAGGAAATATCTGCATCTAGTCCATGTCATCCACCCTGTCCTAAGGAAGAAATGTTCTGTGATAATGAACGAGAAAATACTGTAATTCATTACAAACACTCTAGGGTGGTGACGTATACTGGGGGCTTGTATGCTAATAAGAACTGTGGTTTGTCTGATGCAAAAGGCAAAGCTTCTGGTGGAGGTGAGAAGGACAGTTCTGCACCTGCGGTTCATGCTAAGTACCTTGGCGGTGGACGCAAGGAAGTATCAAATGGACACAAGTCAAATAATTTAACTACTGGGTCAACGAGAAAATTGGAGGGTGATGTTCAAGGGCAAAAATTTATTAGCTCGGGTGCTGTTAAATCATCGGAATGTGATATCTCTGATGCCATGGACATCCTTGAATCTGGTGAGAACAAGGATGGAGTACGGAAAAGAATTGCTTCGAGTGGTGGCCTGAAGGACTCATCTACAGATAATTTGAGATCGAATTCAGATGTTATTGGCGGAAAGAAAGAAAAACAATTGCTGAAAGATAATATTCATGTTGAAGGAGCAGATGATTTACGTAAGGATGCGAAAGGCACTTTTAAGGAACAGGACATGAGTGATCTTTCTTGTAGGAAAATCAAGCGCCAAATTGGACATGGGAAGCATAGTTTGGTAACTGATGAGGTTTCAAATCCTGTCAAAAGGTCAAAATCTGCAGATGTTGCAGTTGATTTGACCAAGGGGTCTCTCCAAAGAAACAGAAAAAGTGGTGTTCTTGGTGCCAAGCCAGGTGTATCAGAACTTAAAAGGTCTACATCGCAGGGTAAAACTGAAAACCGCTTGGCACCCAGAGCAACAACAGGTAGTTTTGATACAAATGCTCCTGGTGATGAAGATGTTCTACCCCCATCTAAGCGTCGACATCGAGCACTGGATGAAAAGTCTGGTTCTTCTACTAGAACTTCTGATATCAAAAAAGGAAGAAATTACCAGGTGTCTTGTGATAAAGTCAAATCTTTATTGCCCACGAAGCGGAGAGCTGTTCGCCTATATGATGACGACGATGATGAAGTGACTAAGACTCCGGTACATGGAGGATCTATCAGAAAGGCTGATGTACATTCACGTGTCTCAGATTCTATCAAAAACATTTCTACTCATAGTGAACATTCTACTCATGAACAAGTGTCAGGTGGACTTGAGGGTGGCTCTTCTATGGTGTTTGTATCAACTGTCAAATTACTAAGTGAATCTTCGTCACCGAGTTCTCATCAACATGTAGAAAGGCCTAAAAAAGTGTCGACTACACATGCCTCTCCCAGTCCTGGGAAAATAGTATCTGGTAAGATGTCTTCTGACGATGCTGAACCAGTTTTGGCTTCTCCAATAAGGTCTCCCTTGTCGGTCTCTGTTGTGAAGCCTGTAGTAGATGCTGTTGCAAAGCCTGTAGTAGAACCACTTGGAGCCAATAAACCCTTGGTTAAGGTATCAAGTAATAATTCTCAGAGAAACTCTCAGTCTGGGGCTATCAAGAACTCAGTTGTGGTTTCTGATGACCTGGATCATTTTCCGAATCAAGGAACAAATGAAAGAAGCAAACACATTCTTTCTGCAGAGAGACAAAAGAATACTCCAAGATCAAGCTCAAGGATGAATTATTCTGTTGTTGTGGCAGGGAAGCTTTTGGGAATAAATTCCTTAACTGGTGAAAGGTAGACTTGAATTTTTGGCTCTCAATAGTGTATTTATCTTTTTTCTGATGTACCTTTTTTTATCTGTCATACCATAGGCTGGAAGAAGAAAAAGAAGCTGGTCAAGAAGATAAAATGAGTACATTGACAGATTTAAAGATTGAGGATTCTGCTATGTCTATGAAGCATCTTATTGCAGTTGCTCAGGCAAAAAGAAGAGAAGCATCTCAAAGCCTTTTTCATGGAAATTCTACTAGTGATGTTGCTGGAGGAAGTCCCCTTGTATCTGCTGTTCAGCACATTCTATCTGGCTCCAGTAGCATGACGCATCCGAATATGCAGGGATATTACGGTCACTCATCTTTAGCATCTCCGTCTTCTCACGTTCATCAGTCATCAAATAACCATCCTGAGGTTGAAGAATTTGAGGATCGAAGAGTTAGTTCTGGGCATCGTGCTGCTGGGGATTCGCTTAGTGGTGGTACTGAGGCAGCTGTCGCTCGTGACGCGTTTGAAGGAATGATTGAGACACTTTCAAGGACTAAAGAAAGTATTGGACGTGCAACTCGTCTTGCAATTGATTGTGCAAAGTACGGCATTGCCAGTGAGGTAGGTTCTAGAGTATCTTTACCATTTACAGTCTTTTCTGAATTTATTTTTGCCCCCCTCCCCCCCCCCCCCCCCCCCACACACACACACACTGACATGGCTATTATTTTGGAGAAACTTATGGCGCTTGTAACTAAACATACCGCATATTTCTTGTGACACATTTTGGGCTATGGTAGTATCAATTAGTTGATGATTTTGTCATAAGATTCCCCTTTTGAGGTCATCCAATGGTCATATAATGATTTATCCACTATATGTTGAGTACTATTATGTTTTACCATGGATATCTTTTCTGCTTTTTCGTATTTAAGTTTAAAGCTAAAAACTAGACGATTAAGTGCTCAACCGTATATGACAGAGCCTTAGCTAAAAACACCTCAGAGTTTATATGTTATGTTTTAGTCTTATATTTTCTTCTCCTAAATATAAATTTATATGTGAATTTTACTATCAGCGGTATCCATCTTAATTTCAAATGGGTAATTCTTAGGATTGAATTGTTACTTTATGAGACTAAGAAAGGAAATTAAGTTGGTTAAAATAATAGATGACATGTGACTTCTAGTTCAGTAGCTGTTTTTTTTTCTTTTTTCTTTTTTAATAAAAGAAGAAATTTTATTAATAGAAAAGAAAAGATACAATAAATGGGGAACAAGAAGTCCACCCTCAGCAAACTAAAAAAACAAAAACAAAAGAACACTTAAAAAAGTGCAGCCTTCCAATCTTTACATAAATCAGTCATGAAGATACCTTTAAAAAATCCCGCATCAGAAGCCCAAAGAGACGCAAGAAAAATAACCCTATCATTCAATAGTTTTAAAGATAAGTAACTTTCTCTTAACAAGTTAGCATTGTGCTCATTTCAAATTCCTCACAAAATAGAAAAAGACACACTTCCATAAAATCTTGGCATCCCTCCTACTTCCATATCCTCGAAAACGAATTAGTAACATATCTTCCACTATAGTAGGGCACACTTTCTCCTCTCCTAACACTCGAAAGAGAGAGCTCTACAATCCCCAAGTGACAGGACAATGCAAAAATAAATGAGCAAGTGTCTCATTACTCTGCCTGCACATAAAATAAATGTCCGGAGATAGAACTTTGTAAAGCTTGTGATTTTTATAAAGATCATTAGTATTTAGTACTACTTATCCCTTATCTATGATTGATACTAAGATGTATATATATTCTGCATGATAACAATAGACGATTCCCGCATTGTGAGAGTAAATGCAGCAATGTGCAAATGACGATTTGAGGACTTGGGTTAAAGTTGGCTTTGTTTCTCCTAGTTTGTGGACTTTGTGTATTATGGTTGGGATGACTATGACGGGGACATTAGGTACTTAAGTGGGAGAGTTTGTAGCACCCTTAGTCCCACTGTGATACTTTGCTATGTATATAAGGCTACACGCTATTATAAATAGTATCGAGTATTTAAGTGAGGGAGTTTGTAATCCCCAAATCTCACATCGTAACATGTGAGATATTTTGACATGTATATACGCTCTTAAGTTACTACTAATAATATCTTCAGTCATTACTTTTTGGGTAAGATTGTGATGGGCTAAGATACCTCAATAAGATATTATTGAGATAGTGGATTGGGCCTTGGTATGTTATGATTTGATTCGGTCTCAGTATTTAACCTAAATTATTTTTTTTTCTCAATGTGCTTTGTAATCGGCAATATTAACTTTGTTAGAAAGTCTGAAGAGTCTTGGGTTGGCGTGTATGAATTTGGAGAATTTGAAGTGTTTTGATTCCATTTTGTAGTTTTAGTTTTTGACCGTTACTCTTGTTTCTATTAAATGAAAGGTTCAGTGTATAATTTAGACTTACATAGACTTGTTTATGAAAAAAAAAAAAAGAGACGATGAAGTACTTCATTAGTAGAAAGTTTGTTGTGGGAGTTTGTTAATAATCAGAATGAGAAGTTTTTTAGAGCGTAGTGGTAGTTTTGCTATTTGCAGACTTGGTTTGGAAGAAATGCAAGAATCTTCACTGATTATAGTCTCCTGACCCCCTTGTTATAGGAAAATGTGTTTTTTGTTGCTTCTCTTTGCGCATCAGTTTTAGGGGCTTTTAAAGGAGTTTATTTTTGGATATCCATAGGGACTGGGGGACTGTGCTTTGTTTCACTTTCTGCTTTTGCTTATACTCTTTGTCCCCTTGATTGTTTCTTTCTTCTTCTTTCTAATAAAATATTGTTTTTTTTGCTATTTGCAGAAAAACAATATTTTATTATCAAAGAAAAAAGGGGAAAATAAAATAGTGTCGCATAGACCATAAAAAGAGCATAACAAGTTTTTTTAAGTAGCATTTTGCAGATTGAGGTTTCGGACCTTTTACTTTGTTTAATATTAGTATGCCTTTACCATGTGTCCCTTTGTCTTAACGGGGGATATCATACTAAACCCCTGTGATTTCTGCAGGTTGTGGAACTTCTCATCAGCAAGTTGGAAACTGAACCCTGTTTGCATCGCAGAGTGGACCTGTTTTTTCTCGTGGATTCAATTACTCAATGCTCACATAGTCAGAAAGGTAGAAATACCAGAGAAAGCATATAATTGGTTATGATTGATGTCCTTTTTAACTTTCCTCTTCTGCATTCTTTCACAATTGGGATTGTGGTCAGTCTGTTTTTCTTGTTACAATGTACTATTGTCCTAAATATGATTTCTAGTAATCCTGAATTATGGTCTGTCAAGGCATTCATTGTTAAGGTTGGCAAAACAAAATCTATTGTTGACTATTGGGCTTTCTTATGAATACAAGATTTTTTCAGCTGGTTAAAACCCTGATCTATTTGACTACTTCTGTTGGCCTCATTGCTTGTGCATTCTTTAGGCATTGCCGGAGCATCTTATATTCCTATAGTTCAAGCTGCATTGCCTCGCCTCTTAGGAGCTGCCGCTCCACCTGGGGCTGGTGCTCGTGAGAACCGTCGGCAATGTCTTAAGGTATTTTTCGTAACTTATAAGTTGAATGGATTTTATATCATTATCTGAATGTTTGAGTACAACCTCCTACTCCAGGTTCTGAGATTATGGCTTGAGAGGAAAATTTTACCAGATTCCATTCTTCAGCGTTATATGGATGACATTGGAGTTTCGAATGATGATACATCTTCTGGATTTTTCCTTAGGCGTCCATCTCGAGCTGAACGAGCTGTAGATGATCCAATAAGAGAGATGGAAGGCATGCTTGTTGACGAATATGGGAGGTCTGCAATCAATGTTTTACCATTATTTGAAAATTTCTTCTTTTCTTTTCCGTGTTTTATTTGTTTTTTTTTTCTTCAAGATGTGTACAGTTGATCTGGTTCACTGGTGGATCTCCAATTACGTATTGCTTGATGTCAAACGTGTTAAAATCATAACATCTCAGCGTTTTGACTAATAGCAAAAAAACTTTCCTGATTAATGCCACAAAACTTGTTAGCCACATCGTTGATATGTAATAATTCATTTTTTTTAATAAAGAAATGACTATTTTATTCAGTTTAGTGAGGTCCAAGATAATGAGTATCACTTGTATTAGGGTTTACATCTTGTAAGAATTGTAAGGATGATCGTGCATTCTTAAGTTGATGGACATATGAGTATTCAGGATCTACTGTTCACCTATAAATTGTATGATTGTATCTGATATATGCTTGTTTCAAAGTACTTGGTTCTTAATTCCTATCGTCTGTTCTCTTCAGACGTATATATAGCTAAGTTTTTCCATTAGGAAAACAATCTGATCTTTCATTCGGTAAAAAAAGCCTTCTGATATGTTTTCTTTGGTGTCAAAACTTATGCACGAAGCCTTTCTTCAACAATACAAAAATCGGATAATATATTGATTTAATGGGTTGATAGTCAACATGGTTTTGTTTGGGTGCCATTCTCATGGTTATAACTCGACTCATTTTTATTTTAAAAACCTTTATCTACAATTATTATCGTGTATAAACATACTATTTACTTTTCAATGTTGTGAATTTTTTAAGTTGTGAAGTTTTGTGATACTTGATCATAAACTCTCTCCGTCTATGGGATCCTCAGCACTTGTATTTTTCTTTAGTTTTTAATATAACACTAATATCTTATTCCATAAAAAATCCTCTCAATTGAAATTTAATTGGTTTTCATCTATTGTATTTGACTAATTGATACATATGTTGCAATATTTTTTCTTTTGAGCTGTTATGTTTGTAGTCAACAGAATTTATCTGAGTATTTTGTTTTTCTTGGTTATTATCACAGCAATGCTACATTTCAGTTGCCGGGCTTTTTGTCTTCTCACATGTTTGAAGAAGAAGAGGAACTTCCCAGAAATTCATGTGAAGATGGAAATAGATCAACAGTTGAGCCGACTTGTACTATAGAAGAGGCTGAAACAATTACAATTACTCCAAATGACAGGCGCCACTGTATCTTAGAGGATGTGGATGGTGAGCTTGAAATGGAAGATGTGTCGGGACACCCAAAGGATGAAAGGCCATTTTTCATGGGTGTTTCCGTTGAAAGTGTTTCTAAAGGGCAAGGTTCAGATAAGATCTTTGAAGCAGCTCCAAATAGTTTTACCGAGTTGTCCCCTCAAAATGAGGGTTCTCCACCATTACCTCTTGATTCTCCTCCTTCGACTCCCCCTATGCCTTCTTCACCACCACCACCACCTCTGCTGCCTCCACCTCCATCATCTCCATCACCACCACCTCCTCCTCCACCCCCGCTTCCATCACAGGATCCACATCCTCCACCTCCTGCAGGCATGCCACCATCACTGGTTCCTCAATCATCAGTACTAGCTCAACCTTCATTATCTCAACATTTACTTCCATTTCAATCATCACTACCATCTTCTTCACCAAAATTGGTGTATCAACCTCCAGTACCACATGAATTTTGTGGTATACCTAATGTAAGGATACTCACTGTTTTATTATTTTCTTATATGTGTAGGACCACAGGTTGTAATATCTTTTTCTGTTTACAGGGAACCCAACTTGTCCAAGTGCTGGGAAATACACTTCATGGGGCTCATATTGATGCTAATATCAGGAATGAAATGTTTCCACAGCCATCAACTTGCTTTGTCTCTTCAGGAGCCTTCAATTCACGAGAACCTTCTGGCTATAATTCAACAAGACCACTAGAATATGTCCGTAGTGACTTGTATACAATCCCCCAAGCTCCACAACCCAATCAACAATTTCATCCTGGAAATTTGCCTTTGACACAAAGAGCTTTCCAACCTGCCCCTCCTCAAATTTCATCTAGTCATTTTTCATATTCAATGCCCACAGTTCAGCAACATCCTCAGCATCCTTACCCTCCGCCATACTCATTACCGACTCATCCTGATGGACCAAGGCAATATGTTACTGATGAAAATTGGAGGATGCCATCAAATGAGTTTAGCACCGATAATCAACATGGTTTGTGGCTGAATGGAGTGAGAAGTTCATCAGGTTCAGTGCCTTCTTTTGCCCAGGAAGGTACGTTGGATTTCTTCTGTGATGATCTTAAAATTCTTACTTGGTAGTTTTTAACTGACTATGCTAATCGTAATAATTTAATTTTTTTTATTTGTCTCTCTTTCCTATAAATTTTTGTAGTGCTAATCCTCAACAGATAATTTATGGATTAAATTTTCAAAAACTATCATTAAATTGTGACTGCACATTCATATGTTTTAACTTTTGTTCTGGCAACGTATTCCCTGTCCAATGTATCCAAGCTTGCCCATGGATCTTAGTAGTCGCACTTATATTAGCTTTGTAGCAAGATATCATCAAGAAATTAGTGTGGATACTTCTTTATTCTTTTGGATGAGTGGCATGGTTTGCGTATTTGTATTTGTAGGTCGATCATTTCTTAGGTTAATTTTCTCATTTGATTTAAATGTGTTCTGTTATATTTTGAGATTTAAGTTTTAGGGTGTCCTAAAATATAACATATGGGCTATAGAATGGGCTCTAGGGTAAGATTTTTGTTGCGGACTTCTTTACATGCTTTTGAGCAGTGTTCTAAAAATCGTTAGGTGGATCTAGGCGGTAGAGGGGGCGCGCCTAGGTGGTGGACTAAAGCGGTACATGTTATACCATACAAAGCATATAGTAGATGTAATTTTTTAAAATATTACATGAAACATTGCCCCAAAAAAATCTTTTAAGTCATAATTAATTCATTTTAAGTATTGTAGAGCTTCAAAGTAGAGATTTGATTCTGCCTAGATGGGGGCCTAGGCACCCAGCCAAATCAAGGCGGTAGAGGACCGCCTAGCGCCTAGGCGGGGATTTTTAGAACACTACTTTTGAGTCATGTTTAATGAGTGCAAAGGGTTTGCCCAAGTCTTTTATAAAACCTTGACACCAGGAATATCTAGTGATCATGTGGTGCTGGTTTCCAAGTTGTGGCCTTCATGGCGTAGTTGTGACTTTCTACTTATTAAAGTGAATTTAGGCGGTGCCAAAGAGGTAAAGAGCTTATTGAGATTGATGTGGATCTTCTTCTTTCCTTCGCTTACATTATTAACTACTAGTCTAGCTGTTCAAACACTTTTCTATACCATTCGTTGTCAGGGTCAAAATTTAATTTTATTGCACCATTCAGCCCCGAGCATACCCCAAAGCTCTTCTTTGTTCCCGTCTGTTGCTGTTTTAAATTCTAACATATGGCACCATTCTGTAGCATCCCGTAAAACCCTCTTCTTCTTCACTTTTTTCCCCTTCTAAGCTTACAGCCAGACCTTGCTAGTCACTCTTCTGTTTGGTCAACATCCCTTCTTTGATACCAAGTCATCCCCTTGATGAAATTTTAATCCTCGGGATCTTGAGACCACAATCTTTTCTTACTGTCCTTTGGGTCACTGTTCACTGTACATTCACCCAGATTATCCCACTAAATTCTTCTTTTTCATTCTAAAAACTCTATCGAAACAACCCATTTATTTTTATTTGTGTAACATCTTGAAGAATCTGCATTTTGCAATCAGTTGCTTGGAAAACCCTCATATAACTATTGTAGATTGTGTTATGCACACCATTCCACAAATACCCAACATTTCAGAAATAATTGATTTTCTTGTAAAATTTTCTATTTAATTCTTCATGTTCACTGTCCAGCTTTTTGGAAATGTTACGGTTAGAACCCATTAGTTTGATGTCTTTTCTTGATGCTCCACTATATGGCTTCTTTGCCGGGATTTTCTGATTTCTGGTGTCTGCGACTGCTTTGTCAAGTTCTTTAATTACTGGGTGAATTGCTTCCCTGTAATAGAACATTTCATGTTCTGCATAAAAGAGTATCTGAATTGATCCCGGCCTTTTATCTTTTTCTGTTTTTCCCCCCTTTGTGACAAGTCTCAATTGATCTTTTAATTTCAGGCTCTTAGTCCTTGGCTTAGGTTTTTTTTTTTTTTTGTTCCACTTTTCACAGAATAAACATTGGAGCATATTGATTGTTTTAACAAAATTTTGCATGGCAGGTTATTTTCGGCCACCTCTCGAGAGGCCTCGTTCAAATAATGTTGGTTTTCAACCACCTTCTGTTAACACACTTCCAGCTGGACCTCCCCCTAATATTGCTGGTTTTCAACCGCCTGTTATTAACACTCTTCCATCTGGACCTCCAATTCCAGGTATCTCTCCATGTAAAAAAGATGCTTCATTGTTCTTTAAAGTGATTTCCTGTAGTACTCATACTACAGCTGTGGAAGAGGATCAACTTCGTGGTTTTTATTTTCATCAGGCCATGGTGGTCCACAGATGATGCCTTGTAGACCAGACTTGTCTTCCGTTGGTTCTTGGAGGCCACCTTAAGCTTCCTTGTAGATCTCTTGTAAGTTTTTATTTCCTGCATATCATATTCTCAATCATCTTTGATTGAAGTTTTATCTCTCTTTCGATGCCATGTGATTGAAAATGCTTTAAAGGAATCCTTCTCATCATGTGCAATTGTAATTGATATTTATTTGGGAAGATGCATCAGTTTCTTTCCCTAATTATGAATAAGGTCAAAGATCATGCGACTTGGTTTCTTATGTTTGCAGCATGCTTTTCTGTTGATCTTTTTCTCATTCTTGTTCTTTGAGGTGATCAATTTGAACTTTGTTTTTAAATTCTTTTGTTTCCATTTCTGAGGGTAGGGGCTCGAGATTGAAGTCTCTCTGTAATGATGCGAAGGATATTCAACAACCACTGAATGGAGTTGTTGCAAGTTTTGGAGACACTTGGCAGGACTTTGTATATTATAATTTTTCCTGGCAAATGAATACCGGAGAGATTTACTTCCGACTGTAAGCCCGTGTTTCTCTTTACTACATCTGATACTAACTTTGTAGTTATATCAAATATACTACAAAAATGAATATTTTTCATTCAACAAATCGAGTTATAGAATACCACACACAAATAAGTTGTTGTCATTTACACTGTCCATGCAATGCTCCTGTGCAACATCATTCTATTTTAACAGTCCGCTATTGCAACAATCCTATCCTTATAGACCCTCATTGAAGTTTTAATTTTTGACATAAATTATATCATAATCTAAATGCAAAGTAACTAGCTAGAGCACCGGTTGTTGGGATCGATCTAATTTATATGAGCACCATGCCGCCAAACAGCCCTTGTTTCTAGTACACATCAGTGGACTTTCTTCTCGACCTGATACAAGGCTGCCGTTAACCCTGCTAGGTTATTATTTTCAACTCTCTGGAGTTGTAGAGTAGAAAAAGTATTGAATTTATCTTTTCTTGGGAAAGATAAATGAGCCACTCCCATAAAGCAAATGAGAAAAGATTAGCTAATATTATGGAATCACGCAACAGAGTCTTGTATTGGCATTTCTCCCTCTAGTCTTGACATAAAGCACAACTATAGCAGCATATGTCCAGGTAACAAAAATTAAAAAGGGTTGATACAATAATATATAGATACATATGTAATCCTTCTCTCATCTTAACTAAACTGTTCTAAATCTAATTTACATTTGCTATAAGGTTCCCAGGTGTATACACCCACCTCTAAAAAAGAAATCTATGAAGAGTTTAAACGTATGGTTCCAGGTCCTTGCATTCCATTGCTTGGCTTGAACTGCAACTCCCGTACAGAAAAATATAGAATGTATTTTTCTCAGCCAAAATTTAAAACATATAGTAGCATCCTAAAGATTGATGAACGAAATGTTATATTCCCCACTTGCTTTCACTCTTTTCCTTCCTATCTCGGCCAGAATAATGGATGGGTCAATTAATTATCAAACAAAATTCGAAGGAAAATTGGGATTGGGTAAAGAATTTTACTAATCAACTGCAGTTTTGTTCTTTCTGCTACTTATTGGCTTCGGCAAGCCATCAAAGATTGGTCTCGTAATTGCTGCAGTTGACAGTGCCTGAAGATCTGGCTTCAAACTCCAATTCACTGTTGGCCAGATGGATGAGCTAATATCTGAATCCTGCAAACTTGATGTACTTGACGACTTCTTTACACTACTCAAACTGTCAATCAAAGAAAATTCCCCCATGGCTGTCGAAATAGAATTCTGCCAACCTACTTCACCATCAGCTCCTGAGACAGTCCGACTCGCAGCTTTGGGCCTCAGTGCTAAACCTTTACCAGCAATTGTTGAAAATCCACCACTGCTAGTATCTTCCTTCAGCAACCTTTCTGGGGTACGAGAATTAAAATCAGCTTCAGATTTCTGACGCCGTCTTACCAAATTACTGATCCAATTATCAGAGTCACCGTCTCCTGCGCCTGCAATTGACACACCATTGGCCAAATTCCCATTCTCCAACTCTAAACCATTAGCTACGCTCTTACTTTTTCTATGAAGACTAAAAGGTGGGTTCATGTGAGGCAAGGGCTTGCCAAAAGGTCCGTCCTCTAAGTAATGAGACCCTTCTTTCCGATAGACAGTCATTTCACATCCTTCAGGTGCAGCTTTTTGATCTGGTGGTTTAAGACCATAATATCCTTGTAAATTGCTCATGGCTGGAGATACTCTCCGCTTGGAAGAAGACGTCAACTTCAGTGATTGGAATGAATCAAAAAAATCAGAATGCCGCCTAGGTGGTGTCTGCTCAGAGCTGTTTGGTCTACAGAAAACATTTATCGCAATAAGCCACTAAACGTGCCATGCAAATAAAGAGGACAACTGGTTATTCAAAATCAGATAGTATAAATATACTAAATTCAGTAAAAAGACATCCAAATCAAGACTCTGAATAGTACAATTGAGTAAGCATATTTTCCTACATCCCTAGTGTGCATACACTTCTATTACCAAGATACAAGATAAAAGTGATAGACAGTTTAATACTATCACAACCACTTACAATCTTCGCCTTAGCCCCATCACAAAAACCATGTCCATCCTTCTGCTATAACCATGAACACAGCTAAACTTTATTCCCGCAACACCAACACTATTTAAACCATAATTTATCTCTCGGGTACCCTATATTCTCTTTATAATAAAGTGAAGCTTCTTATACATGTGCAGTCAGCTTAGGAGTTTAGTACAAGATATGAGGTCAGATACACAACTGGTCTTAACAGTATTTCAATACAGGACTATATTTTATGAGCTTCACTTGTCTTTGCACCTGGCATTGCACCTTTGAGCCTCCTCATTTTCTAACACTATAAACTATAACTCTTATAATAACACAAGGCATAAAACACATCCAACTGCCTCATCCTAATTCCAAATGATCATTAACAATCATTTCAACATCCCTCATCTACTGAGGTTACATGACTGAAGTTGTTTCAATATAGTCTTGATGACAAAATCTTTAACCTAAAGAACATCTTGTAACGCATAAAAAATGTGAGATCAGCACCAAACGTAAGGGTTACATTTTTCCTGGAAAAACATAACACAATTACGGCATACTCTGCTAGATGACTTATCAGATTTTTTACCAATCCAGGTATGACTAATTTCAGTAAGAGTAAAACTGAAGCTGCATGCATACCCCAATGGGAAACCTCTTCACTCAAATATTATAATTCCAAGAGTTACAATATGAAGTGAGAGAAAACCTCTAATAGCCCTATAAGCAGACTCCCGTGTCTCATATCTCACCATATAAACAATGTTTTTAAGTTTTGTGAGTTTCAAACTTCAAAACATTAACCACTATAACTATTACAATAAATAAATAACTAAAAAAGGCAATTACCGTATCTCTCATTTGCTATATGTATTTTCCAGAGCCAGGTAGATCCAAGACATTGTTCATTTTTGTTTTTCATTTGTTGATAAGTTCATTATCTGTCTTTATCTAATCTTGGTAGGAGATATGTCAACCACAGTTGCATAATATGTATCACATGCTATAAAGCAACATGGTTTAAACACATTAAAAAAACTTTGACATTGACGTATATAGAGAAATAAAGAAACAAGAATGGTGAAGTATTGGTAGTGACAACCTTGACAGGGAAACACTACATTCTTGATACACATTTATAACGGTAGCATCTACAAAAGATGGCACATTAAGTCAATAAACTATATAATTAGCAAGACATCAGAGTGACAAATTCAAGACAACAATAGATATATTGCAAAGGATACTGATTATGTGCCAAACAGAAACATGTACAATAAGTCACTGGTGGAGCAGGGGGAAAAATGATCATAACAATACCCTTGTGTATCAAAACCATTTGTCAAGATGGGAGATGGAGGATGCCTCCCTGGTAGTGGTATGTGAAGTGTCTTACGAGCAAACATTTGGAGATCTGACACCAGACCATTCATCTTCTTAATGTCAGCCACCTGATATATCATGTGACAATTCATGTCAAGAGCAATGATCATCCATTTTACAATCCAACTATCAGGTGAAAACAAGATGGAATAACAGACAAATGAAAAAGATGATCCATGTAAGCACATTCAACTAATGGAAACACAAATACGGACTACCCGTATTTGTACATTAATACTCAGACAGAATCACACTCATAACATACGTTGAACCCGTATTCACCAAACTTAAAACTCCACATGTATGTAATACCCTTAAAAGAGAGCCCAGATTATGTACTATAAATACATAGAGCAGATACAGTATTTACAATTCTTTGAAAATTTGGTACATTATGGAAATAGTGTGTTAGCTATATCTATGGGCTACTGTAACTATTATATAAAATCAAAATAATAACAATTTCTGAAAATCATATTCCAAGAATGATTATTCTTCAATCCACTGTTGGATTAGAAGTACTCTCATGCATACCTTGGATTCCAGATATCTTTCAAAAAATGTTTTTTTTTACAAGTTATGGAAATTGAAATTTTAGTCCCATAATAACCCATCCGAAAAAGGATGATTATAAATATATCACTGTTTTACACCGTGTTTTAAGCAAAAAATTATTGTCAACAATCACAATCATAAAAATTTAGTATTTCAACAATTAAAACCAAAAGTGGCCATTATTTAAGGACTTAATAACATAAAATTGCGAATCTTACCTCAACTCCATATTTTATGGCAACACCAGCTAGAGTATCAAATTTGGAGACATGGTGTTCAATGTAATTTGCACCACCGACACCAACGCCGACAGCCACACTAGCGCCACCAGACAAAGGCGAACACGAAGATAAAGAAGAATAATGAGGCACCGGAGAAGAAATCGGAAAAAGCTTAGATGATGATGAGTCAAGCATGGATGAAAATCGATGATCTCCGACTCCGATTCCTCCATTATTTCTCCATTCTCTCTCCATTTGCATCCCACAATTCTCGATATCACTCCACTCACCGAATCAAAACATTAAAAAAGCCCTAACTTATCCTACATACATAAATACATATATGTCCGTATCTATACACTGCCCTATCACTTACATAGAAATCATAAATTTATCTGGAAAAAGATGGATAAATGAGAGAATCGTGTATAGAGGGAGAAAGAAGGTCTTAGATCTGGTGGATGTATCGTTGATCGCGTGTTTCTCTCTCTTCAACTCCTACTGCTTCGTTTTTCTCTCTCCTCTTCCGTGATGTCTGTTCCTCTATTTCGCAGTGCGTTTTTTGTGTGCTTAAAGAAACCTTTAATTATGGTTATTGATAAAAAATAATAATTGATATTTTTATAAAACAAAATAATAATTTTATTAAAAAAATTATATAAATAATAAGTGAGATTTATTTGATGTGAGTGAAATTTTATAAAAATATTAAATTATTTTATATTTTAAAAAAAAATTACAGACTAACAATCTGTAATGCTATGGTAATAAAAGTTATAAAAAATTAAAAATAAAATAATATTTAAATTATAACTAATTAATATTTTATTATATATAAATAGTTTAATAGTTATAATTAATTATTATTGTTTAATATTTTTTTAAAAAATTTATCTCTAAAATATTATTAAAAATTACGTCCAACTCTTGAATTTTTCTCCTTTTAAACAAGGAACCCCAATATTTTTATATGTAACAAAAATGCGAGCTCATAATTTTTATTTATTTTATAAAATTTAGTAAAAAATATTTATTTTACTTTTTAACTTAGAAAACACTCCGAACTATGTCGAAACATAGACTCGATCAACTAATTTACATTCGTAACTCTGTTGACAATAACAACGAATATAAATTCACACAGTGGGTAAAAGTCAATTGTGATACCTAATAACTTTAAGACCTCAATTTCAAAACATAAAATTAATTATCTCGATAATTGAATTTTTAAATATATCTTAAATTCTAAATCATTGTATCATTAATATATATATATATATATATATACACACACACACACACACACAATAAGTGTTAATAACAAATGAAATATAATATTAAACAAGTAATTCAAACATGTGTACTTAATTAACACTTGAGATTATAAATTTTAAAAATCTTAATATTTTTTATAAACTTTATTTTTTTTAAATATAATATTCTCTCAGTCCTATGATAAAAGTGCTGGTTGACTTTTTGCTCACATTAGGAAAGATTATAAAATAATAAAATTGTCCATATTTAAATTTTTATTTAATTACATAATTTTTTGTACATGACTAGTGATACTCCATAAGTATGCATAGAGAATAAAAATATGATAATTAATATTAAAAATATTATTATAAAATTATTATAAAAAATAAATTATGTAAAGTAAATAGATATTTAACTTGAGATTATATAAAATAATAATAAAACTTTTATCTTAAAATAGAGTGAGTATAATTTTATACTCAATTACATCCTCTACCACATGAGATGGCGATTAGGGGTGCACAATGGTCGGTTTGGTCGGTTTTGTATATAAAAAAAACACCAAACCATTTAAATCGGTTATAAAAAATTAAAAACCAAAACCGCCCAAACTCTTAGGCCATAATCGGTTATCGGCGTATTCGGTTATCGGTTAAATCGGTCGGTTTGGACGGTTTGGTCGGTTTAAATCAGTTAAGCACGAGAACTCTAACCATGACGATGCCTGGTAACACCATAAGAATGAACACCTTCAGCTACTTCCGTATACAAATTTGCCTCCTTTGCACCATGTCCTACAGGGGTACTGAGTATCAAAAGCTGCAATTGCTATAAGTGGCAATATGAATATTGCTAACAAAAGGTTATGAATGTAGTTCAAACTTCAAACCTGCTCCAGTGCTCCACTGACACCAGATTTTTAGTCGATGATAATATTTTTCACTTCAACGAGGTTAGCCTGCAAGCACAAGGAAGCAAATAGGACAACAAATACAAGCCTTAGCTCAATATTAATGAATACATAATCAGATGTCTGTCAAGACTATTCAATCCAATTAGTAAAATAATATGTTCATATTTAACAATGAAAGCAGTCTAATTCATGAAATTCCTAATTCATGAAATGAAAGCAGTCTAATTTTAAAAATAAAATCATCAATACACTGTTATTGAATTCCTATAGCTAAATATGATAGTATGATACTCCATTGCTCCTCCATATAATAAATATATAATTATATAAAATAAATTATTATTACAAAACTATATAAATTATATAATAATTTAAAATCATTTGGTTGGTTCGGTCGGTTCGGTCGATTTCGGTTTTTTGAGATGTAAAACCAAATCGGCCGACCGAATATCGGTTTTTTCGGTTTGATTTTTTCGGTTTTGTGCTTGTCGGTTTGGTTTGTTATCGGCTCGGTTTGGTGCGGTCGATTTTTCGGTTAATTTCGGTTTTGTGTTCACCCTTAATGGCGATTACCTTAAGTGTTAAGTTAAAATCTCGCGAGCGTCTCAACATTACTCTGAATGAAAAAATGCAGAGTATTTTTAACTAGGGGACCGGGGAATGGGGATGGATGTAGTGATCGGTTGAATTTTTTTATGATTTTTAAAAAAATAAGTTTGATTTTTTAAAATTAATTTTTTTATAGAATACAGTGATTTGAATATATATAAATAAATAGTATTTACAAATTATATAATATTATTTATTTACATGTATTTAAATTATACATAAATTATTATATTCTATAAAAAAAATTAATTTCAAAAAATTAAATTTATTTTTTAAAAATTATTTAAGAAAATAAATAAACAGTCGCTAGATCGGTTTTGTCCCCCAAGACTTTTCCTTTTTGCACTAATCAGGCCGGGAAACGAGGAGAGTGAAGTGATTAATTTTTCTTGAATTTCAATGGTCCAATACGAATTAAACATTACGTAGACTTTAATGAACATATGTAGACTTTAAAAATCTCTCTCACCTGCTCACAAAAATTAACGAGAATTGATATTATTATAAATAAAATAATAATTTTATAATTTTTTTTCCATATAAATATAAAATTTATTTATTATTTATATGAGAGAGAATTTATAAAATTATCTCTTATTTATCAAAATATCAATTCCCAAAACAAATGCAACGGTGGAGTCTCATCCCTTATTAGTAGGGAATCTTAAACCCCGTTTCCATCTTTTACCTCACTCATAATTAGTAACCTTTATTTATTCCTTTCCTTTTCTTAACATAAAAACAATGTATGCTGCATACACTCCATTCTTCACAATATTAACCGGATCTCTGGAGTCTAATAGAAAAGGTACCACTAGTTTTTCAGAGATTATATTTATGTAATAATTGATATTTTTAGTTTTTATAGACCTTAGGAGCAAAACTAATGACAAAAAGAATGCATATTTTAGAATAAATAACCAGTAAATCTACAAGAATTTATAAAATACTTCCTCAGTTATAAATTATAATATCACTATTAACTTTTAAAAAATAAATTTCTGACATTTTAAAATTTAAAATTGACATGATTCATTCAAAATTTTAAAATAATTAATCTTATAACTAGCAGTATTATTAAAATAGTTTATAATATTCACAATTATATTGATATAAATTAAATGAATTTAATATTAGTTTTGAATTGAAAAATATTTGAAGTTATCTTTTTAAAACTCAATATTGATCTTATAATTTAAAAAAAAATGAATACTTTCCTATGCGTATAATCAAAAAAATAGTACCAATTCACATATTAATAAACTCATTTCTACTTTTTGATAAAAATTGTTTTTGTTAAATATTATTACCTCTGTTCCAAATTGTAATATTAATGTTAATTTTTGAAAAGTAAATTTCAAATAATTTTAAACTCGAAATTAAGATAAATTCATTTAGTTTATTATGTTAATACAATTATTTATATCATAAATTTCTTAAAAGGTACTATAGTAATTATAAGACTTATTATTTTTAAAATTTAAATAAATAATATTAATTTTAAATTTAAAAATATCTTAAATTATTTTTTTTTAAATTAATTATAATCTTATAATTTAGAACAGATTAAATA
Source organism: Hedera helix (assembly GCA_947179155.2). Taxonomy (NCBI): domain Eukaryota; kingdom Viridiplantae; phylum Streptophyta; class Magnoliopsida; order Apiales; family Araliaceae; genus Hedera; species Hedera helix. The sequence continues at coordinate 38,003,578 of OX359282.1, read as the reverse complement.
TTAAAACTTGTAAAAAAACACCAAAAAGGCAAGAAAAAAATGCAAATGCATTATGGGAATTTAATGCCATGTATCCAAAATTTTCAAAATTAGATGGAGATGCGGGGTATCGATCCCCGTACCTCTCGCATGCTAAGCGAGCGCTCTACCATCTGAGCTACATCCCCTGGTTGCTAAATTACCTATAAAAACATATATATATATATATTAATAAAAATTATTTGCATCCCCAAACCTTAAAGCAACGCATTACATGTAATGTGATGTAATAATTTAAATTATCTTTTATAACATCTTAATTAATCATTAAGTAGTAAAAAAACATAGATACGTAAAATAAATTCATTTACTATGGAATATTTCCAAAAACGTGCTCGACGAAAATATCATAGAAATATTAGTACCCCGATGGCAATAGAGCACACAATAACAATAAAATTGAAATTATAATTTAAATAGATAATAATATAAGTACCAATAAATTTTATAGTAACTAACATCAATAATAATAATTTACAATAAGGAGGAATGAAAATCTCTAATAAAGAGACTATAGAATTACTAATGATTTTAAAACTCGGCTCGGACTGCTAATTTGATCGGTCAAAAATTAAAATCGATTGACACGTTGGTCCGATTTAATCCAAAAAATTGATTTTCACCAATCTGGTCAAACTGATGGTTCAACTAATAAAACCAATTACTTGACCTAATTTTGAAATATTTTTTAATATATTTTTTGTACAAAAATATTTTTATTTTTAAAATTAGATATTTTACTAATATTATTTCACTATATTTTTAGCTTACAAAAAATTAAATATTTTAAAATTTTATTAATTATTAATAATATATTTTTTATATATTTATAATATTACTGGTTCAATAACGGTTTGACAATTGATTCATCCATCCATTATTTTTTTCTGTTCGATGATCGATCCGAATCTGAAAATATTAAAATTAGTGATTAATTTTTTCTTATACTAAGTTTTACTCTTTGAAATCAATAATTAAAAAACAACTATTTAAAAAATGTTTAAGTGTGTTGAATAAAAACCTTAACGTCCGATAATAATCATCAACACAAAAGAAAATTAAAAAAAAGGAAAAAAGTACTTTCATTTTCATATCCAGACAAAGTGTATTGAACAGAAATACAGGGACCAAAGTGAGAGTGCGTGGAAACTGTAGGACCAATATTAAATTTGTCCAAATTCATCCCATCCACTCGTACCTGTGACGCTTCAAACCTCCCGCGAAAGCCATAAACTGTATAAACCCATTCATTCGGATAAGACACAGAACGAGAAAAGGAGCTGAGCAGAGCTCAAACAACAACAATGGCGACTAATCTTCAACTACTAACAGATTGCTCAAACCCTAACTTCATACCCAAATCTTCTCTTTTTCCCAATTCTCTCTCCTCCTCGTCTTATTGCCCTACTACTATTTCTACTTTTAATCTTCGGAACTCACAATCTCATCATCGCATTGTCCCAAAAGCTTCGTCTATCAATCGCAGACAATTGATAGCTGATACCGCAGCTGCAATTTCTCTGGCCCCTGCATTGCTAGAGTTTGATGTATTGCCAGCAAAATCCGAAGAGCAACTCTCCGAATGGGAAAGGGTTTTGCTTCCTATTGATCCCGGGGTTGTCCTTCTCGACATCGCTTTCGTCCCCGAAGACCCCTCCCATGGTATCTTCTTCATACTCCTCAATTTCCAGTACTAACTGTTTTTGCTGACAGCCTAACACGGGAGTAATTTTGTTTTTTATAGCAAAAGTTGTCAATTTGCTGTTATATCTCCTAACTAACAATATTAATCCCTACATATTTATAAAAACAGTCTCATTTGCAATATTTCTAAATGTTTCGTGGTACCCATTGTTAACAAGTTTTTATTTTATACTACTCTCAATGAGATGACGCTCTTTCAGTGGAAAAAAATTATTGGCAAATGGGACTCTTTTTTGGTACAGAGGGAGTAATATTTACTTAAATAAATACTTATTTGGAACATTATGTCACTTTTAACTCTATTTTTATTAATGGGACTCTCTTTCTGGGCCGGTGGGAGTATAAAGAATTGTTGATGCAAACTGCTACTATTCGTAAATGCAAACTCATACTATTCATAAATGCAAGAGCAATTTACAAAGTTTTAGAGGTAATATCGTTTGGACTCTCATACCTACATATAGAAAATGGAAACAATGTAAATTCCTTGGACAATTGGTTGGATTTGTAGGTTTTCTGCTGGGTACCAGGCAAACTATTATGGAGACTAAAGATGGGGGGAACACTTGGGCTCCACGTTCAATACCTTCTGCAGAAGATGAAGATTTCAATTACAGGTTTAACTGTATAAGCTTTAAAGGGAAGGAAGGATGGATTGTGGGAAAACCTGCAATTCTATTGCACACTTCAGATGGTGGAGATAGCTGGGAAAGGATACCGTTAAGTGCTGAACTTCCTGGTGATATGGTAGGCCCATATGAGCTTACACATTTATCTTTATTCTCAGTATTTACTTTGCTGAGTTTATCTATACTACTTCTCAATGTACAAAATGTTAATGAAGTAAGATAATATTGGATGTTAAATGACTACTGGACTCTTTTCAATGATTTCTGTTGTGTAGGAGGATTTTCTCTTCTTCTTACTCTGTTATTTTTATATGGACTTCTTACTGAACGTTCGTCTGACTTTTTGTACATAACTGTTTGTTTTGTACCACTTTTTTATTCTAAAACTAGCAAATATCTGAGGAAAAAAGTCTTCAATTTGCTTGTTCATCTTGGTTCAAGGGTACTCTAAGGAATGTATATCATTTTTATAAACATTGCAGGTATACATAAAGGCAACTGGAGAAAAGAGTGCAGAGATGGTAACTGACGAAGGTGCTATCTATGTTACATCGAATAGAGGTTACAACTGGAGGGCTGCCATACAGGAGACTGTATCTGCTACTCTCAATAGGTGACTTTCTATATTTACTTTTTATAAGAAACTATAGTTATCATAGTTTCCATTATCATTACCTCATGATCATTGTATATTTTCATGGATAAGTTGGAACTTGGAACCTTATTCTAGTACTCCTCCCCTTCCATTTTAGATGCTCTGTTGGGATCTAACACATTTCAAGACACTAAGAAGAGTGGTATAAAAATTATGCAAGATTCCAACTTTCCTCTTCATGAGACCCACTTTGGTAATTGAATAAGTTAAGAAATGTGTATGGGGTGCTGATGAGACCTTAAATGGAGCCTCCAAATTTAAAGTTTGTGGGTAAAAACTTGTAGTGTTTATGGATATTGTACTATTAAAAATTGAAAGATGACACGGTTTGGGTACGACCAAACACGAAAAGTTAGAAATTTAAAATATATCAGAGGGCGTATTGAATTGATATGGAAATCTTGTCACATTCTTTTGCGATCTTATGTTTTAATATTATCCCATACTCCATTAAAATCCTTCTGTCTTTCACATATGCCATTCTAATGCTCTGTATCTCATATTCTGATAAAAAATTGTATCCCTACCTGACCTTTGCCTACTGGCCTCAATTTAGACCCTCCAAAGATTCGAATCCCCTTCACTCCATAACTACTGATGCACTTTATTTCCCCCTAAAAGATTTATATGCATAGGAATTTGTTGCTTCTCTGAAGTTTGAGTCTGTCATTTCTAATTTGACTTGTACTGTGGGGATTTAGATCCAAGGTCCAATAGCATTACTCTAGTACTATTGTCACATTGATTCAACATGATGTTCTAGATGTAGATATTTATATGGATCTGACTTTTATGTAAATATGGAAGAAAAAAATCTTCTTGAATAAATTATCCTAGTCAATATTTTTGCTTTTGTTTTTCTTCCCCGTTGCTACGTCTTTGCTTCCTGCTACTTACATGGTATGTTCATTCATTCAGGGTATTTGATGAAATTACTCTCTGCCAAATTAGAAATGTGCTTTGAGTAATCATTATTTAGTTGTCGTTTTGCACTTCAAGAATATCTTTTACATTGAAGTTAATGTTTGAACCAGCTTAAATTTAGCTTTTATAACTTGATTACAACATGAATATTAGTTTGACCTTAACTTATGTGGGCAATGGCAACCATCACTGTTATATAGGTTGTTTTACAAAACAACTTCCATGAAATTTTATTTACCTGCAAGAACTGGTGCAAATAGTAAATTTTCATAATTTAGGCCGTAAGTTATACTTGTAAAGGTAAGAATAACGCTCCCACACTGTATTACTTTTGCAGAACAGTTTCTAGTGGCATAAGTGGTGCAAGCTATTACACAGGCACTTTTAATACTGTGAACCGTTCACCTGAGGGTAATTATGTTGCAGTTTCAAGTCGTGGTAACTTCTACCTGACGTGGGAACCAGGGCAGGTGAGTTCTTCATGTAACTCTGTGTTTCCATATTATTTTCAAGTCAAGTTGATAGATTTTTTGAAGTAATGAGTCAAGGAAGACATGGCTGCCTCTTAAGATCTTCAGTTCAAGGAAAAGTAAAATTTATTTTCTACCACAACTGATTGAATCCTCATCCCATCCATAATATTGTATTTCACTCGATAAGTTTATAAATGAAGCTAAACTAATATGTCAAAACGTTATTTAGTGGATTTCAGGATATCCTTCAAATGGCTCTTTTATGTAACTTTTAGATAAATTCTGTCCATTTGGAAAAGGCACGTTGTATAGAATATTACGGAAACCCTGCTTCAAACAAATTCTTTGAAAAAAAGGTTCAAATAGTTTTCTTTTTTGGGTGTCTCTATGCTACCTGGCAGGCAGCAATATCATGTTAACATTCTACAGAATGTCGATAGTTATGCTTTGTTCTCCTTTTTATTGTCCAGCTTTGGAAAAGGCATGTTGTATAGGATATTACAGAAATCCTGCTTCAAACAAATTATTTGAAAACAAGGTTCGAATAATTATCTTTTTTGGGTGTCTCTATGCTACCTAGCAGTCAGCCATGTTAACATTCTACAGCTAATGTCGATAATTATGCTTTGTTCTCCTTTATATTGTCCAGCTGCCACCAAATCTTTTACTTGGATCAATGTATTTGTGAAGCGAAGGATTTAATTATTCTCTAAAACTGTTACTGTTTTTGTGACCATTATTATTGTGTAGCTCCAATCCACTTTGCTTCTTTGCTTTTCTGCCCCTTTGCTGAAGTGTTCATCCTATGGTGAATTTAGTTGACAAATGAATAATTGTCTTGATCATAACCATGTAAATGCAGCCCTACTGGCAACCACATAACAGGGCTGTTGCTAGAAGAATTCAAAACATGGGTTGGAGAGCGGATGGTGGTCTTTGGCTTCTTGTACGTGGTGGGGGTCTTTATCTCAGCAAAGGCATAGGGGTTAGTATAAATTTAAATATACCTGTGTCATAGTTGTATATTTATTTGTAGAAAATTTTAGTGGAGGAATTTTCTAAAAGTACATGCACCATTACTAAGTTGCCTGAATGGTCTCCTCCCCCCCTCCCTCTTGTGTTACCTTGCGTAATACCCTCAAGATTAACTTCTTTATGTTCTAGTCCTATTGCAACAAGTCTCATGTAGCTTCCTTCATAATTTTGTTTGTTTTGTTTAACAATGGTTTTTAATTCCTCATCTGATGTTTAACACAACTTAACTCTATTATTTTCAGATAACTGAGGAGTTTGAAGAAATTCCAGTGCAGAGTCGCGGGTTTGGCATTCTTGATGTTGGGTACCGGTCACAGGTAATATTCAGATTTTATGTGTGGAAGTATTATAGTTGACTGTATCTGTAGCTTATTATTAGATATTTAGTATAGATACTTTTATATGTTTTTAATATTTTATAATTTTGGATGTTTATATACTGGTTTTCAGGAAGAGGCTTGGGCAGCTGGGGGTAGTGGGATCTTGTTGAAAACCAGTAATAGTGGAAAGACATGGACTCGTGACAGAGCAGCTGACAATATTGCTGCCAATCTCTATTCAGTAAAGTATGTATAATTCTTCTAGTAAGATACATTTGTCTTATTGGGATGATCAATTAGTGTGTTCAAATTTTAAAGCAGTAAAACCCGTCAAGGAAAATTTCACCTTTAATCTTTTCATGTGACCCTTCTATCTAATTTTGAAATATTTATATTCAGTATGTCACACTGACTGCTAAAGCTAATATAACTTGAGATTTCAAAACTACTTTGGGTTGGAATTGCAGGTTCGACTCTCCTTTTTTCTCAACCGTATTCTATTGAATGCCTAATAAGAGCTCTTCATTGTTAAAGAACTCCGGCCTAAAGTTTCTTTTTTCTCGATCAGTGTACTTGTGGTGAATTTTCTCAAGAATGATTTATGCTTTTACATATAACTTCCTTGACATGTTACATGACTTAAATATGTTTCAGCATCTATGCTTAAATTGTATTATTGAAAAGGAACAGAGCTCTAGTGATAGGTGCTTATACTAGTACAAGGGTAGCTCAACATACTCATATTACTGCAAAAGAAGAGTATTGAGCTTTTATTGTTTAAGTATAGAAAAGACAGCCCAATATAGAAAACCTGAATAGATTTCAAAAGCTGAACGATATTTTTTTCATCCTGTGCAGATTTATCAGTGATAAACAGGGATTTGTGCTAGGAAATGATGGGGTCCTGCTAAAGTATCTTGGATAAGTAACTCTGTTCAAACGTGGTGATCCATTGACACTTTCTTTTAATCTTATTGTGTAAGGTTCAAAAACAATTCTTTGACAAATTGTTGATATTACTACCCGTGTGCAGGTGTTTTTCCCCCCTTGTGGCTTGCAATTTTGTACCGATAATGCTGGCATTTCACGGCTAGGCAATGAAACAAAGGCTTGTCTACTATTAAAGATTTGATCATTATAAAGTTCTCTCTTCGACAAGCTTCAGAAATGTACAATTGTGTCATCGTTGTGCTCTTAATAGAGACCTGTAACCATAATAACACTGCTATCCGAATTCGGGGCACCTATATACACAAATCAAAGTGTTATGTAATTATGTATTCATTAGCTAATGTCACCTTAATGAATGGATCCTTAATTTTGTCATTTCCCATCACTATTTGGTTTGAGAAATTCCTTCGTAGTCTTGAGTCCACCTACGAATTGGCAGCAATGTGATCCTTAATGTAGTTCCTTCACTTCCTCGATAACTCCGCTGACCCCTCCTTCCTTTGTAGCCGGTCTGTTCAATTATTCCTTTGAATCCATAGTAATATGGATCATATACACGTACAAATCATGCCTACAGGCTACTACAGTATACAAAGTGTTGTGGGAGAACCAAGAAGCTTACGAGTACACAAAGTCCTAATGTACATGTTCTTTCGCTTGAACACTTCTTTTTAATCACCACAATACCATCGGTCTTGAATACAAAATATTAACATACATTTCTCTTCACTTGAACACCTTCTCTTCAATCATCGTAATACAAATTTTAGGCTAATTACTCCCGCAATACCAATTATTGGCTAATAACTCCTGCAATATTAATTATTGGCTAACCAAATTATTGGCTAACCATTCTTGGTCCTGAGTGTACACAAAGTATTAACATATATGTCCTTTCACTTGAACACTTTCTCATGGGTCTTGTGCGTACATAAAGTACTAACATACATGCCCCTTCACTTGAACACCTTCTCTTCAATCTTTGCATTACCAACTCTTGGCTAATCATTCCCGCACTACCAATTCTTGGCTAACCACTCGGTTCTGCTTATACACAAAATACTAACATACATGTCCTTTTAATTATCTTTAATCATTGCAATACCAATTCTTGGTTAATTACTCTCGGTAAATCGAAAGAACTTCCATCAAGAATTAAATACCAACTTGGTCGACCACTCAGAAAATCGAGAGTCAACTTCCATTCAGAATTAAACATAACCACTCTCGCTAAATCGAGATAACTTTCATCAATAATTAAATACCAACTTGGCTAACCACTCTCGAAAAATCGAGAGTCAACTTCCATCAAGAATTAAACATTGCAGGAGACACAAAACACCACTCTTGGTTTTTCCACCAAGAATTAACTTTCATCAAAATTAAATATTTTCTCTTCAATCATCGCAGATCACCAATTTTCGGATAACTAATCTAGTGCGAGTTAACTTCTATCAGGAATTAAACATCTTCTTTTTAATCATCACAGATCACCAATTTTCAGATAACCAATTTCGGAACCAATTTCGAGAGCACCTTAAGGGAAGCATCAACTTTTCATCGAGAATTCACCACCATTATGTGTTTTTTGAATAGGCTTTATGAAATTAATTTATGAACTCATTAGCCCGGGAAGCATCAACCCTTTATCAAAAATTCACTACCATCATGTCTTTTGAAGAGGTTTTTCGGAATTAAATTTTAAACCACTGCGTATTCTTTTGAAAAGGCTCATAAACTCGAGATCAATTTTTCATAACTCTAATACCAGTTGTTGGGAGAGAACCGAAGAGCCTGCGCGTACAAAAAGTACTAGCATACATGTTTAGAACCCAATTTGACCTAAAAACTTAAGCCATTAAGTCTTGGACTCATTTATATATATATATTAATCTTTCACTTTTTCATTATTTATCTGATGTAGAATTTTAACTAACTAGTAATATCCTAACACAAGTTACATGTGTTTTACATTGCCTCGTTAAATAATACTCTCTTCGTCCTTGAATATAAGATTAAGTTCAACATTTTAAATTTAATTTGACATATTTTTAAATTTAAAATTAATATAATTCATGCAAATTTAGAAAAAGAAAATATAAGATTTTGATGGGAGAGAAATTGTCTTAATATGTGGGTGATGACTATTAAAGATTTGATCTTTATAATTCTGATATCATCCCGCCCGCCTTGGATTCTCTTATTTACAGATTCGAAATCTTCGCTCCAACAAATTGTGTGGATTCCTCAAGGCCAAGTGTAGATTAATATTCTGAATTTTTTATTTTTTATTTTTTCTTAATTTTTTTAACTAAGAGATTAAAATTTTAATTTTTTTTTATTTTGAAGATTGTCTTCTTAATTTATTTAACTAAGGGATTTAACTTTTAATTTTATTTTTATTTTGGAGATTATCTTCTCAATTTTTTTAATTCGGGGAATAAACTTTTAATTTTTTTCTATTTAGAAGATTTTCTTCTCAGTTTTTTTAAATAGGTTTAATTGATAGTTATGTATTTGTTCAATTTGTTTGTTTTTATTGAATGAAATTATGTACTTCTTCCGTCCCAAATTAAAAGACTATTATTGAATTTTGAAAGTTAATTTGAGATATTTTTAATCTCAAAATTGATACAATATATTAAAAAAATTATGAAATAACAATATTTTAATTAGTTGTACATTTATACATTTTAAATCTTTATGTCTTAAATTTACTTTAAAAAATATATAAATACCTAATTACAAGATTATCTAAAATCATCATTACAAGATTTTTAAAATATCAATAATTAATATAATGATAAATATTTAAAATGTTTAAATGTACTACTAATTAAAATCTTGTTATTTCATAATTTTTAATATATTTTATCAATTTTGAGATTAAAAATAAATGTGCAAGTACTTCTTTAATTCTCAAAGAATAGAGTTACAAAATGTAGAAATTGATTGTAGCTGGTGAACCAACCCCCCTCTGACTCTGATGAAGAATTAATCAAAGATTATGCCTCCACATGATAATGTGATGAAGCCGCATGCATTATGTTCTCTCTCACCAATGACCGACTACCTCTATAGTCTATAGCGCCAATCATGTATTAAACGTATGTACAAATTAAACAACGTGCGCGGCTCTATCTTTTGGTGTTTCTTCAAAATTTATTTATTATGAACGTGAAGGCTACCACCCTTCATAATTTGCTCTTAATTCCCACAATAATTTTTCGTACCTACAAAAAAAATCTCTATATATCTCTCCTCTCTTTTATCATTTCCTTTATATTTCCATTTCCCTCATGCTAAAACCATTCATTCATGCAATATAAGCAGCGTTATATATTTGGCAGAGGGAAAAAACATAATTAAGTAGCTTGCTAGCTAGCTAGTCATGGCGAGTTTAGCTTTTTCATGTGTTTTCCTTGTCTTGTTAGTTGGCTTGGAGGCTAGTACCGTTGCTGCATTCGATTATGCCGACGCCCTGGACAAGAGTTTGTTGTTCTTCGAGGCACAAAGGTCGGGCAAATTACCTACGAATCAACCTGTCAAATGGCGAGGAGATTCTGGCCTTGGTGATGGTTTTAAGCAAGGAGTACGTTTCTCTCAATTTCCTTTTCAATACATATATATTTCAGAGTAATATATATATAGTCCTGTTACATATGTCGAGTCACCATAGTGCTACTAGACACAAAAGCATAGTCTGTAGATATTTGTAAGTTCAGGAAAAAATTTCCATTGTGGCTAGTAGGCTGAAAGTCGGTAAGGAATATTAAATATTTTCATTGTGTTTAGTCAGCTGAAAAGTCGACACAAAAAAATTGGACAATATATCATTTTCCACAAATCTATATATATGTGCAGGTGGACTTGGTGGGAGGGTATTATGATGCAGGTGACCATGTGAAGTTTGGGCTGCCAATGGCTTACAGTGTGACGATGCTTTCATGGGGAGTCATCGAGTTTGGGAAAGAGATAATAGGACTCAACCAAATGGGAAATGCCTTGTCTGCAATCAAATGGGGAACTGATTATTTCATCAAAGCTCATACCCAACCTAATGTTCTTTGGGCACAGGCCAGTGTTTCTTTATTTTTAACCACTACATATGTTAGTAATGTCCTAAAAGAATAATACTTACTAAAAATTATCAGTTTGCATATATAACCTTGCTATAATATAGTTGTGGCTTTGCTGATTTTGGTTCTAAAATTTCAGGTCGGGGATGGAGTCTCTGATCATTATTGCTGGGAGCGTGCCGAAGACATGACAACCCCACGGACTGCTTTCAAGCTTGACACCAACAATCCGGGCTCGGACCTTGCTGCTGAAACCGCAGCTGCATTGGCTGCAGCCGCTCTAGCATTTAAGCCTTATAACTCTTCCTACTCTGATTTGCTATTAGTTCATGCAAAACAGGTGAGAACTTGTATTATTTTCCCCTCCATGCTGAATTCAGAGTCTGTTTGATTTTTTAACTTTTTTTTGCTGACGGCGGCGCCTAGACATAATCTTTTTTTTAATGAATTTTTCGCAGCTTTTCTCATTTGCGGATGGATTTAGGGGATTGTACACCGACTCCATCCAGTGTGCCAAGCAGTTCTATGCATCATCCGGTTTTGTGGTTAGTTAATATAATACTACTACTTTTCTTAATTAGACATAAAACCTATTCAAGTATCTTAGTTCTTTGACTAATTTTCTCCACCTATTTGATTTAAGGATGAACTGTTGTGGGCTGCTGCATGGCTCCATAGAGCAACCAATGAAGAGTACTATTTGAAATATGTGGTGGATAATGCTGTCTCTATGGGTGGAACTGGATGGGCAGTTCAACAATTTTCTTGGGACAACAAATATGCTGGAGTTCAAATTCTCATGTCTAAGGTAATAATCAAATTATTCATACTCCTATTAATTCAGACCCTCTTAAAAAAAAGAATGTCAATTCTTATTTAAAGGTGTTTGATAAAGTTGTTACCCTGAATTGATTCAAGTACTCTGCATGAGAAAAACTCAATCGTCCCAAAATGAGACTTAATTTCAAAGTTTGATACCAAAATGGGAGGCGTTTTTTAATGAGCTCTACCTCAAGCAGTATCAGACCCTCCCTCGAGCATTTGCGGAGGCACTATCTTATAGCCGATATGGCCTTATTTTCTTGTAGAATTAACCTCTTGATGACATATTGTAAACTATGTGCAGGTGTTACTGGAGGGAGATGGAGGAGCATACACTTCTACACTAAAGCAATACCAGGCCAAGGCAGATTATTTCTCTTGCGCTTGCCAGCAAAAGAATGATGGCTACAATGCCCCCATGACTCCTGGTAATTAGTGCTTCAAGTATATCCTTTTCATCGTTGCTTTTTGTTTCCCTTTTTGAAACATATGCCTGAAAAAATTATTTTCTTTTGCTGGTTTATGTTATTAGGGGGACTACTATACATAAATGAATGGAACAACCTGCAATACGCAGCCTCCGCTGCTTTTCTTCATGCCGTCTACTCCGAGTATCTCTCAGCTGCAAATGCAGAGCTCCAGTGTCCCGATGCCCAACTTAAACCTCAAGAACTCCTCAATTTCGCCAAATCTCAGGCATGTCTACTAGAGATTTCTCGTTCAATTTCCTAGAACGTACCTGCATAATTAAATATTAGCAGTAGAATTCAATTTTTCATTTACTTTTTTTTGTGTAGGCTGACTATATCCTAGGCAAGAATCCCAAGTCCATTAGTTACATAGTTGGCTATGGCCAAAACTATCCGGTTCATGTTCACCATAGGGGTGCATCCATTGCTTCTATATCAGTTCTACACTCTGTTGTTGGTTGTGTGCAAGGATTTGAGACTTGGTATCACCGCCCTGAGAAAAACCCAAACGTTATATATGGGGGTTTGGTGGGAGGTCCTAACAAGAACGATGAGTTCGTCGATGATCGTTCCAATTATGAACAAACTGAGCCAACCATTTCTGGTGCTGCTCCTCTTCTGGGACTTTTCTCGAAGTTGAATAGCATGAATGGAAATTCAGGGGCAGGTTCCTATCATCAAGAAAGACCAACATCTGAAAATACTCCAAGTGAGTACTAAATCTTTCAGAATTCATTCGAAACGGTGTGCTTTATTTATTATCTTATTGATGAAAATCGACCTTCTTTTACTTAATTTACAGGTTCTTATCCCAAAGGAACACCGGTACCTAGCCCAAGAACACGTGAGTTTTAAAACTAAGGCCAACTACAGACATCTACCCATTTAATAAAGTAATAAACAAACATTTTTGGTGACTTAATGAGCTCATATACTATACTTCATTCATATTTGGGAGAGTCTTGTGCATCAAATACGAATCTATATATACTTCTTTCATATCAGTACTAGTCTAGATATTAACTAGTAGTACATTTTGTTGGCAGCTTTCCCAGTTGAGTTCTTTCATTCGATAACGGATTCATGGACTGTTGGAGGAATAAATTATTACCGCCACAGGGTGATAATCAAGAACACGTCGCAGAAGCCAATATCGAATCTGAAGCTGACAGTTGAGAATCTAACTGGATCTTTATGGGGGCTTACTCCAACTCAAGAAAAGAACACCTATGAGTTACCACAATGGCTCAAAGTACTAAAATCTGGTTCAGAGTGTAGTTTTGTTTATATACAAGGAGGTCCCCAAGCTAAGGTTTCAGTTCAGAGCTACCATTGACTGTTCAAGACCAACTTCTAGTTTCATTCGAAGACAAATTTTCCGATCCATAAGGATGGATTCTGCATTGATGATTTTATCTTTTTCAATCATTTTCTTGACTAAATATTTTGTCTAAATTGTTATTTATAATTTTTGTTTGTTTAAAAAAGCAATATTTTTTGCCAAATTACTTCTCAGTCTTTCGGAAACAGCAATGTCGAAATGAACGCAAAGTGCCAAGCAAAAGTCTAATATTAAGACGTACAGAATGATTGTATTTCCAGGTCTTTGGAGAGCTGTTTCAAAGAAAAGTTGTGCATCTTTCCTATAGAAAGTTTTTTAAGTTTTTTTCGACTCAGAATTGTATCTGATTAGATAATTTTGACTGGAAAAGTTGCAGCAAAATGAATATACATTAGATTATTTTTTTCACAAAAAGAATATCGAAAGAGAGAACTAAAACAACACTTGAAGAACCACAGATGTTTTAATCGGTAACAATAATTTGAAAATGATGACATTGAATTTTGACAGAGAGAAAGCTGGAGCTCTTTGTGCAATCCTCAGTCACATAATACTAGTATTTATAAGGGGATAAAAAAACTTGACTACAATGATTAAGGAACAAAAATGTTCTAGATAACCAAAGATTGCTTGGAAGTCCCAACACTTATCCTAGACTCGATCATCAAATGTTGTCTTTCTTCCTGCATCAACAAAAACGAAAATAAATAAATATACAGCCATTATTAAGAAAAGAAATGCAACCTACCGAACAGGAGATGCCATCCATCAAGTGTTGGTGCGCAACTTGCAACAACAGTACACTATTGAATTTCAAGTTGACAGATGTCATCAACAAAAGAAGCTCGATTATTCAATATATTGTTATGGCTCAAATACTAAAAACATAATGATGAAATACAGAGTAATCAAGAAAAAGGCATACCTGTACCAGCTGTACCCATACAAGGTCAGTTGGGTCCCTCCACGTCCTCTACCACCTCCTACCACCTCCACGAGAAAACCTACCACCACCATCTCCAACACTGAACCTGCCATGAACACCACTTCTTCCACTAAACATGTGACCTCTGTTGCTAAACCTACCACCTCCATCACCTCGGCCACAGCCAACACTGTCACCTCTCAGCTTTGCCTCTTCCACAGTCAATGTGCTCTCTCCAAATTCAGATCCATCAAGTTCCAGAGCTTTGTTGACACCATCACTATCTGTAAAATCCATATAAGCAATCCTGCACAAAGGAGATAAGAGATTTAGAAACCTTTCTCGCTGAAATCAGGCAAAGAAACTGGGAATTGAATCAACAGCAGCAGTGTTATTTGTTTACAGAAAAGTGTTCACGAAAGATAAATAATCAACATCCCATTAGAATTCTAAACCCTACCACTCTAGCAAGTAGCAAGCAAGCAGAGGTGGAGCTATATTAAATTATATTAGGCTGGAGAAAGTTGGATAAGAACCGAGTTCTTCCAATGAGGCAGATTTTCAAAAGAAATATTTCATCTCGCTAAAAAACAAGCAGCTAGCACCTTCAAAGTTTTTCCAAACCAAGCTGACTTGATATTTGAAATTCTTTGACTCACACAAAGTGGCCAATTACAAAATTTAAGATTTATCATTAAAGAAACATTTAACATTGAGAAATAGCAAAAGTACGGGGTAAAATCTAAAATGTATATAGTGCCACAAAATAGCACCTGCATATATTTCACGAGTTCTAGAATCTATTAACAAAATTTACATGTGACTATTTTTCAGACAGAAGAATCAGAATAAACACAATGCATAGGCAACGTAAGAAAACACTCTATAAACACAAGGGAGAATGTAAAAGTTCTGTAGCACAGATCTAATGATATAACATTGACTCCACAACTTCAAAGATGTTAGAGAATATTATACAAATCTCATAAAAGCAAAAAAATATAAAATAAATCATTATTAATATACAGATAGATGTTCTCTTGTTTCATGATGATTTTACATGTTCAGATTATTACCATACATTGTTACTATGACCTCAACCATCAAAAAATGATACCACTTCTAAAAAGAGGGACAAATGTACAAACCCTTTCACACCACCCTTGTAATCTTTTGGAATGGAAACTCTTGAAATATCTCCGCAAGATCCAAAATGCTCTTCTAGTGCACTCCGAATCTGCCCCCGGTGTATAATCCAAGTTCAGGATGTCGCAAAAAAAAAAGCCAAAACAAATCAGTAATTCCAACGTAGAGAGGTTGCAATGCATACCTTTTCCTCGCCATCACTTGTATCAAAACCTTTCACAAATATTGTTCGTCCTTGAGCTCTTCCTCCCTTCTGGTATGAGTTGTCATTGCTAAATTTTGGATGATAAAAATTAATTCGTGATATTAAGTTGGGGGCACTCGAGCACTTTTTTCTAAAGGTAAGAAAGGCATTTATACCTGCTTGTTGGAATGTAAGCACCCCTTTCCCGAGCCAAATCAAGTTTAACCCGACGACCCAACAATTCTTGACCCTTTAGTTCAAAAGCCTGCAATTAGTAAAAACATATTTGATTAGATACCAACTGAGTTATTTTGCAAGTGAGGCTTACTTGAGTCGAAATACAGATAAAAATTTCCATTAATAGCATGCTATGGTATCCTCTTGAAGGTGTCAGGGTCATGCTGCACAAGGATGGCCTAAAATAAGTCATAGTGTGGAGATAATCATCCAACCATCACAATTTTAAGTAACAACTTCTAGTCAATTGGTCATTGGTCAGGCTCATTTTTCAAATGGCACAAAATATCTATAGTGAATGCTTTCACTCCATCTACTGGAACACTTGCCCCGTGAAAAATTATTTAAAATTTCAGCATAGTGCA
Organism: Hedera helix; assembly: GCA_947179155.2. Classification (NCBI taxonomy): domain Eukaryota; kingdom Viridiplantae; phylum Streptophyta; class Magnoliopsida; order Apiales; family Araliaceae; genus Hedera; species Hedera helix. The sequence continues at coordinate 37,987,278 of OX359282.1, read as the reverse complement.
AACATTCGACTCTAATCACACAGAGTTAAAGCAATGAAGTGTACAACAATGAATAAAAAACTACTTTATTCAGTTAAATTTCATTTATTTCGATGAAAATTGTTGCTGCAATTGAACATGCAACGCTTTCGGATGGTCCAGGTAGTAATGCGCTAAGAATTTGATAGAAGAAAGGGTTACCTTTTGAGCTGCTTCCACTGTGGCAAACTCAACATGGCCAAACCCCTTAAATGCCCCATCGCTATCTATGGCAAAGCGAATATCAGCAATTTCACCAGCATCTTTAAAGAAAATCTCCCTGTCGAGCCAAATAATTGTCAGACGAAGTTCTTAAATACAAGTGCAAGTTTACAAAAGATATACATACACATCACTTTGTTCGACAGAGAATGACAGATTGCCAACAAAAAGAGTTTTGGATACTGCCGCTTGAACTTGTGGAGTACGAGGGGTTTGAGGCTGCATTGAAAATGGATTTACCTTAAACATAAGTTACTATACTGTAGATATATACACAAAACCATAAGACAACAGAATTAGCACTTACGGCTTCCTTGGCCTCGGTCTTAGCTGATTCTGCATCTACCATTTCTACATCAGCATCCTGGTTCGCAGCAAGATTAGTCGAAAATATTAGTTGAAATAAGGATCCAGTCCTTTGGGGAAAATACATATTAATAAAATTAACCATCTTATTCCTTCAACTGCTAATTCCTAGGATATTATTTGGGGTTGTTCTTTACATTTTTCTTTGGATTCTTTTTGTCTTCATCTGAATATTCCTCTTCAGAACTGTCTTCCTCAGAGCTGCTCTCCTTTTCTTTGGGTTTTGCAACATTAGGCTGCAAAATACCTTGCATAACGTCAACTTTTTACACTAGGATGCAACAAATACCTAGAGATACTTTGTGCAGTTTTTTTTACCTGAACTTTCGTCTTTTTCTTGTCAGCCTCCTCCTCGTCACTTTCTGAAGAGCTCTCTTCCTCACTGTCATTTTCTTCAGTTTCTACCTTCTATGGTCACAAAAAACGAGGGTAAGAATTATTTTATTTTACAAACACAACAAAAAACAAGGACTCAAAACAAATTTCTGGGGGAAAAAGTGAGCATAACATTACATACTTATCACATATATAGGTAGCAAGAAAAAGAGACAGGGAAAAAGACCTGTTTGGTTACAGTTGTTGAGGATGGCTTTTTTGAAGGAGCTGATTTAGGTGCTGGGGACTGCAAAAAAACCATGGTGGCCGACAATATATTAACTCACAAGGCGTAATCAGTTAATTACAGTACATCTGAAACAAACTAGCTACAAATATATTTGAAACACTGAAACATCAACAGAACAGAAATTACATATACACTACTTCATACAATTTTTCAGATCAAATATTGCCTCATAAAACTCAAATTAGAAGAGGTTTGTTATTTATATTCAACAGGAGGTTAACGAATTATCTCCAGTTTCTTTGAGAGAATTCCAACATGTGGAAGGACTATATTAGTATAGTGTTATTTGGACTTTGGATCAAGTTTTTCAGTTTTCCCTACATGCTGCTGTTCATATATTTCCTGGTCTTATCAGTTATAGTTAACAGATTCATACAGCAGTGGTTGCTAGTTTCATAGCATAATAATCAACAAATGCAGGGACATGAAAAAGACCAAGTTTTCAACACCTCATCAGAATCAGAATCATCATCAGATTCACTATCCGATGTATCATCTTTTCCGTTCTTGGAGACCACAGCAGACACTTTCATTGGAGCAGCCTTAGAAGTTACCTTCATAGAAGTTTCCTGTGAGACAAATAAATGGAAATAAAATAAAAATGCTAGCCAATGAAAATGTTCATCTCAAAGTTATACTGAATTAGTGATAACAAGTGACACTTCTTACTTCTATTCATAGCAGAAAATGGCATGACTCAATAGAAGTAACAAGGATATTGTCATAATACTTACATCTTCCTCATCTGACTCTTCTTCAGATTCTGAACTATCACTTGACTCCTCTTTCTGTTTTGTCACAACAACAGATCCATTTTTAGCAGCATTGGCAGTTGATTTCTTTGCTGGGGAGGCCACTTTGGCAGACTTCTGTTAATACATATCAATTACTTTATACGAGTATCCAACCAGAAAAACTCTTACTTCAACTGTAAGTTATAAACAGTGTATATATCTTTAAATACATGAATTAAAGAAACTCCTCAAATCCTGCACTCACATCATCACCTGAACTGCTGCTATCAGAAGAATCATCACTAGACTCGTCATTCTTTTTGGTTTCAGCAGCCACAGGAACATTTTTCAGAGGAACTTTGCTTTCGGTTTCCTACAATTTATAACACTCTTAGAACATTTATACAGCACTGAACGAGTTCCATAAAAGAAGCAATCAATAGTACCAATAAAAACCATAAAGGACCAAATTCTATAATGCAATTCTTATATCAACTAATAGTTTAGAAAAATATATACTTACTTAATCATGTCTTATAATAATTTTCATCATACTTGTAATGAGAAAAACAGAATATTTACACCCATAGTATAAGAGCTTCATTATTACGTATATGCAAGTTAACCCCAATTTTTATAAAAAAACTGCTCAATATCATATTTTATGATGCAACTAATGGACTCACTTCATCATCCTCAGAATCACTGTCTGAGTCATCTGAACTGATGCTCGCCACCTTACCCTTAGTAGCAGGTTTTACAACAATGTCATCTTTAGAAGAAGCCACAGATTTAAAAGTAACATCCTGCAAAATTTTAACACAGGTTAGAATTAGGGTTTAGCAAATTAAAAAGAGGTGAGCATATATTAACATTTAAGTCGAAACACTGCTCACTTCATCAGAAGAACTACTATCTTCTTCACTACTACTATCACTGGGTTTGTTCTGGGGTTGCTTAGCGGAAGGCTTAACCTAATAATTCATGAAACATAATATATTTTAGATAAACAAAACCTGCAAAAAAATTATAATTACTCAAAAAAAAAAATGTGAACTCAGTCAAAGCATTGCTAGCAATAACCAAATATAAACCTTAGTTTCTTCCTCAGAATCTGAAGAACTAGACTCCTCTTTCTTATTCTTCTCCTTCGTCTTAGTCTCAATTTTTTTCTTCGTAATTGCCTGCGTAAACGCAGTTTCATCTTTCTTCTGTTTCTTGGTGACCACTTGCTTCTCAATAGCCTCTTCAGCTTCTCTCTTACCTACAGACAAAAACAAAACAAAAAATTCAACAATAAAACAAGCAAATATCACAAAAACTAAAACTTTCAACACTAATGTACCAAAATTGAAAAATGAAAACAATTACAAACCTTTCTTCAGTGGTTTGGTGAGTGGAGCCACAACAGCCGGAGCTCCATCAACCTGAAAGTAATATAAACCATCAAAAAGCACACTTGTGCATAATACATAGACATATACATACGTATTCCAATTGAATAAAAGAAAGGATTTGAAGAGAACAATCTCTCACTTTGGTGGATTTCTTGGAAGATTTACCCATTTGAAAGAAATAAAGATATGAAAGGTGTTAATTGGGTGTTCAGAAATAGCGGGCCTCCGAAAAAACCTGATAAATGCTTAGGGTTTAAAGAAATTGAGAGAGCGGAGAGTTGCAGAGAAGAAGATATATGAAATATGAAATGAAAAATAAGAGGGCAAGTTTAAACAGCAGACTGTTTTCGAAATAAAAGTGAAATTTTACGACCAAGATCTGCCTACTCTCAACTCTGGACTCTGGAGTTGCTAAAAGAAACTCTGAAGTCTGAACTATGTTTCTAAGTTTTAAAATGTACAGAGAAAAAAGAAATAAACATAAAAATTAAGTTTTTATTCAACTTTTTGTGTTTTTAAGTTTTTTAATAAACGAAAAATAAAATAAATGAATAAAAAATTTGATCATTTTTTTGATCAAAATTTTTTATTTAAAATTGACTTGATTTGAACAAAAAATAAAAGAAAATAAATAATATTTTTATAATTCTCATATTATCCTTAACTTACAGTATAATAATTTTTAAATTACAATTCATGTTTTCATTTTCTTTTATTACGTATCTATTAAATTAGATTCAGAGAGAAAAAGAGACTTATTATTTCTTCGTTGTCTTCAAACTGTCGCAATCGATTTCTCTTTACTTGACATCAGTCGTAATCGACTTTACGAGATAAATTAAACTATATGATATTTTTATACATGCATCAGCAAATCTCATGTTGTAAATTAAGGTGCATTTAGACAGTGACGCTTGCATTTAAATGCCTAAACCTGTGATTTAGTGTTTGATTGTATTAATGGACAAATCAGTTACACACATAAACAAACATTATAAGATCATTGATTGCCATTACGATCTTTGTTTAACAGACATTGATCAATCTTGATACTTCTAAAATTTATAACATTACATAAATATGCAGAGAAACGTAATTAATTAAGAATTAATATATGGATAAATGTTATTTAGCCTAAAACCCAAGCTAAGCAAGATAACAAATGATATGGCCAAATAAAAAGCTTGAAAATGAAGCTTCCTTTTCATGGCTGTTAAATACTTTGAATTGCCGCTTGCCGTTTGCCTCTATATAAATGCAGGACATTTTCCTGCATTGTTCTAAATACGTCACAGCTAATGGAGATTTTCAAATGGTGTCTAGGATTACTTATAATTAGTTTTAAGAAGTAAAAAATATTTAGTAATCTGATTTTAAAATTGATTATAATTATTTTTTATAAAAATAATCACAAGTTCTAAATTGGAGTTTTTTTGATTATTTATCAAATCTAATAATCAAGTTTGACCAAGTATATTATTAATTTATCTCTACTTATTTTAATAATTCAATCCAATATCTATATTTACTTTTTAAAATATTTTCTTAGTAATTTATATTTAAAATAAGTGATTAGCAACAAAAATTATACCAAACACTTTTCATTTTTTACTAATTTAAGTATTTTTCAAAAATTATTATAAACAAAAGTAATTAGAATAAAAAATCATACTTTTTAAGTAATACCGAACATACTCTCCATCCATAAATAATTGGAGTTGTAGTTTAATCTTTCAAACGCCCATGAGCCCCCTAGCGTACATCCCACATTCATGCAGATTTCAGTCTCTCCATATGTTTGGTAACTTCTTTTTTCCTCAAATAATAAAATCTCACGCATCACAATTATTTATATAAAGATTATAATAAATTAAACATTACAAAATAATCATTGAAAAAAAATAAATGTAAAAGTGCCAAATGCAAACTTTAATACTCAAAATTTAAAAATTTTAACTTGTAATACAATTTTTTTTTTATTTTTTTTTGAGGATTAAAGTCATTCCAACAATTACTTCTAAATATGTTAAAATAAAATTCAATTAGCACATCAAGTTCTTGAAAGGAGCAGTTCACATAATTGAACTAGTAGGTAAGTTCACCATTGAGTTTGTATTTTCATTTATTGTGATGATATTACATGCACAAGGTTTTCTTGTGCATGTAATATCAGTTTTTTTTTTTTTTTTTACTTATAAATTTTTCTCTTAAACATAACAATTTTCAATGTTTTCAAGCTATATAAAAAGAAGAAGAATAAAAGGTATTTTCTATTCCCTTTTTCTTTCCCTATCTATTATAAATTCCATATGGATGAGTCACATTTTAAACTAAGGTTGCCTATTTAGAAACTCTGCTACGTTTGAATGTGAGGAATGAAAAAAAGAATAAAATGACTCATTTATATAAAATAAAATAAATTGTATTTAGTTGCTATATTGAAATTGAATGGACCATTCATATTCTTTTCAAATTTATAATTTTTATTTATTGGTAGATGATATGAAATGATTTATTTGGCTTGAATAGAATGAATCATTCCATACATTTCTCTATTCCATTATTGCATTTATTTCATTATTTCAATCTAAACGTAGCATAAAGAAAAACTCTATCACTTTGTTTCCGAGTTTTGAATGGAAGAGAAAATAATAGAAAACTTAAATTAGAACGAAAAAAAAAAGAATAGAAAACTTAAAAAATTTCTCTGTATTATTTTTGAGTTTTTAATAGAAAAATATAGAAAATTTTAAAAACTTATTTTCTTGCATTTTTGAGTTCTAATGAAAAGAAGAAAAAATATCACTTTTATAAATTTAGTCTTCTATTACATGTGATATACCAATTATAACTATTAAACTATGAATCAAATATATGCAATATAAAATTATGGGTTTCGGCCGTGAATAAAATATCTAGAACACGACTAATTGCAGTCAAAGGACACATTGAACCTGGCTGATCTGGTAGCAAGTGATTCACAAGAAACCCCTTGATGGTACTCGAATTATCCTTGAACCCAATAACAGAATTATTGGGGTTTGAGTGTTCTTAACAATCTGCATTAGAGTCATTCATGGGCTGACCATCTATAACAATTTTCCCAGTGAAAAACCAGTGCCTGCTGTGCTCACTATTAGATTGAGCAATATCAAACAACTCTACATTTTTTGGATTCCTCCTGATGTCATCCCGGAAAAGCCTTGTGTAATACTGTAAATCTTGTTCATCAAAGGCCAAACCCATTTCTAGGTTAATTTCCTCCAATGCCTTCCTACCCCTCTCCATTACTGGTATATAGCGAACCTCTTCTGGAAGCACACTCGTCTCAAAGGATGTCAGCTTCTGAGTATAAACACACTTTGTCATTTGATCATGCACCATAGTAGCAATATCATTAATTTGACTATCTAGCAACGTCCCGTTTCCCCCCCTTAATATGTAAATAAGTACACCTCCTTGACCGTTCCATTTTATTTACCTCTGTCAACACACAAGCTTGACAGATTGATACAGCATTCGCAGACCATGCCGTCGTAAAAGACAATCGAGGGCCAACTTAATTATCAAAGTACTAAACCCATCCTTCGTCTCCTTACTAAGAAAGCTCTCGTTCCCCAAATTTTCAGGCTCAAAGGTTTCTTGTAAAAGCCATTTAAGTACCAAAAGTTTCTCATTTGACATAGGCAAGGCAATCCCAAAATTGAAACATTGTTCAGTCTTTAACCCAATTATTTTAATTGAAATATTAGTCTGAAGAAGTCTCTTTTTCGCGACAATTTGACAAAGAAGAATAAACATAAGTTTAGTAAATACATAAAAATAAAAAATAATAATAAAAATTAGAGACATGAGTCGTAATTTAAAATTTATTATATTGCAAATTAAGAATAATATGAAAATTATAAAAATATTACTTATCTCAATTTTTTTTTTGTCTAAATCATGTCAATTTTGGATGAAAAACTTTGACAAAAAGAGTGACCAAGTTTTCTATCTATTTATTTTCTTTTCCGTTTATTAAAAAATTCAAAAACACAAGAATTGAACAAAAAACTTAAATTTTTTATCTATTTTAAAACTCTAAAACAGAGTGTAAGTATTGCTTCTCAACTCTCACCTACCATTTACTAAATAATCAAAGTCTAAAAATTGGGTAGATATGCACCAATCAAGTTCCATTGAATGGTACAAATATTGTAATAAAGGATGATAATTGACAATCCATCAAATTAAATATGGATGAATTTTATTAGAATTCTTGTAGAGTAACATATCCTAAAATGATGCCTTATTTTATTAATCTCAACTTTATTATACTTCCTTTTTTTCTAAATATAAAATTATTATTAATTTTTTAAAAGGCAATTTAATATATTTTAAAATTTAAAATTTACATCATTTATTTAAGTTTTTAAAATAATTTTATAATTAGTAAATTTTTTAGATAATTTATAATATTTATAACTATATTGACACAATTAAAGGAGTCAAATCAATTTTATATTTTAAAATATTTTAAAATTAATTTTTATAATATCAATATTGATCTTTTATTTTTCGTTAGAGTACTTTACTTGACCATACATCAAATTAAATATGAATTTTGGTCATTTTCTCGACAAGGATTTGTACCCCTTTTTTTTTTTTTATTTCTTTGTCATTTTCCTGAGTTTTTTGTTCTCGAATTTATTATTGAGGAAAGGAAGTTGTTCTTTAGCTTTGCCATTAGGTATAATTCAGTTATCTTTTAATGAAATTCCCCGTTTCCCTTAAAAAAAGACTAGAACTTATTGGCTAATAAAAGAGAACCAAGGTAAATGAAACTTTGGAATCAAAGACTTGCAATTTCGAACAATTCAAAGAATTTTATATGAAATTCCGAAAAATCTCGTCAAATAGATATCGGTGTATAATGGATATTATGTATGTGTGTGTGTGTGTATATATATATATAATATAATCAAATTATGACAATTAGACGATGACATTAAAATTATAATGAGCTAACATGATTTAAATGAATTTATTTTAGAAAATTCAAGAATTCATTAATGATGGATTCTGCTTATTTTAGATACAACATTATAACTTATTCCCATGTGAATTGAATGAAATAGGACAATCTCGCTCCTCACCAACCAACAAATTAAAATTTAATTGTTTATTCACGGATCAAAGGTTTGGAGGTCTGATTTATAAGAACAAGTATATAACTATATAATATCTATTTTAATTATTAAAAAATAAATAAAATATAATATTAAAATTTATATTATATATATAATATTTAATTTTATATTTAAATATTATATACTTAGACTTGTCTGATTTATAAAACTTATGAATTGTGACCTTATGACCCCACGTCATAAATTCGAGAATATCCACTAATGATATTTAATTATTATTCCAATATACTATTTTTTCGTGCTATCAGTGCCAGTTGTGCTTAATTAATTCAATTTACCCGTTTTCTACTTTTATTCCTGGGAACGGATCTGGTGTCCATATTTTTCAATGCCCACTTGATTTTTGCCCAATAATCCAGTAATTAAATATAGTAAGTATTAAAAAAAACGTTACAACTAGTTAGACTTTTTTATACAAAAGTTACGTAGTAGTGTGGTTAATTTTAAAATATAAAATAATTCTTAATAACATTATAAAATAGTGCAATTGGATCTCATTTACCTTAAATTTTAAAGTATTTTAAGTTGTCTTAAAAAATTCAACGATTATTTTATACTTTAAAACATATACTATATAATACTCTCCCCATTCCGAATTATAAGATCAATATTAATTTTCTAAAAATTAATTTGCGATATTTTTAAATTTAAAATTGATATGATTCATTTAAATTTTAAAAATAATAAATCTTATAATTAATAGTATTTTAAAGTAATTTATGACATTCTCAGTGAATTCATGTCAATTTTAAATTTAAAAATAACTTTTAAAATGTCCATGTTAGTTTTAAGCAAGTCCATAAGAAAACACTACTAATTATTAAGGATTTTCTTAATGTGTGCCCTTAGGGTACACACTAAACGCGAAAAATAATGTATAATATTATTTATTTATGTAGGCGCACTGAATTCAATGTATAAGAAAATAATATATTAGTGGACCCCATGTATTGAATTCAGTGCAACTATATAAAAAAATAATTTTTTGCAGGTCCCATCTCTTATTTTTCGTGCTTAATGTGTGCCCTACCCAATTATTAATTATTTCAAAATAAAATAAAATAATAAGTATTAAAAAATATTAAACAATTACGAGAAGGTGTAGTGTAATACTGTAATAGCGTTACTTAGGCCTTAAAAATAAATTTTAAATTTGCTACTTTGTAAAGTGGAGAATTTTTAAATAAACTTAAATTTCTTCGTCCGTTACCTAGTTTTCTTCTTCAATGTCTTGTTGCTATCATCTAGTATATAGTAATTGTCACATATCACATGTCTATTTAAACTCAGGGAAAGGGTGCTATAGCTGCCAACTCTCTCTAATTTCTCTCTCCATAGGATATCAACCACAACCAGCCAGGCAGCCATGTCTCTTCTCAATGATCTCATTAACATCAATCTTTCAGACACCACAAACAAGATCATTGCTGAATACATATGGTATATCCACACACACACTTATATACATACATACATATATATATATGTGTGTGTGTGTGTGTGTGTGTATTGTTTACTTTGGCTTTATTCTTAGGTACTGATAATTAATTAATTCATGTAAATTATATAACTTTGTTTTTTGCTTAAAGGATTGGTGGATCCGGCTTGGATTTGAGAAGTAAAGCAAGGGTACTCTAATTTCTATCTATATATCTATATTTCTCCCTCTCTGTGTGTGTATATATATCTATATTTCTCCCTCTCTCTGTGTGTATATATATATATATTTCTCTCTCTTTGTGTATATACTTATATACATTTTATTTTGTGAATTTGTATGAATACATATACACGTAATTTGATTTAGACATTGGAGGGACCAGTGACTGACCCAAAACAACTACCCAAATGGAACTACGATGGATCCAGCACGGGTCAAGCACCAGGCGAAGACAGTGAAATTATCGTCTAGTATGTCTTTATTTAATTGTCAAACAATTACACAACTCATATAGATTATATATTTTTTTATTAATATCAGAACAAAAATGGTGAATTATAATTTCATATATATTTCTATACATTGGTACAACTTTTAATTTCATGTCGACCATATAGTTGTTTGAATGAATTTTGAGCAGGTTCTATAGAATAGGCCAGAATCTTCATGTTTGACTACTCTACCCTCACCTTTGTCCAGATCCCTGGAATCTCTTTTACTTAAATCTGCTGATTCTACGGGATTTCTTTTTTAATTTTTATTAGGGTATAAATCTCATCCATACTACTACTATATTGAATCTTAAAAATAAAAGAAAAAATAAAGGAACTGGGTCCCATTTCCCATTTTCCTTATATTAATTAATATAAGGTAAGAGATAATTTAGGTGTGTATACTTTTATTAATGACAATTTTGTCATATTAATAAATTTAAAATTATGATAATTTTGACATTGCCACAATCAACTTGCTATATTCTTTTAACACGTATTAATTATAAATATTCAATCAGCTGATTCTTTTTTTTTTCTCTTCTTTTAATTAAATGAATCATACACTTTATTAACTTGGTATATGTGTATGTATTGTATTAATATTCAGTCCTCAAGCGATATTCAAAGACCCATTCCGGAAGGGAAACAATATCTTGGTACGTAATTAATTATTTACCGAAATTGTCCTTCTAATTAAATTAGGTTTGTAGTGGCAGATTTGTTATTTGGTGAAATTATTGGAGGGTAACTACGTTGATATTTGACAAAAATTAATTGATTAATAAAATAATATAATAGGTAATGTGCGATGCCTACACGCCAGCTGGGGAGCCAATACCAACCAACAAGCGGGCCAAAGCTGCTGAGATCTTTAGTCACCCTGATGTGGTAACTGAGGTCCCATGGTATATAACATACTAATATATCCTCATCTCCCTAATTAACTACTAGTATATTGTTAATTAATTAATTTTATGTGATAATCTTGTCATTTTTGTATGGTTCCTTAAAAAAAAGAAAATTAAAAATCTTGAAATTAAAAATTTTATAAAAATATTTTTGTTCTACTATTTGTAAGTTGTTATATATGGACTGGTTATAAATAGTATTAAGGATATTAATTTTTGTTTATTTTTTTAATTAGCAGATATTAGCTTATCTAACTTCAATTTTAACAGGCTTAATTAATTCTCTGCTTTCCATCATATCCTTCCTTTTGAAAAGATTAGTCAACTCAACTGCTAATTAATATATTTATGGTATTATTACAGGTACGGCATTGAGCAGGAGTATACTCTTCTTCAAAAGGATGCCCACTGGCCATATGGATGGCCAGTTGGTGGTTTTCCTGGTCCACAGGTATTCTATTTTTATACAAAGTGATAATATGTTAGACCTGGTTAATTAGTGAGCGAAACCACAACAGGAATCAAAACAAATTAATGAATAAAAAATTAAAATTGGGCACGGGATATGGGGGACACCTCACGTTCTTATGTAAGTCGTTCCTTATAACAATAATGTTTTGAAAAATTATAAAGCACTATTTTATCTATAACATAAGAGACAGTATATTCAATTACACAATACGACGTTATTTTTATGACAACTCACGTAAAATTATATGCGGCGTCTCTCACCTCTATTTTCACCAATAAAAATAAGGCTCAAAGCTACACTAAAAAGTGTTACAGTTGGCAAAGTTTTGATCCGTATGAAATTAAATCATGCTTTAGCTAGCACCTTAACCAAAGTAATTTGCATTATTGTGGTTGATGCAGGGACCATATTATTGTGGAGTTGGAGCAGACAAGGCATTCGGCCGCGATATTGTGGATGCTCATTACAAGGCCTGCCTTTATGCAGGAATCAACATTAGCGGAATTAATGGTGAAGTTATGCCAGGACAGGTATTAATTAAAGGGTGTTGAATGATTTGATTTTTTCTCCATTTATGATTATGATAATTAGGGGGTAATCTATCATTGAATAGTATTTTTTAACCGCACCTCAAAGTGTTTGAGTGATAATATTCATTTTATGATATCCATGAGGTCGGGAGATCATTGTTAAATTTCTAAGATAGTACTTTTTTCAAGTAACACATATTTTGACAATTTAGTGTACTTCTTAAGAGAATAATTTGTCGAACCATGCCTTTATTTTTTGTACATTCTTTAAATCATGTCATTGTATTATTGACACTTCCACGTCTTCATTAATCGCGAGTTTTCTTTCAAATGCAAAAAGGGACTAAAGTTGGAACTCGTAAAGAAGTAGTAGTATTTGTTCAAGTTTGTTACATAGAAAAATATTCTTAATTTTGTGCTCACAAGCTGGTGTTACTCAGTGGGAGTATCAAGTCGGACCTTCGGTCGGAATTTCTGCCAGTGATCAAGTGTGGGTTGCTCGTTATATTCTTGAGGTATAATTATCCAATATGTGAAACACTTTTTCCCCTTCTCGCATTAGGCCTCTCGCTGATTTTTTATTGCTTGATAAAACAGAGGATCACCGAAATTGCCGGAGTTGTTCTGTCATTCGACCCAAAACCAATTCCGGTATTTGTTCAATTTGTTGGCCTCTATCTCTCTGGCATTTTTATTTTTTATTTTTCTTGAAATTTTTGAGGTTACAGCATACACGAATTTGTAATCTTGATCTTTTAACAATTGGAATAATTATTCATGCACCATCTTTATAATTTACTCATGCTACGTAAACATCAAATGCATGCATCATTTTTAGGGTGATTGGAATGGCGCTGGGGCGCATACTAACTACAGGTACTCCTTAACTTACGAGCCTTTAGATAATGAAGTTCTAACTACTTATAAAATTCTTTGAAAATGAAGAGTTGTTTGCTTCATTCTTTGTTTCTGCAATTTCAATTTTATTTTTTTAGCACCAAGTCCATGAGGACCGACGGTGGGATTGGCGTGATCAAAAAGGCCATAGAGAAGTTGGGTTTGCGCCACAAAGAGCACATTTCAGCGTATGGAGAGGGCAACGAGAGAAGATTGACCGGTCGCCACGAGACTGCCGATATTCACACTTTTTCCTGGGTGAGTTGCACTAGGAAAAAATTAATTTGATGCTAATATTTTCAAAATCTGATATTTCTATCACATATTTCAGGGCGTTGCAAATAGAGGTGCCTCTATCCGTGTTGGTCGTGATACCGAAAAAGATGGAAAAGGTGAGCATTTGAGTATTTGACAACTTTCCGATTGTAACACCTAATTAGCCGTCACACAAGCTATTTAAAATTTTTATACGAATGTTGAAAAATAAATTATAATTACACGAACTTTTATTTTTGGTTTGCTTGGCAGGTTACTTTGAAGACAGAAGGCCAGCCTCTAACATGGATCCTTATATTGTTACTTCAATGATTGCTGAAACCACCATTCTTTGGAGGCCTTAAGAAAATAAAAAGAGGAGGATGACTAGTTATGAGGGGGGAGACAAATGACTATCTTTAATTCCTAAACGTTTTGGTTGTGGTTTAATTTCTTTCAGCTTTGTGGTTGAGTTTGGTATGCATAACTGATTAATGGTTTGGGGACCTTAATTTCTGCGTAATATACGCTTATTGTTTACATTTTAATTTCATGTTTAAAGTGACATAATTCACTAACTTTTCGTTTCAAAAAGATATAATATTATGAATGTCACAGTGCTCCCATTAATCTTTGTACACACTTGGTTCATAATTGTTTTTGATAAAATCAAATTCCTTTGATTGTCTCATCAAAATAAATGTTCTATCTTTGAGAAATTTGTTTCAATCCATAATTGGATCGTTGTAACTTTCATATATGATTTACTTCATCTTTATGGAGACAAATCTTTTTGGTTGTATCATACATACATCCTTTTGTATAGCAAGCTGCAATGACAAGTAAAATCTTAATGGATATATGTATTTTCACTAGTGAAAAGTTTCATTACAGTCAACTCATTGACCTTGTTTGAAATCTTTTATTATTAACTAGGTCTTATAGGTCTCCACCTTGCTATCTGCTTTAGTCTTTTTCTAAAGACTCATTTCGGATTTTATGGTTGTTGACCATTTTTTTTGAGTATCTAATACTTATACCTTATCGTATGTAACTGAATCATCATTTTAATTTATACACAATTGATTAATGGTTTATTTTTTGTGAAATATTTTTATGCACAAGTGATTAATGGTTTTGGGGAACTTAATTTCTGTGTAATATACGGCTAGTGTACATTTTTATTTCATGTTTAAAGTGACACAATTCACTAATATCATACCAACTACTCTTTTCGTTTCAAAAGATATAATATATGATTTGCAGAATATGTAAATAAATATTAAAAAGAACAATACTTTATTGATTTAATAATGTTATTATGATAATAAAATTATGATGATAAATTTTAAGACAACGTGTTATTTTATACTGTTATTAATAAAAGACGGACTCTTTTGTGAAATATTTTGTTTTTGTTTTTGCAAATGGGTCTATTTTTTTTTGGAAAAAAAAGGAGTATTAAACTGACAACATATTATTTTTAAGAGTATACATGGAACAACAATATATTCTTAATATTCATAAATTTTGTAAATATCCTTCTTTTTATTAAATAAGAAGAGAATTAGAGAGGAAAAAATTATTGTTCAAAAAATGTATATGAACTTATCAGTAAAATGATTC
Organism: Hedera helix; assembly: GCA_947179155.2. Classification (NCBI taxonomy): domain Eukaryota; kingdom Viridiplantae; phylum Streptophyta; class Magnoliopsida; order Apiales; family Araliaceae; genus Hedera; species Hedera helix. Next base: position 37,972,101 of record OX359282.1, on the reverse strand, counting down.
TTTCATCGGAGTATTTGGTCCAACAGAAACGTGCTAAATTAAATGTAGAAACAACTTTTATTTTTTGTACAAGAGAGTCCAATCTAAATTTATATGAAAATATGTACAGAACAGTTGTAGGTTTGTTATATTAAGATTTGATCTTATATATCTATTTTAAAATGGAGTATTAAATTTATGTTTGTACAAGGACTTACACATGACCAATGCATTTATATAGATTTAGACTTCAACCAACATTTATATTTTGTATCATTTCACTAACATTTATATTTGAAAGGCAATTTTTTTCTTTTCTTAATTCAATTTATCTTCAATAAAGTTTATTCAACAATAATATTAAGGTTGTATTTGATAAGACTGAATAATTAAGATCTGAATGATTAGTATATCTTAATAAATTAGATCATATGAACAAAATAATATCTGAATCTAAAAAACTGTTTGATAACTAAAAAATGAGTTGTCTCTTAATGACACTATTTTATAATTTTAAAGGGTAAAATTTTATTTAATAATTTAAAATAATAATTTAATAAAAATAAGTGAATAATATCGTTAAATGTATTTATATAAAATAAATTTACTAATTTTTTATTATTAAGAGACAACTCTTAATGATTTTGTGACGCCCCCAAATCTGGGCCCACACAGCCCAAACTTGAGTCGTCAAAATACTACAACAAAATTATTACAACAAATCACAACGTACAACAATACAGTGTATAATAATACACAACTAAGTCTTCACTATTATTGTCACACTATTTTACAAAACGTGAAGACTATGATAACTATTCCTCGGACCTTCACTCAATTCCCCGGCTAGACCCTGTTATGTTTTCATCTCCTGTTGAAAAACAATGGAACAAAAGAAAGGGTGAGCTCAAATAGCCCAGTAAAGAATATCATGACTAAGATAATGACGAATAAATTATCATTAGTCTTCAACAGTTGAGTTCTTGATAGAATACAATAGACTACAAGATTTATATCAAAAACTGCAGTTAAATTCTTAAACAACGTTCAGATCAATAATAGCAGTGGAATGAGTAATCTATTAGAAGAATAATGCAGACTATAATGTTCACTCGGTTCTCTTTTTAGGAAAAACATCATCAACTTTTATCATCTGAAATATCATTAGTCAAGATAATACAAATTCACAGTTCCTGATCATAATCATGCACATCAACAGTTCATCTTTGTACTACGGGCCAAAGATATTCAATATAGCACCAACGGTCATGATTATACCAGATTCAGCCTTTGGTCATAATCATACCAAACAACAGTTCATCTTTGCACTACGGGCCAAAGAGAACATTCACCACGTGCCATAAAAGACACCGAACAGATGTATCGCCTTTAACCTATTATATCGCCTTTAACCTATTATCTGTTCAACAAATATATCACATCTGTGCCCCCGGCCACAGATATTCACAACAGCTTGATTTTTGGATGATTAGAATGATATAAATGATGAACAGAAGAAATAGGATAACAATAAGTATCGGAAGTTTACTTTGTACAGATTCAAATAATGTCCAAATTGTCAACATGATGTGGAATGAAATTTAAAAATGATATTCAAGATCCACAGTTTCAGAATAACGGTTACAATTCAATAGAAAGGTTCACGTAAATAGGAATGTTCAATTGAAATAATGAAGTTCAACTATTATGGAACATATAATATTTTCAGGAATTATAGAAGCAATAGTTCCATAATAAATTTCGATTTAGGAGTATGAAAGAAAATAATATCCTTACCGTAGTAGGTTTGATTAACAAAAGGTGAAGGAAATTAATACAAAAGGGTTATTCACCAACAGGCGGCAATCCGCTCTGTAAGGTTATTCCCACAATTTAATAGAATTTGAGTACAAAGAGTTATTCACCAAACAGGCGGCAATCCGCTCCGTAAGGTTATTCTCAGAGATTAATAATGAATGAATACGAAAGGTTATTCACCAACAGGCGGCAATCCGCTCCGTAAGGTTATTCCCACAATTTAATACATGGAAATAAAAGGCACGTCTTATGAGTAAGGAATAAACAATATTATTATCGAGAATCAAATAATGATAATCCCTTACCATAGTATGTTTGAATAATGGAAGATGAAAAAAATGGTATCCCTTACCTCAACACGTGACTGGATATTGATTTAAATGAGGTTGATTAACTTGAACAGTACACGTATACTTATAGATCTTCACAAATACTCAAGATGACTTAAGCACACTTAGAGAGAACTTTCACAAGAAGTATTTAGAGAGAGAAAGAAAGAACAAGTAAGGAAGTTTATGAAAAATCCTTAAGTTAAGGCTTCTATTTATAGCCAAAAATCTTATCATTCATTTAATCTAAACCATTCATTTAAAGATCATCTTTTAATCTACACCATCCATTTCAAATATTATATTATCTTTAATCTACACCATTCATTTCATATCACCTAATAATCACCTAACTTTATATTATAAACAAATCAATTTAATTATTCAACAATAATTCACACTTTAATCTACACCATTCATTTCATATCACATAATAATCACCTAACTTTATATTATAAACAAATCAATTCAATTATTCAACAATAATTCACACTTTAATCTACACCATTCATTTCATATCACCTAATAATCACCTAACTTTATATTATAAACAAATAACTTTATCAATTCAATTATTATGACTAATTGTTATAAATACAGTATAGTTAGCTCTTAGATATAAAGTCAATAAATTAATGAAATACAACTGTTTAAATAACATCATAATAGAGATAACAATAATGTAAAATAAAGCATACGTTACTGTGTAATGACAATTATTGATTCAATAATGTGAATTACTGTGCATATGTTACTGTGACAATTATTAGGTTCAATAATTTTAAAAACAGTGCAACAACAATTATTGACTCAATGATATAAAATACAGTGTAATGACAATTATTAAATCAATAATGCAGAATACTGTGTAACAACAATTATTGAATTGATAATATAAAATATTATGCAGTGACAATTATCGATGAAATGATGCGTAACAGTTACGGTGTCAATTATCAGACCAAAAATATGAGACATTATGCAATACCGTGTGTTACTGTAGAGTACCGAGTGCTACAGAAAATACCAATAACTATCGTATGCTACTATTCTTTTATCACCGGTATTTTAACAGTTCCGTTGACTATTTTTATTTAAAAAGGTTATTTCTGTCGTTTTCTATATCCGACAAATATTTCGATGTGGGGTCCACCAATAATTTGTTATTTCGGCGCCGTCGGACCAAACGAATATTCCCCGACCAAACGAATATTCCCCGACAAAGCGAATATTGTCCGACAAAATAAAATTTGCACATAACATCCTTAACTTTTAACTTTATCGATTTAACCACTTACTGTTTCAAAAAAATATATATATGAAGAAAAATTAAATTTTGTATTTCATAAAATTCAGGGTCTTACAGATTTGGACTTAATTTTATATCTTACTGATTAAGAGGCAATCAAAATTTTAACAAATAACTTTATCCTCTTACCAATTCAAACATAAAGCTGTTAAGAGATAAACAAACACAACCTAAATTTCATTCAAACTAGGAGGGAGGATATGATCCCACAATTTTTGATATGCAAAGGCTTGGTAGTACCATTTGGGTTAAACTTAGTGTTAAATGAAAATTTATGTCAATATTGTTATCTTCATTTTTTTTAAATTTATGAATTTTATTATTTAGAAGAAAGTATGGAATGATTCAAACATAACATAAATTAATGGATCAATTCATTCTCATATTTATTTCTTTAATTCAAACAAAACATAAATGATTTCATTTAGTTGATATTCAACAACAATTTTTTTCCCGACATTTTGAACCATTCGGGAGAAGGTGAAACCAGTTTATGGTACGTGGGACGATTAAAAGATTAAATACACCAACAATCAAAATTGGGCTTAGCAATTCTTTAAGCAGGCTTGACTAGTTTGAGCCTGGTCCTACCGGCTACATTTTTCCATTTCACGGTTTCCTATCAAAACGTAGATACGAATACGATGATGTTATTTTAGGTTATGGAAAACTCAGAAAACTGAAAACTAAAAAACACTGGCTTTGATTTGGGACTCTTTTACGCACAGTTCAGTTGTTTAAGCTTCGTTGGGACTGTGAAGAAGAACCCAGATCTTATCTCTCATTTACGGACGCCCCATAAAAACTCCAATCTCTCTATCGAGCTCCGTGTTTCTATGAACTGCAGCATATGTGAACAGCATATGAAATAAACGGATTTCAATTTTTTGACAGCGTAAATCAATTAAAGGTCGGTTCTTTATCTTGTAATTAGTGTTTATTTGTGATAGGAAAATGCTTAGCTAATCAGTAATTTGCATTTTGATTGTCCTATATTATTCAAATCCTCGATGGGCTGTGATATTTTAAGTGCAGGACAGCTGAAGCAATATTTTGCACGGGAAAGAATTGAACTGAGCAAATATAGAATTATGATTTTTGGATTATATAGGAAACGGGAACTGAACTTGTCTTTTCAAAGGATTTGTAATTTCTTGTTCTTATTTTTGCAACTCTTTCTGTCTTTGTCTTCATCTCCTATTGGGCAGCAAGATTGGCCGTGCTATTGGTATTCATCTGTGACACCTGAAGTGAAGAAGGGCGACTACACTTTGAAAGTTTACATTTTCCTTTTCCTCCACACTCCAACTATTAATTATTGTACTGAGATTATACGTAATGTTAAAATTAAGTTGCTTGTTGATATTCAGTTGCGGTACCTACACAATTTGTGTGTGAAGATTTATCAAAAACAATCTGCTTCAATTTATTTTTAAAATAGGCTTGCAGTTATATAATGTGTTGTTCATCCAGTAAACTATTGTCCACTGCTTACTATGATTTAACACTAGTAATTCTCTTATTATTTGTCTTTCCTCTGGTTGGTTGCTAAAGATTCCGCTAAAAAAAAGCATGTAAAGGGAAATCTAAACCATATGTCCTATCAAGATTAAGTCAAACAACTCAAGGAAAACTCTGTTCAGTTGAGCATTGTAGGAAATTTGCATCATAGGTTATCTTTACATTATTGGTTTCTCCCTTGCGCCTATTTTTTACGCTCATGTTAACTTAAACTAATTTGGGTAATCTTTGCAGGCAGTAGGTATCTATTATCGACTTAAAAGTGTTGCAATGTATGCAAGGAGATTGAAGTGCAAACATAAAAGATGGGGCCTCATGTTTCAACCATACAAATTTTTAATTGGTTCAAATTATAGTAGTAGCACTTGCTGTTGGCCAATGAACCAGACTACAATAATAGTGAACTGCTCATCTCAACGTAGTTTGATCAGAGGATATATTTCGGATTCATTCTCAATAAGAACTATTGACTCTGGTATAATAGAATTGCATGGTGGTTATAATGCTAGTTGGAGGAGTAGTTGGCTACGGTTTTATAGCTCCAAAGGTGATGGGAGGAATGCTAGTGAGGATAAGCATGTACCGGTAAAAGATGGGTCTAACTCTAACCTTGATAAGAAAAAGATCATAACTGAAAAGGTCAATGAAGAAAAGATTCATTCTGAGGCACACGCCCGACTTGGCGAGCAAGATCAAAAAGAGTGGCTCAATAATGAGAAGCTGGCAATTGAGAGTAAGAGAAAAGAATCACCTTTTCTAACCAGACGGGAAAGATATAGAAATGAATTTTTGAGGAGGGTTGTTCCGTGGGAGAAAATAACAGTGTCATGGAAAACATTTCCTTATTACCTTCAGTAAGTATTCAATATTGTACCAAAAAATTTCCTTTGACATATCACTACAACTTCTAGTGAGTTATGTTAATGTTCTTACAGTGAACACACGAAAAATCTTTTGGTGGAATGTGCTGCTTCCCATTTAAAGCATAAGAAGTTCACTGCAGCTTATGGTGCCGGTTTGACTTCTTCAAGTGGGAGAATATTGCTTCAGAGTATTCCAGGTTGACTATTATATTGACCCGTCCTTTTTGAAATGTTGCATTGTGTTTCTCAATAAATAGATTTCTTTCAAGCTTGCTGATAAAAAAATTGTTTGGGCCGCTGATTGGCAGGTACTGAGCTCTATCGAGAAAGGTTGGTTAGAGCACTTGCACAGGATTTACAAGTTCCACTTCTAGTGCTTGACAGCAATGTTCTTGCCACCTATGTAAGCTTCAATATCTAAATATGTTCTACATACAATTTTTTAGTTCAGTGAAAAATCAGTCTACAAAATAATATGGCCTCCATCTCTTAATTATCATCACTGAAATCTTAACTTTGGTAAATATTTGCCATTAATTTGTGCAGGATTTTGGTGAAGATTGCTCATCTGAAAGTGAATCAGATGAGGATAATGCAGTTTCAGGTGAAGAATCTACTTCAGAGTCAGAGGTCAACGATGAGAATGATGCAAGTAATGAGGAAGAGTGGACAAGTAGCACCGAGGGAAAATCAGATCGTAGTGATGATGATGGAGTTGATGTGCAGACATCTGCTGAAGCATTGAAAAAGCTTGTTCCCTACAACCTTGAAGATTTTGAGAAGGTAAACTGTTTGTGGGAGACCTGACATATCTAATATAACTAACACTTGTGAATTTTAGTTTGGTAAACAATGTCATTTTTGCTTCATTCTATTTTGTGCTACAAAATTGTGAAATGTGAGCCTTGAGTGGCTTTCTAAAATTTGAATTAAATTGGCAGAGAGTCTCAGGAGAATCCGAAAATCCCTCTGAATCTTCAAAGGAAGAGGGTGTTGAACCTTCTAATAAACCCAAAAGGCCGTTGAAAAAAGGTAAGAGCTTGAAGTGCAAACCATTTTTACAATATGAAATTCCAAGCCCCTTGCATTGCATCTATCTCTTTTTCTGCCCTGATTGTAGCACTTTTAGAAGGGTCCGTTAGTATGGAGAGTCCATGTTCTACCGGGCTTTACTGTTTCTTCTTTATATCAATTCTTTTATCTAAAAAAGTTTATTCAATCAAGCGGCATAATGCCTCTCAAAATCCCTAAAATGTGCAAGCCTAACAGATGGCCCGGCACTTGTTATCTTCTTTGAAGTTTCCAAAGTTTTGTGGGAGAGGTGCAGATATTTATTTTACAAAAAGGGAAATCTCCCCATGAGATGACCTCACGAATACACAAATTCACATGCATAGTTTAAGGTAGTAATGTAGGAGATGGCAAATTGGGCAAGAATATTATTTGCGTCTAAAACGGAGTTAGTGAATAATTAGTGGTTGCCTTAAAGATGAGATAACCAAAAGGTCTTGGCCCAATGGTTACCCCCATTCCTTGTGTACCAAGATTGTAGCACTTTTAGAAGGGTTTGTTAGTATGGAGAGTCCATGTTCTACCGGGCTTTACTTGTGTACCAAGATTGTAGCACTTTTAGAAGGGTGGGCTTTACTGTTTCTTCTTTATATCAATTCTTCTTTTATCTAAAAAAGTTTATTCAATCAAGCGGCGTAATACCTCTCAAATCCCTAAAATGTGCGAGCCTAATAGATGGCCTGGCACTTGTTATATTCTTTGAAGTTTCCAAAGTTTTGTGGGAGAGGTGCGGATATTTATTTTACAAAAAAGGGAAATCTCCCCATGGATGACCTCACGAATACACAAATTCAGATGCATAGGTTAAGGTAGCAATGCTGGAGATGGCAAATTGGGCAAGAGTATTACTTGTGTCTAAAACGGAGTCGATGAATAAATTAGTGGTTGCCTTAAAGATGAGATAACCAAAGGGTTTTGACTCGATGGTTACTCCCATTCCTTGTGTACCAAGAGTGTGGGGTTTCAAACCTTGGTAGTGGCAAAGGTTGTGTGTGCGTGTTTAAATTATGTCTTAAACTAGCCAAAACAATTAATAATTTTAAAAAAATAGTGGTTTGCAAAGCACATGCTGATTATGGATAATCCTTTTTAAGAGCTCAAGGGATTCAAATATTAGATCTTACGAAGTGGATTCTAATAGATATGTGAAGTTTAGTGTTTGCATTTGGATATTTAAGAGCAATAGTTTGAAGAAGTGTTTACCGGGAAAGCTAGCCCACCAGAAAATTAGAGAAAAGGAATGCGATTTGTGGCATTGTGCCATTTTTCTTCTTCTTTTATAAGTGGCATTGTTCAATAAATTATGAATGCAATACACCAATTATATATTTATCTAGTGGACGATCGGCAATCTAAGTAACATAGTAAAGTTATTTTTCTGTTTTCATATATAGTTTTCTTGGAGCATGACCTAGTATTTTCTTCCCAGATGTCTATAACTGCTCTTATTTTCTATTTCATATAAAAAGACTTTCACCAACAGGAGTGTAGAAGTTTAATATGTGAATATCATACTCATGTTTCACCATAATTAATTTTCATTGTTCTAATTAGTATTTCCTTTCTTCACAACCTCTGTAACTCGAAATATTTATTTTCTGGCTTTCATATCTTCGGAAATTTCGCAAGTGAGAGTGCAGGTTTTTTGATAGTGTTGCAGAAGGGGGACCCCATAGATTTGGTGGCATTGGTGAGAGTGGGCAGATTGGAGGTGGCATTTAGAATCTCCTTAGTGGTGGTGTTGACATGGTAGAGGGAGATGGGGTGGGGAAGGTCATTTAGAAGGTGCTATGGACTTGGTAGTAGCATGATGGCAGTGACAGTGTGGTGAAGGGAAGTTGGGAGAAGATTATTGTCCATCCCCTTTCTCGACATTTCATCAGACTGTTTTCAATTTATTCATTAGAAAGCTGATTGTACGAGTTTCTTTTCATTTATTTATTTTCCATTTTTGATTATCTATTTACAGGGGATCGGGTTAAATATGTTGGGCCTTCTATTTGCATTGAAGCTGAGAACAGGTAATTGTCTTCTCTACTACTCGTTCAACTGGATACTCTATATGCGTCTATATTTTCTTTGGATTCTTTGTTTGTGTAATTTGTATATTTGTCTTGTATTTTATGTCTTCTTTTTGGTATGTTTTAACTTGTTAGAGTTTGTATTCACACAATCTTTTGTTACATGTTCTTGATGACGTATAATGTTGGATCTAGGATTTGAAGCTTATCTTAGTGGTTGTTCTTGCCTCTTGGGGTTGTATAATTTAGTCTACTTCTGAAGATACTGTAGTGTCAAGCTACTTACTGTTTGATTTGGAATATTGGAAAGATGACAAAGCTGTGACGGGGGAGTGGGGTTCTAATATTCGTTATGTATCTTTTGAAAGCCCTTCGGAACTAATAAAACCCCAATGACTGTAACTTTAGCCTCTCCTACTTATTGACACATCCAATGCATCACAGGATCATATTGGGGAAGATACCGACGTCTGATGGTCTGACAAATGCTTATACCATTATTCATGGCAGGTGGGTTGGGAAGTCATAGGGACATATGGAAGGAAAATTAATGTTATTTTATATGTGCAAATAATTAGATGAGCTATGTTGAGTATCAAATAAGACATCTTCCTCTTTCCTCTTTTTTCATTTTCTCTAGTTTTGCTCCTTTGATGTGTAAGATACATAGTAGTGTTTCACTGTTTCCGAGATACTGAAAACCCCCTTCCAAACCCAAAAAAAAAAAGATTAAGAAAAAGAAAAAGAGAGAGGTTCATATGTAGCCCAAGAGGTGGTAAAAATGGCCGAGACTTTTGAGTAATAACATACATATTGCTGGTTCCATTTCCCATTTTTGGGGACAAAACTACCTATTATATTTATTAAAAAAATCCTATGTTGCTCCTGATCATTTGTTGGTAAGTTACTGTTATTAGTGAATGTCAATTCTCAAACCTTATGTGATGTGGTTAAGTTTACCTGTTTTACTGTTACACTGTTCTCTTTGCGGGAAGCCGAGTATTTTGGGACATGTGACCTTTATCTTTTAAACAATTGGCAATAGCTCGTAGGATTTTGGTTATTCCTTTATGACAATGCGATCTGAGGTGCTCTATGCTCTTTATATCAGTTTCAGTCTGTATATGATTTGATTGTGTTGGTTCTTTACTCTACCTATGCCGATTTACTGAAATTTTATGCTTCTTTTTCTTTATTTAAATTTTAATAATACAAAATTTTGAGTGTATGATGTTTATTCTTTTCACTGTATATTTGACCTCCTCTCATTATTTTAGTTAGCTTGATGGGTATGGGGAGGTATTTGGTAGAGAATAGTGGATTAGCTGGCAAAACTAATATGTTTGCTGCTATTTCCCCCATTTTCTTGAGATCAAGTAACTCTCTAGAATTCAGAAAAGAAAAATAAAATTGCCTTGAAAGCATTGTCTTGATTTAGTAAATAGATATATGCTTTCTGGATGTTAACAGATGGCCTTTGCCTTTGCGTGGTGGTTACATTTGAGATATAAAAGTTGAATTAGTTAGTAATCAATCATCAAGGGAAAGTTGAGGGTTGTATTATTTATTGATGTAAATATCCTTTCAGTTTCACTTATCTATGATGCTTCAGTTGGGAATAAGTTGAGGGTTGTATTATTTATTGATTTAGTATTATTCTTTTGTCCTTGATGTCTGAAACGGTACTTTTGTGGTTGCTTAGTTCCTTTTCTTCTTGTGCCTTGTACATTCTATCCTTTTGTGGGAACTGATTTAAGTGATATTCTAATGCTTGTTGCTAGATTTGACAGTATTTGTGATATTAACGTATTTGATGTTATGTTCAGGCCTTTGTCTAGTGGTCAACGCGGGGAGGTGTATGAGGTGAATGGGGATCAAATTGCAGTTATCTTGGAGTTCGGTGAGAACAAAACTGATGAAAGTACAAGGGATGAAAAACTCACAGAGCTATCTGCAAAATCTTCAGTATATTGGATTCAAGGTATATTTTGCAAATTTGCCCAAATATACTATAGAATTAAATGATTCAATATAAGTAGAGTATATCCTACCGTTGGATACTTGTGTCTATTTTATTAAGATAAGATTATAATGCCACTAATTCCAATTACATTAACTAACCAAGTTTCTTTTCTGACTATTGATAATACATCTTTGGTTTCAAGGCCGCATGCATTGAACTAATAAAGACTTTATGTTTCCATAATTTTTTATCATTTATTTAGTTGTGAACAAACTCAACAAAGTGACAAGTTTCTTTTCTTTGCTTGCTAACAGCTAAAGACATTGAGCATGATCTTGATGCTGAAGCAGAAGACTGCTATGTTGCTATGGAGGCTCTGTCTGATGTATTGATATTTCAATATTCTTTAACCTGTTCTGTCTGGAACTTAGTAATTTTAACATCTCTGTTTACCGTTCTTCATAACTTGTTTGCAGGTCCTGCGTTCTGTGCAACCTCTTATTGTCTATCTTCCAGACTCTTCTCTGTGGTTGTCTAGGGTTGTTTCCGAGGCAAACAGGGAAGCATTTGTGCATAAGGTGCAGGAAATGTTTGACCAGGTATCAGGACCTGTTGTTTTGATTTGTGGCCAGAACAAGGTTGAAACAGGGTCAAAGGAGAAAGAAAAATTTGTAAGTCCAAATTCAGTATCGTGCTTGTGTTTGTTGTCTGTTTTGGGGGAAAAGGAAAAAAGGGGGGGGGGGGGGGGGGGGTTGAAGTCTGACTGTCTAGATATCTTTAATTTTCTCACTTTATTTCAAGGTTTTCTCCTGATGCCTTTTCTGTTGTGTGAACAGCCAATGATTCTTCCGAATTTGGGTCGGGTTGCTAAGTTGGTAAGGCTTGCGATCACTAAACTATAATGAACAATGATATATTAAGAACTTGTCAATCATCAATCTGTTGCTTTGGTGTTATATCTCAATTGCTGTCTTGGCCTGCTTTCAATTGTTTTATTTTGTTTTCTCGTATTTTCTCCGGAGGCTAGTGATATTTATATTTTAGGCTGTCTGGAGGTTAGTGATATTTTAAGTTGAGAACAGATTTATTTTGTTTTGTTTTATTTTAGCAGTTGGAAAGTTTAAGGTAAAAATAAGATATAAATGGATGTCTCTCTTCTATCTAATAAAACTTCTTGTATAAAAAAAGATTATATATGGATGTTTTGTAACAAAAATATCAATCTAATTGGAAAACTTATTCCAACTACTAACCAAAATAATCCACACATTATATCTCATTTTATTCTTGACTGATTAATATCATATCCCAACATTTGGGCAGTGTTGGAAGAGACCACCTTCTAAATAGGCGGTCATTATTTGACTCTCACACAAGTATCTCCGTGTCAACTGATAGGTCAGAGGTGGTTGTTTAGTGTAGTTACTAGTTATCCTCCAGCCTCTTCTCCTCATGTTGAAGTACTTGCCAGTTGTTAAATGTGGTGTATTAATATAATATATTTTACTCACTTCTTTTTATTGGTTTGATCTTTTATTTTCAGTCTCTTTCTCTGAAGAAACTTGCAGAGGGACTAAAATCAACAACAAGATCTGATGATAATGAAATCTATAAGCTATTCACTAATGTTATGTCGGTACACTCACCACAGGTAATTAATTATCTGTCAGACTTATTGCAATTTCTATGAAACTATTATTCTCCATCATGAGCCTATATTATGTTTTGATCAGTCTATTGTTGCTCTATTTTCTTTACTTTCCATTTCAAAATTTGCGATTCAGAATTTTTATGGAAACCCGCACCTTCTTGTGAGCAATCCGAGAGTATTACCTTGAAATTATGAAAATTTATAGGGACTTGAAGATTTATTCTTTTAGTGCATTATTGTATACAGGATATAAACATTCATTTCCTGTTATAGTGCGTGATATTTCTACTTTGTTAGAGGATCTATGCTCGCAAAAGTATCTACCCATGTAAGGCATTAACAATGACTTTTGTTGATAAAGCATGAATACATTCATGTAAAACTTGAAGAAAAAAATAAAATAAAAAATAATGCAAATATCCATATTTTAGTGATATTATATGTTTACAAATGCATTTGTAGTCGTTCCCTGTTAACTCCTGTGGTGCTCGATGTCCATGCAGGCTTCCACATGTTTACGTAGTGAACTCTTATTTTTGACTGTTACTTTAATTAATTTCTCTGAATTGGGAATGCTCTGTTATTAGTTCCATTTGAATTTCAACTTATCTTCCGTTTGTACATGGGTGGCCCCCCTTTGTTGCCTCTTTGATGTACCTTTACTTATCAAAAAATAAAATTAAAAACCAACTATCATGTTCTGTGCAGGAGGAAGAGCCCCTGAGAACATTTAATAAACAGATTGAAGAAGACAGAAAAATTGTGACATCTAGGAGCAATATAAATGAATTACATAAGGTACGGAGACCGATTGGTTTCTGTTTGAGCATATTTTACTTTGTTATTGTAATTGCTGTTCAATTACTCGATTCTATTAATCACTTTGATGCATGTATGTCGTGTGTTGCTGTATCTCTTTGTAATGGGAATCAATTTTGGGATATATATGTATTTCAGGTTCTCGAGGAACATGAGCTGTTATGCATGGACCTGTTGCATGTAAACACTGATGGCGTGATACTGACAAAGAGGAGTAAGAATCTAATATAGCCATATTGTTAGATGAGTTCTTTGCTCATAATGTTTTTGATCTTGGTACCTATTAAAAAAATGGTTGACTTGGTTGAGAGGGATGTAGTCTGTTCTCCTTCCTGTTGAAGGATCTAGAGGACAAGGATAAGAACAATAAACTATGCTAATGATTCTTGTGTTGGATTACCTGGCCATTGATTAACTAATGTACTCCCTCCGTTCTAATGTATATGATCAATGTTGATTTTTTGAAGTCAATTTGAAATATTTTCTAATTCAAAATTGATATTGGATTAATTTAGTTTTAGACAATACAATTATGAAAATAGTAAACTATATAAATAGTACTATTAATTACAAGGTTTATTGTTTTCAAAAGTTAGACGAGTCATATTAATTGAGAATTTGAGAATATTTGAAGTTGACTTTAAAAAGTCAAACTTGGTTCTATATTTTGGAATTTACTGGCCAAGTATGTAGCATCTATAAGACAAAATGGTAAATACATGGGTACAACAATCCAAATCAAATGTCACTCGTGCTAGGCTATTTCCCCAAATCTTCATATACTAATGTGACTAATCAATGTTTTATGTATATGTTTATTGGTAGGTATGTAGCAATTATGAAAAATACACAATTAAAAAGTTAATGATTTTGACCAATCTAAGCTATATTTCTTGAAATCTCTGTTTTTTTTCATGGTACTCTAAAGTCACTGTTAGCATGATATATATTGTTGGGCTTTATCTACAAGTTTAAATTTTTAGATGGGTTGATTACTTAACATGATATCAGAGCTCTGGGTGTGCAAGGTCTTGGGTTCAAAACTTCCTCATCGAATGTTGCCTTCATAATTTATTTAATAGTGCAAATGCACTTTAATTTCTCATTTCTATATAAAGTTGCATTTGAGGGGGAATGTTAGCATGACATACATTGTTGGGCCCTCCATCTACAAGTTTAAGCTTTTAGAGGAGTTGGTTACTTAACAGTCTTATATTGTTTTATTGACCACTTGTTTCTCGTGTTTCTTTTTTGACTAAAATTTTAACTTTGATATATCAACCTTTTTGTCTTTCGTTCATTGTTTTGTTTCTTATAATGTTTGATATGTACAGTAGTTGCAGGATATTACCGTGATTAAAGTTTGTCTTTTGATTTTCTTACTCACAGAAGCCGAGAAAGTTGTTGGTTGGGCTAGAAATCATTACTTATCATCCTGTATTCTTCCATCGATAAAGGGGGAAAGATTGTATGTACCTCGTGAAAGGTAACTATTATCATGTTTCTATGCATCTGAGAATTGAGGGTTTGTTTATCACTTCCAAGCTGATTATGGTTCTATCTGTGAAGCCTTGAAATTGCAATTTTGAGGTTAAAAGAGCAGGAAACAATATCTAAGAAGCCTTCACAAAATTTAAAGGTGATGTGATGTCTTCACTTGCCTTGATTGAGAAAATGCTAATAGGAGTTTTTCTTCCTTTTTGTTTTTTTAGTAATACAATTACTGAATAGGGCCTGTCAGCGGTGCCATACCTGGTTGATATGCTAAGGCCTAAGGGGGTCCCGGTAACATGCTGCTACCCAGGCCCAAATAAAAACTCAGCTATACCATGTGTGCCACATGATATAGGAATGGGGCCTTTTATTAGATATTCAAATGATAGTAAATGATACTACAGAGTCTACACCTGATCTTTGACAAAGTCTGGGAGAACGTTATTGATGGATATTTCCTTTGTTTCATGCTAAAATGTATAAACAATGACAGAATCTTGCTAAGGATGAGTATGAGTCCAACTTCGTTTCATCAGTGGTTCCTCCTGGTGAAGTTGGTGTCAAGTTTGATGATATTGGTGCTCTTGAAGATGTGAAGATGGCATTAAATGAACTTGTCATTCTTCCTATGAGAAGACCTGAGCTTTTCTCTCGTGGGAATTTATTGCGGGTATTTTATTGATTTTTTACGTGCAATTTACTGCATTCATTTTTTCCCAGTTGGTGACCATATGAAGGTCTTTGTCAGCCTTGCAAAGGAATATTGCTTTTTGGGCCTCCTGGAACTGGAAAGACTCTTCTTGCTAAGGCACTCGCAACTGAAGCGGGGGCGAACTTTATCAGCATAACTGGTTCTACTCTCACATCTAAGGTACTCCAAACATTAATTTTTTTTTTTCATGAGCTTCAGTATATGAAGTCATTTGCTGTGCTCTGGCAATTGTTGAACATTATGTTATGCTTATCATTCCATCTCTATTGGTAGGATGTTTATGCTTTATTCGTTCTCACTGCTTAGGTGACTAATTAGTTGGTGCTTTGCTAGGGATGCATATTAGGTATATAGGCTGAAATAATCTATTTTTTGATACTTTTGTAAGAACAACTAGGTTTAGGCTTTTAGAATGACTCAAAAATGAATGACAATTCTTATGGACTAAAAAATGTTGACTTGCTAAATGTGCTTGACTAAGTTGGATAACATGACGACTAGAAAATATTAGTGTACTAAAAAGTGGGCTAGGCGGCCGCCTAGACGCTAGGCCCCCTTGGCGCCTCGCCTAGGCTAAAGGCGGAAAAAAAATTCCTTCAGGAAATTAGGTGGGGCTTAGGCGGGCAATGCGGAGAAATTAGGATTGCAATTGTTTTTTTTAATAACTAAACTACAAAACGACACCTTGAGAGTGGATGATGAAGTTGAGGGCTATTCGGGCCTTATTTGGGAGGCGGTTGGTGAAGCATCCGGAGCGGATAACGTGCTAGTCTAGGATAAGTAGTAGAAATGTTGGAGTAAGAGAACTCCATGAAGAAGATTTTTTGTTTGATGATGACACGGAGGAAGAGGGAGATGAGTATGAGTGTGAGTCCGATGGTGACATTATCTTGGAAGGATATGGAGAAGAAAAGATACGGAGATGAGGACTATTAATTAGTATTTTTTATTATTTGTTTGTGTTTGAACTTTGAACAATTGTATGTTTGTGTTTGAACTTTGACATTGACAATATGGATATGTGTTTGAACTTTAAGCAAATGCCTTTATTATCTTTATTATAGATTGTTTTGCTTTATATTATTGTTTTGTTTGGATAAATGTAAGATAAAATATTAAAATTGGCTTAAAATAAAAAATTCCGCCTAAGCCCCCACGCTAGGCCCGCCCAACGCCTTTTAGAACATTGGAAAATATGTTGCCACCTACAGGTTCATAATCCCTGCGTGTTTGTATCTTCCTTTGTTGTTTGTTTATTTATTTTTAATTTATTAAATTAGCTGACTCAGTTTACTTCTGATTCTCCTTGCCTGCTTTCTTTTATTTTTTTCTGCTGAAAATGTTAAGAAAAAGAAAAGGAATCTCCTAATAATTTTGGATGGATGCTGTTGAGTTTCTCTCAACACTTGCAGTTTATATGTTACTTCAGTCATTCTTCATCCAGTGGACACTATGATCTTTTTACGGTAGTAGTACATTTTATATTTTTTTCTGCTTTCTTCCTACACAGTGGTTTGGAGATGCTGAAAAGCTAACAAAGGCCCTCTTCTCCTTTGCCAGCAAGCTAGCCCCTGTAATTATTTTTGTTGATGAGGTGAGCCTCTATTGCGTACCCTTTCTGGTGACCATATGCATGTATGCATCATTTTACCAAAAATAATAACTAAAAAAAATGCATGCATGCATCTAATTGAAACTAATGGAAGCAAGTTTTGCTGTATCTCGTGAATGTAGTTCTAATCCCAATATCCACACGGTTGATCATTTTTCATATGGCTGTATTCTTTGATATGTCTTAATTGTGTTTGTAGTAATATTATATTATTAGTATTTCATAAAAGCTATTGGTGATATTATTATTTCATGACTTCAAATTATCAAGTTGATGATAAATTAGTTGCTGATATCGATAACTATATGTTTGTATGGTCAACGAATTTGCAGCAAAAGACTCTTAATTTGAAATCTTTTGAATCTTGACAAGTTGATAGTCTTTTGATGAATAAATCTATACAGTTACTACTTTTGGGAAGTGTAATTTACATATTATGCTTTTGTTTAAGTACAGTAAAAGTACTTGCGTAGCTTTGTTTTAGCATTCTCTGATTAAGAGTTTGACAGGTCACAATTATTTGCACGCTTTTTCGCTAATCCCCCCCCCCCCCCCCCCCCCCCCCCCAAAAAAAATAAAAATAAAATTAATATGGTTATCTTCTACATTGTATCTGCATTGATCCAGGTTGACAGCTTGCTTGGTGCTCGAGGTGGTTCTTTTGAGCACGAGGCAACTAGAAGAATGCGGAATGAATTTATGGCAGCATGGGATGGATTGAGATCAAAAGACAGTCAGAGAATACTCATCCTTGGTGCAACAAATAGACCATTCGATCTTGATGATGCTGTAATTCGCCGGCTACCAAGAAGGTTAGACTCTGCTCTTTTTGCTCACTGAAGTTGCATCTGTATCAATCCTTTGTTTAAGGTTTTTTGTTGATAGCTTCCTTTCCCCCCCAAGTCTCTTCTCTCTATGTTCCTCATGTTGTTATTCATCTTTACTTAGTCACTTGAGATGAAACGTTTTAGTAGATTGAAATAATTGCTTTTACAAAACATTATTGAGACGAGCAGATAAACAAAACAAAGAAGCATAAAATTTTCAACTACTTACTGAATAAATATATTGGTATGTAGGATCTGTGTGGACTTACCAGATGCAGAAAATCGTCTGAAGATACTTAAAATATTTCTTGATCAAGAGAATCTAGTACCTGAATTTCAGTTGCAAAATCTTGCAAATGCAACTGAAGGATATTCAGGGAGTGATTTGAAGGTAATCTGCTGACGCTTAATGGCTATCTGGATATTTTGTACTATTCCTTATACTTTGATATTTTGCAGAATCTCTGTATAGCTGCAGCTTATAGACCAGTACAAGAACTTTTAGAGGAAGAAAGAAAGGTAATCATCTTCTCTGCTCTCCCCATTTTGTCCCCGTGGTCAGTTATGTTTGCTGCTACACTCTTCTTTACATGTAAAGTTACTCTGACAATATTCGGTGCGCATACTTGTAACATTTGGTTTTGTGCAGGGGGTCGAAGATGATGCGGCTCCGGTATTAAGACCACTCAATTTGGATGATTTTATTCAATCCAAAGCCAAGGTAAATTACTTCATGTACTAAAGTCTCGAGGCATCATATGAGTATACATTTTATTGCTAAACTGTAATTGTTATGTATTTTCTTATCCAACAACGAGTCGTTGTAATGACAGTTATAATTTAAATAGGGTTAAATCATTTTTTTCCCACTGCATTGAACACCAATTTACATAAACATCACGTAACTGATTTTTTTTTACAATGTACTGGATTTTTTTTACAAAATTTGAATTTTCCGTCCAAGTCTGTTAAAAGTTAACGGACTACTGACGTTAAGTGATGCGTATGTAAATTGGTGTTCAGTGCAGTGGGGAAAAGTGATTTAACCCGATCTAAATATGCCAATACAAGGAATAAAAACTGCTTTGATACCGCGGGAAAGATAATACTCCCTCCATTACAATATACAAGATCAAACTTTACTTTTCAAAGTTAATATGAGATATTTTCAACTCATAATTGATGTGGGAGTAATTTAACTTTTACTTTCAAGTATTTTTTTTTTAATATTTGTATTGTCTAAAATTAAATGAATTTCATATCAACTATGGATTTGAGAATATCTCAATTTGACTTTAAAAAGTCAATATTGATCCTAATTTTAAATAGACGGTGTATTTTGCACCTTTAAGTTGGTGAATGTTTGTGCTGAAGCGGATTTATTGCAAATGGCTACATTCTAAAATCTGCATATTGACTGTATAGGAAAGCATGGCATCTTTAGCAATTCATTTTGTGGGGTTGATGGGTTCTATTGGGTTAGTCTGATACATGTTAAAACTATCTGCCCTGGAAAGTATCATGTCATTCAAGAATCTAATGATTCTGATCTCCAAAACTTTGAAACTCAACCTCATTAGGTGAAACTTATTACTATAATCTTTGGAATCGACCAATTTTTTCTGAAAATTCATCCTTTGATACTGTTTATGTATGTATATATATGGAGACTTTTACCTGGAATATCAAACTGATGAATAATTTGATGATATGTAGGTGGGGCCATCAGTTGCGTTCGATGCAGCAAGCATGAACAAGTTAAGACAATGGAATGAACAGTATGGGGAAGGCGGAAGCAGGAGAAAGTCACCCTTCGGTTTCTGAAACCAGTGCAGCAGTTTTATTAACATGAATAATAGTTGAGCAAGAAAAAGGCTAGAGAGAAGAGGGGGCAGCTTATTCCAAAGAGACAAATTTGTCATCCAGTTTTGATACCGCTGAGGAGAAGAAGGCCTTGCAGGAGCTTGATATCATGTAATGTAGTTGTATTGGTAGAAATTAGGTAACGGTCAATTATACCATTCATTGTACATTAACAAAACTAATATTATCATTGTTTCAATTTTATCGTAAAGCTACATTCGTCCATACATTCGTACGTGGCCAGTGTTATATTCCAGGAGGAAAAACTATTTCATGCTCCTGGAGCATAGTGAATAGTATGTTTTTCCTCTCACATGCATGTAGGTTCCTTTGTGGTGGAGCCATGAGACTCACATGTAGGGGTGTCCATCGGTTTTTTACCGAACCGGAACCGAAAAAACCGAACCGAAACCGAACTCGAATTACCGAAAAACTAAGAACCGATACCGGTACCGAATTATCGGTTTCGGTACCGGTTCGGTACAAATTCGGTTCGGTTTTTTCGGTTCGGTTTTCGGTTTTTATCGATTCGTAATATATATAATTATAATTTATAAATAATAATTATATATTAATTTATTTATATATTATAATAATATATATAATTAAATATATTATTTTATATATAATAATATATATATAATTATTAGAATTATTATAATAATTAATAAAAATTTAATATTATATTATTTATTTCGGTTCTTTCGGTATACCGGTATTTACCGAAATGCAAAATTGTCCGTACCGGTACCGGTACCGAAAAGTATAAAAAAACCGAAAAACCGAAACCGAAAAAAAACCGGTACCGCCCGAACCGGTACCGATCGGTTCGGTAAAAAACCGAAAAAAACCGGTACCGTTGAACATCCCTACTCACATGTATGTGAGGAGAGAGCAAACTATTCACCATGTTTCAAAAGTATGGAATAGTTTCTCGGGAGAAGGAGACGTCGTTCAGGTTTTATTGGGCTGGGCTGCAGCTATCCTACATAATCTTAGTTATTCAATGAGTGATTAAATTTACTTAATTAGTTTCGAGTAGCATGTTATGTAACTTTTAAGTTGTTTTGAGTAGGATATTTCTTAGAATTGTTTTCAATTGAACATAAATAGAGTATGAGAAAATGGAAAGGATTTCGTGAAAATTCCTACCGTGTTTACGGTACACCTTGCAATAGTGTTACGTTTGGAATGAGAATAGAATAAAAAATAATGTATTAGATGATCATTTTGGAGGATAGATTATTCCAATAAATGAAAATTTATTTATTCCCTTGGACTCTTATTTCATGCGACTGAAATAAAATTTATTATAATGGAATAGATATCTATGATAATTTTATTATTATATTATATAACTCACACTCACAAATAATCAAATATATACTTGAAATATCTTAACATTATTATATTCCTTCTTTCATTTCATTCCTTCAATCTAAACATAACATAAGAGTTCTATTTGCCATTCTTTTGTTTAGAAAAAAGTTGTTTTTTTTATTATTGTAATGTAAAATTGTACATTGCTCTCAAGTTTACAATAACAATTTCATGATTATCATGAACTTACTATTAAATTAAACGCTTAATAAATTTAAATATAAATAGAACTTTATAGTCGGCATTAAGAGTTTTTGTAAGTTACCTTCTTGAACTCTATCGTTTAGATCTAAAATTGATTTTCACTGTAAACTTTATTCTCAATTAAAACCAATTCACATTCTACGCACCGAAACAATTTACGCCCTAAATGTCAATATGGGTATAAATTATTTTTCTGTTCAAAATTTTGGGTGCTTGTAGCCGAAAAGTAAAATTTGGGATGGAAATCGATTAAAACTTAAATAATATTGTACAATTTATATATATATATATATTTTGTCATTTTATTTGTATAAACTATTTGTGGATTGGAATTTAGACCCGTGTCATTAAACCAAGAAGTCAGATCAAAATAAATATACCAAGTGTGATAATGGATCAATGATTTGATTTATTCTATAATTGATTATTGAATTGCTCTATAATCTACTTATCTAACAAATCATGATCCAAATCGATCAATTTAAAATAAAATAAAATAAAATTGTACAATTATATTAATTTGTAAAATATTATTATTTATAAAATTATATAAAATTGTGAAAGAATTTGGCTTAATCTCTCTAACACTATGTTTCTAAGTTTTGGACGGAAAAAAGAAAAGAATAAAAAAATTAAATTAGTACAGAAAAAAAAAATTAGAAAACTTAAAAATTTATTTTGTGTTGTTTCTGAGTTTTTAATAGAAAAAAATAGAAAATTTAATTTTTTTTCTTTTCTTGTATTTCTGAGTTTCAATGAAAAAAAGAGAAATATCTTTTACAAATTTACCCTTATATTACATGTGATATACTTAACTATTGAAGTATAAATCAAAAATATGCAAGATAAAAGTTTAATTAAATTTATATTCCATAATCAAATATAACTATCCAAACAAATGTTAAGCAAAAATTACATCTACAAAGTCATTATCGTATCATACTCAAAAGTCAATAAATATCATCTCATTGGCCTCTAACTAAATAAATGTTAAACAACAACAAAGAGATCAACAAATTAAAAATCAAGGCTCTAACTAAATAATTTGTTGATCTCTTTGTTCTTATGCACACTTTTTTCTTCATGTTATGTCATTTGATACTATTATCGATAAAAAGATAACTCATTTTATGGAATATTTTTTTTACAAATGAGATTCTGTTTTTTTTGATAGAACGGGTCGAGTATAATTTATTTTTTTGTCCATTTTAAAACTTAAAAACAAAGTGTTAATGATAACAAGTATAATACACCATTAGACAACACGCGATGAAGTTAAACATTATAAAAAATAAAAATAATTCAACCATTTGGAATATATAAGTTATAATTGTTTAATTAAAGTACTGAGTATAGTTAATTATGATGTACAGTGCATTTGATAAACTCTTGGGCAAAAATAATGACATATTCTTTTTATCTTAGATTTTAGTTAAAATATAATTCGTCTCTGATCTTTATCGATCGCACTTTTTATAATTTCTATGGAGATTAACGGCTTGTGAAACTAGTACTTATGCGTGATCGTTTACCCTTTCTATCATGCTCTTTTGAGACGGAAGATCAGAAATTTTAATTAATTGAACTCATGACAATGCAAAAGCTAGCTAGGACATTAATCTGAAGTAGCACAATAAATAAGTGAAAACACGTACAGAATGACAGCAACAATGCAAAAAAGAGAAGTAGGTCTCTTTTTCTCTCTCGGCCTAGGTTTAATAGTTATGTAATAAAAAAAATTGAGGTGATGACTTATAATTTAAAATTTATTATATTATAAGTTAAAAATAATATTTGAATTATAAAAATATTATTTATTTTAATTTTTTTTCTGTCCAAATTATGTCAATTTTGAATGAAAAACTTTAACAAAAAAATGATTAAGTTTTTTATCTATTTTTTTTCTTTTCCGTTTATTAAAAAACTCATAAATATAATAATTAGATAAAAAATTTAAGTTTTTCGTTCATTTCATTTCTATTCATTTTAAAACTCAGAAAGAGAGTGTAAGATTTTTTACTTTCTCACTCTAACATTTTATTTCTGAGTTTTGGACAAAAAAAGAAAGAATAGAGAACTTAAAAAAATTTAAATTTTTTATTTTCTTATGTTTCTGAGTTCTCAAAAAAAAAATTATTTTTATAAATTTACCTTTCTATTATAATAATTCAAATGACCTTATTGAACCTGCAAAACAATTATTTGAAAACTACGTTGTCGTAGAAAGCTTTTGAGCAGATGCAGGTGTTACACATATTCCCATGTCAAACACAAAGAGCAAAATAAATAATCCAGATTTCCATATTGATGTATTGCTTCTCATCTGCCGAACCAAAGGCACATTTATTGGCTGATATGACCAAAGAATTCTTTGTTTGAAGAAAAAGAAAGTGCCTGGAGGCTAGGGTGCACACGGTCGATTTTTTGAAAGAAAAAAAAAATTAAATTATTTAAGTCGATTATAAAAAATTAAAAATCAAAACTACCTAAATTTTTACATCGTAATCGGTTATCGATTTATTCGGTTTCGGTTAAATCGATCAGTTTATTCGGTTCCGTAATTGATAATTTGATATTTATTATATTGTCAATTTTTCATAATGATTAATAAATCACTAACTCAATAACTACTAATTATAACAGAAGTTCTCTAAATCTGAAAAAAAAAAATCACCTAACTCACTCACTAGGATAGAAGTTTTGTAAATTCGTCACAATAAAAACATATAATAAATATATAATTATATAAAATAAATATTTATTAAAAAAAGTATATAAATTATATTATAATTTAAAATTGTTCGGTCGGTTTCGATTTTTTGAGAAGCCAAACCAAACTGGCCGAACTAGTCTCGGTTTTTTAGTTTTATAGTGTTCGATTTTTTCGATTTTATGTTTTTCGGTTTGAAATAGTAACGGTTTAGTTCGGTCCGGTCAATTTTTCAGTTTTGATCGATTTTGTGTGCACCCCTACTGAGGCACACACATACATGCTCAGAATTGATTTTTTAAAATAATATTTATACATCGGTCATCAGACTCATCACACTAAGTTGCCAAAGGAGTACGCTGAGATTCAGGTATGTTTAAATTTTAGACAAAATTTGCAGTACCAATGTACGTGTTACCATACGTCAGGAGAGGAGGAAGGATCAATGGATACCCACACTGTTTTTGTAGTAACAGTTTCCTGGGAGTCAACTATGCTCTTACTTTACCGGAAAAAGGAGAGTTGATTCTGATTTCAAAAAACATGATTCTCAAATGCACTAAGATGCCACCTCTACTTAGCTTATCAAATGCCATCACTTCGAATTACAGTTCTTTAGTTTCATTAATGATAAGAGACAATGAAGGAAGAAGATAGTAATCAATCAAAAAATAAGCTTAAAAAAAAGTAGATCAACTGTCTGGATGAGGTCCAGATGGTTTACCTAATTTACAAATTGGGGGAAGATTTTTCCATTTTATCCTCAACTCATCAGCTTCAGCTTTCGTCAACCCTTCTGGAGCTTCTTGTATGAGTTTTGGAATCGAGAATAATATTGGAATTATAAACATATTATTTGTTTTATTTTATTTTCCATCCAAATCATGCTAAATTGCTAATTTTGGATGTAAAACTTTAGTAGGAAAAGAGCTTGAGATCCTTTATAACTAAAATTCTCCGTGTTAATATTTATGGAGACGGTTTTTAAGATATATGGTGACGGTATGTACCGTTTCCAGTAAAAACCGTCGTCATATGTCTTGACACAGAAATTTTCTTTTCCGTCAGAAACAAAGTCCAAGTCTTTTTGAACTTTCACTAAAAAATTTCATTCTCTCTATCTAAAAAAAAATCATTTTTCAATATTTTTTTTACTTTATCTCTCTCTATTTCTTTTATTATCTTGCCAATTTTCAAGTTAAAAAATATCTTGCTTATTTGGATCCAATAAGTTAATTTAAAATGTTAATTATAAACATTTTAAGTTTAAAAAACAATAATTGAAAGATAAGCATATTCACTCGTTTCCATGGTCAGGCTAAACTACAACATGTTTAGCCGATAGGAATAGAAGCTCAACGCAAATCTTATCCTATTGATAATTCAGGTGGTAGCGGCTAGAAGAATAGAAAGAGCCGGTTCATCCGATCCACTTACGGCATCTTCTTCTACCTGGAGCTGGAAGTGGAGCAGGCAGCTAAAGAGAGATATGGCGTCGGGATGGGGAATAACAGGAACAAAGGAAGGTGCTATGACTTTTGGATGGACTTCAGCAACTGTCTGTCTGGAAGTGAAGACATCTCGCCAATTCGCAGTTTACATTTCGCTAATTCCCAGTTTCGATCGAGTAAATAGGGATATAAGGAATTTTTTTTTGTTTTGTTGGATAGGTGGAGCAAATCAAATCTAATATATGATTTAACCCATTTGAAAGATTGATTCAATGAATTAAATAATCACAGATCATTAAATAAATGAGCGGAGTTTTAATCCAATAAATTATATTTGGAGGGACAGAGTATTTAAGAACGAAGAAGTCTCAAGTCTCCAAATTATAATCTGTTACGGAATCCGAAAATGAATTTCATTTCACGAAATAGAGGCCAATGAATAATGATGCAAGCTCAGATTCTCACTTTCAATGGGATTCTCCCTCACCTTTTTCTCCTTCAAATCCCTATCTAATCTATTTATACCCGTATCATTACTGCTCTAGGTCTCTTCACGCCTGACAAAACCATACCCAAAGACTGACACAGTTTTGGAGAGAGAAAATTAAATCCTAATGGAGGGCAGAAGATCTTCTTCTGGGGGGTTCCCAGAAGGAGCAGAAATTGTTGTTACAGCTGAACAACATCAGCAAACGATAGAGGGTATTTTCAAGGTTATAGAGGTGCCGCCATGGCAGAAACAGGTCACTTTCAGGGCAATATTGGCGAGTTTTTTTCTGAGCCTTGTTTTCAATTTTATTGTCTGCAAGCTTAATTTGACGACTGGGGTGATTCCGTCGCTGAATGTCGCCGCCGGTTTGTTGGGATTCGCAATTTTGAAGACCTGGACGGCAGTGGCTGGAAAGGCAGGACTTTTGAAGCAGCCATTCACCAGACAAGAGAACACCGTCATTCAAACTTGTATTGTTGCTTCTTCTGGGATTGCTTTTAGCAGTATGTTCTTTGTCCCCCGTAAAACCCCATTATTTTTTACATTAAATTATTATACTTTATGAAAACCTGGCATAATGTGAATATAATAATAGGTTTCACACATTAAGTGCGAAAAATAAGAGATGGACCCCACTAAATATTATTTCTTTATATATTTATACTGAATTCAATATATAGGGTCCACTAGTATATTATTTTTTATGCATTGAATTCAATGCAAATACATAAATAAATAATATTATGCATTTGACACATTCTAAGAAAATTCATAATAATAATACCCAAAAATAAATAATTCTGTATCCTTCATACTTTACATCCTTTACACACACAAAAAAAGTCTCAATCACCCCAAAAAAATAAAAAAAAATAAAATTGCTGCACACTACACAAAAAAGAGACTCATTTATCCAAAAAAAGAAAAGAAAATAGACTCATGTGATTATACTCTTGATTATTATTTTTTTCCCGTGTAATCGAGGAGAACTCTTGGTTTAAAGCCAGAAACCTATAACATGGCTTAGAATAAAATTTAGTTCAACATAAGTCATAATAATCCTTTGTTTGAAATTACTGTGAACCTCTTAGTTATGATTTTCCAAAATTTGGTGATTTTTTAGGTGGCACGGCAAGTTATTTGTTTGGTATGAGTTCAACGGTTGCAGCCCAAGCAGATGCGGGGAACACCCCAGCAAATGTGAAGCGACTCTCTCTTGGCTGGATGATTCTGTATCTCTTTGTAGTGAGCTTTGCTGGGATATGCTCCATTGTACCTCTACGAAAGGTATAAAGTAATTTTAGTTGCGATTAGCTTAATTTTCCCTTTCCTTTGATGAAACATCCATTCAATACTTTCTAATTTTGTCTTGTTCTTATCAGATGTTCATGATCAACTTTTTATTGTTTTTAACTTTCTCAGATGATGATCTTGAAGTACAAGTTAACTTATCCTAGTGCAACTGCGACTGCCTACCTCATCAACAGCTTCCACACTCCTAAAGGAGCAAAGCTAGCGAAGTAAATAAATAAATTCTATTTTATTGATAGTAGTTCACCTTTTCTTCCCTTCTTCTTATGGTGGAGTTTTTCAGATAATTGACATAATATTTTGGACATAAAACAAGTTGCCGCACTCTTCAAATCCTTCTCTTTTAGCTTTATATATGGATTCTTCCAGCGGTTTTACACAGCTGCTGATGGCTGTGGATTTAGTAGCTTCCCTACCTTTGGTCTCAAAGGCTATGCTCAGAGATTAGTTCTTTTACATATTTTTAGGTTCCTCTTAGCTAATTGATCCTTGCAGAAATTTATCAATGGGAACATGACCTCACAAACACACAAATATTTTGATATTTGGATCTAATTCTTTATGTCAATCTGATGCTGATGAAAAAGTAACTGTTGTATTTATAGGTTCTACTTTGATTTTTCACCTACATATGTTGGTGTTGGTATGATTTGTCCTTACATGGTTAATATATCGTTGCTGATTGGAGCTGTACTTTCATGGGGAATCATGTGGCCCGTGATTGAAGCTAAGAAAGGCAGCTGGTACAGTGCTAATTTATCAGCTTCTTCCAGTCTTCACGGGATACAGGGTATGTGTGCTCATCTTTTAATTTTTTTAATTTATTAAAAATATTGTCCTACTAACGAACAGCACCTCAACATATTGAATTGGTTCGTTTGGTTTTTATTTGGTTATGATATCCTAATTACGTGATTTTTATCGATGCTCTTAACAGGTATTCCTTGCTATTGCAATGATGCTCGGTGATGGTCTTTTCCATGTTGCCTACATGATATTTGTTACCTCACGAAGTTTCATTGCCAAAAAGAAGGAAGTATCTTCTGTTGATCAGTCCTTAGAAGCAGAGGTTGCCAATTGCGATGAGCAAATAAGAAGAGAGTACTTTTTGAAAGATCAGATTCCAAATGTAGCAGCCATGACTGGATATGTAGTTCTCGTGGCCGTATTCATTGTGGTAGTACCTCTTATTTTCCACCAGTTGAAATGGTACCACATACTCGTCGCTTATTTGATAGCCCCAGTTTTGGCCTTCTGCAATGCGTATGGGTGTGGTCTCAGCGACTGGTCTCTAGCCTCCAACTATGGGAAAATCGCTATCCTGGTTTTCAGTGCTTGGATTGGTCTCGAAGACGGTGGTGTGCTCGCTGGTCTTGCTTCTTGTGGTTTGATGTTGAGTATTGTATCAACAGCTTCCGATCTTATTCAAGACTTCAAGACGGGTTATTTAACCTTAGCATCCCCTCGTTCTATGTTCATTAGCCAAGTTATTGGTACTGCCATCGGATGCATTATGTCGTCTCTAGTCTTTTGGATCTTCTACAAGGCTTACAGTGTGGGTGATCCCGAGGGCTCATACCCAGCACCAAATGGATTGATGTACCGTGGGATTGCCCTTCTTGGAGTAGAGGGTTTCTCTTCTCTCCCCAAGAATTGCATTAAACTTGCTATTGGATTTTTCATTGCAGCCATTGTTATAAATGTGCTGATCAAGCTTTTGGACAAGTTCGAAACCAAGTACAGGATCTATAGGTTTATTCCCATCCCTTTGTGCATGGCAGTTCCCTTCTACCTTGGTGCTTACTTCGCCATTGACATGTGCGTTGGAAGTTTTATTCTTTTTCGTCTGGGAGAGGTTAAACAAAAAGAAGGCCAGGGAGTTTGCGCCAGCAATGGCGTCCGGTTTGATCTGCGGTGACTCGTTGTGGGGGATCCCGGCAGCTGTGCTCGCTTTGATTGGTGTGAACTCCTATTTGCATGAAGTTTTTATCGGCTTCTACGAACCAGAAGGTGGATGCCTTCTTGGAAAAAAATTGAGGACTCTGATTCAGTCGAGGCTCTTTGAAGTAATTCATTCTTTAAGATGTACATATGACCTGATTTGCTGCATACTCAATGTTGGTAGATAAATTAAATACGTGTAGTACTTATTTTAAGATGTACATGTATATTTATTGGTTGTGTTGCTGGCATGAATAATACAAGTGCTTGGTCATATAACTTGAAACAAGCTTTGATAACGTGTAAAATGCACGGTTAAGCTTTAAAAATGATTTATCTAGTGAATTTTTTACGCTATGCATTACGTATAATTTTAGAATTCATATTAAATATGAGAAGTTATTATAAATGGATTAATAATACGTAAAAATTGAAAAAAAAAAAAAACTCTTGGACCGTTGGGTCACCAAAAGAAATGTACATTTATTATGAACTTTTGATTTTTTTCACATTTTGGAAAAGAGTAATAGACACTCTTAAAGTTACTGAATCCAGGTAATTTTAGTATCCATCTTACAAACGAGTCTAATCGATTCTGATTTTAAGTTGTAAAGTTAAATTATTACTTGAATTCGACTCGAATTCGAACTATATTTTAAAAAAATTACTCAAATTCAACCCAACTCGAATTTTCGTTACTCGAATTCGATCCGATTAGGATCGAATTATATTCAAACTATTCGCGAACTTCAAATTCAAATTTGAATCTCCACATAGCAACTACCTTTATAATACATATAATTATTAATTAAACTTATTATTTTACTTAGAAATGAGAAAATATAATTATAATTACACTTTATAAATATAAAATTAAAATTTAAATTACAAATAAAATAAATAAATAATAGCTAATTATTTAAATTTTGTTTAATTGTGTATATATTATAGGAGAATGTATCGAGTATCTATTCAAATATGTATCAATCGAGTATATATTGTATCATGATTAAAAATTCGAGTCGAGTATAACCTTACTCAGATTCTACTTGTATTTTTATTCAAATTATTTTTTGTGCTCGAATTTGTATCATATTATTAACGAATTCGAGTCTCACTCATATTTTTTCGAATCGAGCTCAAACCGTTTGATTAGATTTGCAACCTTATCCATATTAGATTTGAGAAGTAATTATAAATGAATTTATGACACTCTTAGGCTTATTGAGTCATCAAAAGAATGATAATGTTAAGAGTTTTAAATTTTTAGTCTATAATAACATAGAGTTTCAAATTTTTAGTGTGATAATATCAAATGATCGTCCCAATTACCCCTAAAAAAAGTTTATTTACTATGAAACTTATAATTTTTTAACATTTTGGGAAGAGTAATAGACTCTTTTTAAATCTTAAAATTATTGAATCATAGTTATTTGTGTGCTATGCATGTTATGCATGATATTTTGTCATATACATACAATTAGATATAGCAACTTCAAACCGATGCATTAGAATAAGAATAATAAAAAATAATTAAAAAATATAATATATTAGATTTATAAATTTGAGAAGTCATTATAAATGACAAAAAATAAAATAAAATTAGATTAATGAATCACAAAAACAAAAAATCTTTAAGATATCGAGTCAGATTAGGTCCAACAAAAGCGACTATCTATTGTTATATTTTTGGGTCGATGGATAGCATAATGTAATTGGTATTAGATAATCCAGAACAACGTCACTGCCTCTTGCTTCCTTGGATTATCATAATCCAACTGATTATGGGAATCAAATAATGTTCATTCCCTCTTTTTTAGCCTAAAATATTAGTAGTTTGATTTTGTTGGATCTTTTTTATTTAATCAAAACTGACAATCAACGGAGTGTCTTCCGGTGGTATAGGAATCACATGCCCATTTCCTTCCTTGCTACACAAACACAAACGTGCTATTCTATTTTTTAATTATAAAATATTTTAAATTTATTTTTAAAAATTCAGTTTTAATCTTATACTTATTATTTTGGAACAGTAATTAAAGAGTTTAGGAAATTATTAGTCCCTTGAGTGGCACCTGATCTAACCTCTTACTTGAGAGATACTTCATAGCCTGTATTACGAGAATAATAAGTATAAACACACAATAACTAAACATTATATCTATTTACACTATTAAGAAGTAGGGTATGACGTTAAAATTCGTACCATTCTCCATTTTTTAATGATGTAAATGAATATGGTGTTTGGTGTAATATTTAATTATTGTGAGTGCAGATTCGTCCTTATGAAAAATTGACAATAAGTGGTTCTCTTCCTGCCCTTAGTTCAAATATTTATAAACATATAAGCTTTAATATTTTAAAATATCATATGCATGACGATAAAAAGACTATTATAATAGAATGAAGGGAGTATAAGATTAAAATTAAATTTGATATGCGAAATGAATTTTTTAATTCATGCATCTTTGCATATTTAATACTCGAAATAATATGATTTAATAATTTTTGTAGTTTTAATTTCGTGTATATGAATTAAGAAAGTCATTTCGTACTCTAAATACTCTCTCCGTTTTCAAAAAGTTGGAGATTGAAGTGATACAAAAAATTGTGCTAAAAAATATGACGTAAGTATAAACAAGTCAATTACATAAATTTGTATATCAATTAATTTATCTTTAAATAAGCAATTTACAGTAATTCTCTTTTTAGATACAAAGAGAGTATTAAATATGCAAAGATGAACATGAAGCTGAAACCTCCTTCATCTGAAAGCGTTAATTAGATCAAAGTCAACCAAGAATTAATTTTAGTGTACAGATATGAATTACACTACCCAAGTACATCGAATGACGCATAAGCATGCCCCTTCGTTCCTTTTTAGTTGATATTTTTTTTAAAATATATAATTAATATTTTGTTTAATTAATTAAAATAGTTATAAAATCTTAATATTATTCTTCTAAAATTTATTTTAAAAAGTATGAGACAAATAAGTTAATATTTAATGTAGAGATAATATGAGAAATTAAATCAATTAATACTTCTTTAAATTTTACACATGACAAATAAAATAAGAAAACAAATTTTACTCTTTAAAAAAAGACAAATAAAAAAAGCAGAAAAACTACTTATTTAATGTAAAAATAATCTCTTCAACTTTCTCATCATTATCCAAAGAATCTCCTCACCACTACGTACCTTTTACTTGATCCATCCCAAGATTCTCTGACTTTTGGACACTTTTCTTTTTAAATTACAATTTTAATTAAAACTTAATACTCGATATTTCTAAAATAAAAAATTATTTTATGCGTTTTAGCCTTATATTTGGAATGCTTAACATATTGAGAAAAAAATTTAAAAATAATATTAGTTATTTTTTAAATATAGAGAAAATATAATATTCTTGAAATTTATTATATTGTATAAAACGCCTTAAATTTATAATCACGAATTGGTCATAGATGAGTGAAGTGCTCTTTGAACCTCTCTCATTTTTTGTCACAATTAAAATAGGAAATTGATAAATTCATAACATATTTTGATAGTTTCACAATAAAAAGTGTCGTTATAGATATATAACGACAGTTAAATCGTCATTATAAATTTTACATGTGGATCCTACGTGTGTGAAAATATCAATTTTCTTAAAATAATGATGAAGTGATCCCAACCAAGATTATAGTAGTAGTTTAGTCAATTATTTTTGGCTAGGGGGTTCATATCACTTTCATGATTTTTTTTAGTAACCTGATTATTTTATTTGCTGATTTTGTCCTTAATTTTTGGAGTAACCTGATTTCATATACATTCAGACAATGACATGAGGTAATTAAATAATAATGATATAAAGATTGTGCATTAGTGTTATCATTGTCCATATGGATTACGCCAAACGATTGATGCAAACAACGTACGTTTAATCCTAAATTTTGTGGTCATTTGACATGTACTTTCGAGGATAATAACAAAAAATTCACGTGAAAATTATAATATTTTTTACGTAACAAGACGAGTCTTGTTTTATAAAATTTTACAAAGATCATAATATAATTAATTTTTAATTTAGCATTGAAGATATAATAATAAAATTGTGATTGTGAATTTGAAGATATTACGTCCTTTTATTAAATTTTATATTACTATCAATATTAGTGGAACTTTTTTATGAGAAAATTTCTTTTTAGCTTATTTTCTGTCAATCCCTTTTAAACTTTTAATAATATGGCCTTGTATCTTTCAAATATCACGAATGTAGTAACATAGGTTTCTCCGAAGTGTCATTTCATGAAAAACATTGTACTCCCTCCGATTCGATTCGAGAAATATTTATAAAATAAAAATTTTTAATAAAAATTTTACTTTTTCCAAGTTATTCTCAACTTGAGCAAAAATGTAGTAATTATGTGATAATAGTACTTAGTTAATTAGGAATAAAATAATCATGTTATAATTTTTATATCAATTCGTAATTTATAAATAAAAACATGTCTAATTTTAAAAGGAGAGAGAGTTGGTAGAAATTGGCTGGCTGGCTGGCTAGAGACAACCGATTAGTCCTATGTTTCTAATCGTTAAATACATGAAATAACTTCTGTCTCGTTGTTACAAGTAGCCGTAACAAATAATAATAAACAGAAGAACAATAATAAGAATACTCCTTCAAGTCATTTCTCTGTATAAATACAGATACAGAGCAGTCTGCCTTAGCGTCTCCGTAATTTCCCCACCATTTCAGGATCCAAAATGGGGAGCATACGTGACGATGAGGCGGTTGAGAAGGGCTACCACGGTGGAGCTATGGCGGCTCTTGAGCTGGAAAGCCACTCGTTGAACAGGAGGAAGGTGGTGGAAGAAACAAATGAAGTAGAAGATGGTGAAGACAAAAAAGAAGTGCTGTCCATTGAGATGATTTTTAAGGACACGAAAGTCCCTTCATGGCAAAAACAGTTGACTTTTCGGGCTTTATTTGTTAGCTTTATTTTGGGAATTTTGTTCAGCTTCATAGTGATGAAGCTCAATCTCACCAGTGGGATTATTCCTTCCCTCAATGTCTCAGCTGGGCTTTTGGGGTTTTTCTTTGTCAAGACTTGGACCAAGTTCTTGGAAAAATCAGGCATGTTGCAACAGCCATTTACTAGGCAAGAAAATACTGTTATCCAGACTTGCGTTGTTGCGACATCCGGTATTGCCTTCAGTGGTATGCCCTCCATCTTCTAAATCATAATCTTACTGATATGAAAAAAATTCAAGTATATATGATATCAAATGTGAAGATTTTGATCCCATTTTGTTTTAGAAATAATACCCTTGTAACGAATTCAGTTTCCGGGTATTATAATAAGCACATCGATTCTTCACCATTGACAAAACATTGCTGGATATGATATGTATGTTTGTGTAGGGGGATTTGGGAGCTATCTTTTCGGAATGAGTGAAATGATTGGGAAACAGTCAACAGAAGCCAATGATCCGCAGAACATAAAGAACCCGAGTTTGGGATGGATAATTGGTTTTCTCTTCATTGTTAGTTTTCTCGGCCTATTCTCTGTGCTGCCACTTCGAAAGGTGCGTACTCAAAAGAGACTGAAAAACACCAAGTTTAGTGGTTAAATTATTACATTTATTACAATTTTAAAACTTGAATTTTGGTCACAGATAATGATCATAGACTACAAATTAATATACCCAAGTGGCACTGCAACTGCTCACCTTATCAACAGTTTCCACACTCCTCAAGGAGCCAAGCTAGCCAAGTAACACTTCACTTTTTCCTTCACTACTTTCATGTAATCTTATTTTAATTTTTTTTAGAAAAAAAAAACTGACTATTTTGCTCTCTATAATTCTTAAAACATTCTAGGAAACAAGTGAGAGCTTTGGGCAAATTCTTCTCCTTCAGCTTCTTATGGGGTTTCTTCCAGTGGTTCTTTACTGGAGGGGATGCTTGTGGATTTGCAAGCTTCCCTACTTTTGGCCTCAAAGCCTACGAAAACAGGTACTCCCCAAACACCCTTTTTCTTTTTTTTCTTTTTTTGTAACAAAATAATTTCAAAACAAGTATACTACAGCTCTGCTGTTTGATCTACAAAATGAGTTTAGTTTAAAATCAAAGGCTTAATTCATTAATATTTAATAACAAGAATTGGTTTTAATCTTGAACAGGTTTTATTTCGATTTCTCTGCAACATACGTTGGGGTAGGAATGATCTGTCCATACATAATAAACATATCTTTATTAGTGGGATCAATTCTTTCATGGGGTATAATGTGGCCTCTCATAGAAAACAGAAAAGGTGATTGGTATAGTCAAGATCTAAGCCCCAGCAGCCTCCATGGCATCCAAGGTTACCGGGTAATAATTTCCACAAAACAATCCATTTTTCCATTTTATTTCATTGTCCCGTTTTACTAGTCCCTATCACATTTCTACCAAAACTAACATATGCTGATTATAATGCAGGTTTTCATTTCAATTTCCCTGATTCTTGGAGATGGAATCTACAACTTTTTCAAAGTTTTAACAAGAACTATAGCTGGTTTAGCTTATCAACTTCGAAACAAAGAAGACAGAATCCCACTTGCTGATCAGGCCTCACCAGAAGAAAAAGCTTCCACTCATGATGATCAATGCAGGACTCAACTATTTCTCAAGGACCAAATACCATCATGGCTGGCAGTAAGCGGCTATGTCATAATTGCTGCAGTTTCCACAGCTACTCTTCCCCAAATTTTCCATCAGCTCAAGTGGTACTATGTATTAGTCATCTACATATTTGCCCCTGCACTAGCTTTCTGCAATGCATATGGTTGTGGGCTGACTGACTGGTCACTTGCCTCCACTTATGGAAAGCTTGCCATTTTCACGATTGGAGCATGGGCAGGAAAAGACAATGGGGGAGTCCTTGCTGGTCTTGCTGCTTGTGGGGTGATGATGAACATTGTCTCCACAGCTTCCGACCTAATGCAGGTATGCCCAAAACTTTGCGTCGAAACTAGAGATACATTTTCCGTTTAAGTCATTCCAAAATAAAATGAGACTTTGACATTTGGGAATACATATTCTTAGTTAATCTTAAGGGCGTTTAAGCAATATTTATGTTGTCTAAATAAATATGCATTTAAAGACGCTATTACACTTGTTTTAAAGAAACTTTGAACCTAAAGAGACACTTATTACTATAACAAGATAACTATTGCGTTTAGGCATTGTCAGCGACACTTGTTGTTTTGACAGATACTTACTGTTTTGGCAGTATAATTATTGAACAAGCTGGTTACTTGGTTTAAATTACTCTCACACTTGAAACATAATCCAATGCAGGATTTCAAGACAGGGTACATGACCCTGGCTTCACCTAGGTCCATGTTTGTGAGCCAAGTGATTGGGACCGCTATGGGTTGCGTTATATCTCCTTGTGTGTTTTGGCTCTTCTACAAAGCTTTTGATGATTTTGGGATCCCTGGCTCAGAATACCCTGCACCCTTTGCTCTGGTCTACAGAAACATGGCAATTTTGGGAGTAGAAGGATTCTCTTCATTGCCAAAAAATTGCCTCACCCTTTGCTACGTGTTCTTTGCCGGAGCAATAATTATCAACATGATTAGAGATATTACACCAAAGAAATGGGCAAAGTACATTCCTCTTCCAATGGCAATGGCAATCCCATTCTATCTCGGATCCTACTTTGCGATTGACATGTGTATTGGGAGCTTGATACTTTTCATCTGGGAGAAGATCAACAAAGCAAAAGCGGATGCATTTGGACCAGCAGTGGCTTCAGGGTTGATTTGTGGAGATGGGATATGGACATTGCCTAGTTCAATACTAGCTTTAGCTGGGGTGAAGCCTCCAATATGCATGAAGTTTCTATCCAGGGGTACAAATAACAAGGTTGATGCATTCCTGGGTTCTTAAATCTAGCATAAATTTACACAAACACATGAGCGAATTGGTTGATATTTCATTTGCCCCAGTAACTATTAAGTGACAGTTGAGCGTTGCAGTCTGGTGAGATGAAATACAATTCCATCTATTAGCATTGTTCATGTAATATACTGTCAAATAGTGTTTGATAAATAAATTTAAATGTCAAGTATTTTGCCATAGGATTTTTAAGTTAAGATATTAGTGGTTTTAAAACATAAATACACTGTTGTGTTTCATAAATGGGCCAGAAAAATTGAATCAAGAACATAGAGCTCATCGATGCAACACTCCCAGTTTTCAACTCGGAATTTCAGCATATGCTGCAATACTCACTTCTTATAATAAGAGGACACCTTATGCAACTATGTTACAGACAAACAAGTAATTTTTCATTGCATTTCGGTTACAAAAATATTTTATCAATTAAAATATGAATACAAAATTATACGGACCAACAACTTGATTCAAATGATCTCAACATCGCACCATGAATCATGGTGGAGAAGGACCGAACGACAGCCTCTTCTCAACCTGAAACCAAAATCCTGTACAGCTATCTTACATAGCTGCATTCCTCTATATGATTCTAACATAAAGACAAGGAAAATAAAAAAGTTCTCCCCAGCAGCAGAAGTATCCAAATTCACATGGAGAACTCGTTTCATCTACATCTAAGTATACAAACACCTCCAGCTATCTTGGTCCTAATTTGTTGCACCTAACAGAGCAGTTCCTGATGCATTCCCATTTTCAATCAAGTTTCTAAACACAGGCTGCAAAAAAATGACACAAACTCCAACAGTGAATTCTGATACTCAACCATAAGGTAAATAGACTAAATGACCTAATGAAAAAAAAACAGGTCAGCTTTGAATGAAAAGATTTACAGTACTGACGCAGCAAAAACAGAGTAACCCTAAGCAGGATGTTTTATCAAGCAAGTGTAAGCTTAGTCATCTAGCATAATTACAAATTACTACATATCAAGTTATTAAAAAGTGGATAAGTAATAGTATATCAAAACTGCTAGTGAAATATCCTGTATATGTAAAATTGTTCCTTCACATTAGTCTTAATTAACAAAATGATATCCCAATAGAACAAAAGCTGAATGCCACGTGCATGATACGGTGGTTTAGATATAAAAACTTCAAGTACGAAAGAAGAAAAGGATACAAATCAGTCATTTTTGAATTGAAAAAAGTCTCCCTCATTTTAAATGAGCCATAGGAAAAAGATTCCTAGAAAATAATGATTTTGTGTGTGGATGGACTTGTCATGGCATGCAGGGTTCCACACTTCATGTCTCTTCTTAATTCTTGTTCTGATGTCTGAACATTCAAGTCTAGATGCAAAAGATAGAATAAGGCACTTCCATGACAACCCTAATATGAGATTACAAGTGCCCAAACAAGCATCACCTTACAATGTAATCAATGATGTTAAACAAATTCAGCACCAAAAAACATTTGAGGTCTAGACAAAGAATGGGGAGGAAAAGGTTGCTTAGAATCATGGATCATTTAGAGCTCTTTTCTCACACATCCATGTAGAGAAAGGCACATCCAAAGTTGATAGAAAAGGTCCCTTAACGTAGCGAGAAAAAGGTCAACAATCAAGAAAGAACTGGTCCAAGAGTAGAAAAAGGCACATTTTTAAGCTACAGTCTACAAAGCATTGTTGTTACAGTGAAATATCTACTCTTAACAGTTTCCAGACAATTCAGAAAATTTACCTCTTCATCATGAACATTTGAAAGGAAAAATGGTTCTTTCTCCCGTAAGCCACCGTTATCTGCAACAATTTTTTCTAAATCCTGATATGACAAATGACATTGAACACATTTTTGTTAAGTCATATAATTCGGACAAATTCAGGAGTCAAAGAATTAACTTTTGGGATGAGAGAGACCAATTTAACTCGAGTTAAAAAAAAATTGAGTGAGCTTTCAACAATCAGCCTGACATTGCAAGTAGTAAAAGCAAAAAGATACTATACCAGCTAGCACTATAAAAGATCTTAATGCAAAAAGAAAAGGATTCATGAGCTACAACTAGTTAAACAACTAACTTTTTGTTGAAGTATCCAAAAACAAACGCTTGACCAGAGAGCTTCACCAACGGAATCATCACAAATCAGCTTTCTAAATTTAAAAAACCCCAATTGTATACCAACCTTGTTAGCATAAGAAAGCCACAACGGATAAAGAAGCAGAATTACTACTAGAAGTAAAAGCCTTGTCCAAAACATTCATAGTCCAACTTCATAGATCCAACTAGGACACCCCAAAAAATCAAAATAGATCTCAGCCCAGCATCAACCTTCCACCTATGATTTCTTTTTATATATAAATACTCTTTTATAGAAGTTTCATTTTATTGTAATAGGTGGATTTTTAATAAGACATCATATATATTTGGATTTTCAAAATCGCAAACCTTTAGATTACCTCTAAATTACGGGTAGTTTATTAGGTCATAGTCTTTCTGCATACATCTAAAAGATAGTATAAATTTAATAAGTGGTCAATTTGACATAAAAGTCAATTGAGGACATTTATCGAGGGACGAAGGGAGTATCAATAACGTGTTCTTCAATATTCAAAAAGGATAAAATATGTGGTTTCCAATGATATATTAGAATTATAACTTCTTTAAAAATTGGAAAGTAAAAATATAATGGCCCTAATCATTCATAATAATTCCCAGAAAAGACACGACTAATTTCCTTATATGTAATTCTTTTTGAGAATTAAGCTATTAGGTTAATAAATAAGAGATCCCAGTCAATTAATTTAGCTCACGGAACTAAAAAAAACAGTTGAGCTAAAAATTTAATTCAGAAAATCATTGAGTAAGAGTTCTTTACCTTCCCTGTCAAGATTTCGAATTCGAGTAATTCCTCCACAATCTTTTCAAGCACTCGATAATTATTCTGAAGAATTCCTTTTGCTTTATCATATGCCAAGTAGTACATCTGCACATAACTAGACATCTCAACTAAATGTCTCAAATTCAATGCAAGGAAAAAATCAACCCACACTATTACATATAAAAAACAAATCATCCTTTTCTCTTTTCATTTTTGATAGTCTCACAAACATATCATATTTACAACCAATTAAAACTGCAAATCGAACCAAACGGTTCGAACTCGATTCGGGTTCGACAAGAAAAAATGTGAGTGAAACTCAAATTCGTTAATAATATGATTCAAATTTGGGCACAAAAAACAGTTCGAATAAAAATACGAGTAGAATATGAGTAAGGTTATACTCGACTCGTTTAGGATTCAAACTACTCGAATTCTCAATCATGATTTGATAAATACTCGATTGATACATATTTGAATAGATACTCGATATATTTTCTTATAATATATACACAATTAAACAAAATTATACTTATTATTTATTATTTTTTTATTTTTTTTGTAAATTTAATTATAATTTTATATTTGTAAATTGTAATTATATTTTCTCATTTCTAAGTAAAATAATAAGTGCAATTAGTAATTATATATATTATAAAGGTAGTTACTATGTTGATATTTGAATTCAAGCTTGGATTTGAAGCTCGAGAGTAGTTTGAATATTATTCGATCTGAGTCGAATCTAATTCGAGTAATGAAAAGTCGAGTAGAGTCGAATATGAATAAAAATTTTCAAATATAATCCGAATTCGAGTAAGAATTTAACGTTATGAATCGAATTCGAGTAGCTCTCTGGATAAGTTCAACTCGTTTGTACCCATACAACCAATAGAGTG
Source organism: Hedera helix (assembly GCA_947179155.2). Lineage (NCBI taxonomy): Eukaryota > Viridiplantae > Streptophyta > Magnoliopsida > Apiales > Araliaceae > Hedera > Hedera helix. Next base: position 37,931,062 of record OX359282.1, on the reverse strand, counting down.
CAAGAGCTGAAATCAATTGGATTCCAAGTGAACCACCTTTTCTCAATCGATCAGTAAAATTGGAAAATTATAACATATTGTAAGGCTAAATCTTTACATTATCAACATTAAAAGTAAATGGTAAATAATATGGTATCGGAGTTCCAAGTGTCCTCACACCTGCACTTAGTTACCCCTTCCCCTCCCTAGTGCAGTTTATTGCTATTTGTGCATGATGATATATTTTGCATGTTCTCTCCGCATGTAAGGTGTAATATTTAATCATGATTAACATTGTATGGCTTTCAATTATGTGTTTTTTTTGGGTTTAATGTGCTATGATGCACAGAGATTTATCCACTACGTGCAAGCATAGGTCACATATCTTGGAAAGTGACAAAGAATGATATATGTTGATGGGAATTTTCTTCATTAGCTTAACCTTTTAATGGAAAAGGGCATTTCAAAGATGTACATGTGAGTTTAGACTTGTTGCAAGATAATGATAAAACTTGTAAGGAGAAAATCCATTAAGTCTGCTGACACCAATTTCACCATTCAAGCTCCTGATTCCATCATTTAAGATGACAGAAAAAATTTCACAGCATCAACATATACATACCCTTTCAACTTTAGCTGCCATCTCATATTCATGGTTGTTCCCCATGCTCAAAGCTGTCCCCTGTGCCAATGAACAAGAATGACAATCATCATTGTCGCAATATATGGAGCAAATGAGCAATTGATAAAATCATATGAAAATAAATCATCTCATGTGATAAAAGCTAGTATATGATTCAATAACAAAAGTAAAACTGAAGCATGTTTAAATGAGACACCACATCTACAAAATCATTATAAAATTCATCGAATCACATTCACGCGAAAGAGTCAGCAAAGTGTATGACATCCTCATTTAACGTATTTGTGGTCCATATGGTGAGCCAAGGTACCATTTCAAATCGTAACTTTCAATCCAAACCTTACACCAATCCACACACTAAACACCAAGAAACTAGTATTTTGTGCATGAGTTACTGTAGTATGTTTCTTCAACAGACACCAGTATATACCCAACGGTGATACTGGTTCCCAGTCAATATGTTTTTCAATAACAAAAATTAAGCAATATATTGCTAAATGAAAAGTCAATACCGCATTGCCATGATGATATATTGTTGGACTGTCATCCGGCCCCCACCCATACTCAATCACCATCCGGGTAGCTATCTGTTACAAATCACTAAATATATTGATCTATTGCCCAATAACAGTATAGTTAAGCATTTCAAAACTGAAGAACATGTTGATGATCGTACCTCCTGTGCCTGTTTCAACTCTGAAGAAGAAAGGATATTTTCTTCCCCAAAAGGAAGAAGCAGTTGGGCTGCAACATAAGAACCGAAACAAAACACGAGCTTTTTCTCTAGGTAAGATCTTGATTCAACATTTCCATTCATGGAACCTTCATTTTTCGCCTTAGTAATCTTTGTACATCCAATTCCCTGCAAGCCACAAGTGTTGAAAGAATTAATCAGTGCCCCAACACCTTCATTAGGAATTAGCATTATAATTCTCTCAAGCATTTCTGTAAATAAAACTCGATTCGATTGTCATATGATATACAACCAAAGATAAATATACAAATAGTAGTTACAGCAATGCATAAGGACATAATAAGAAGCATATCAAGAGCATTTTCGTCACCTCCCAAGAAAAAGGCTCAAGCCATAAATTATCAACAACATCAAAGTTTGGCAGAAGAAGAGCAATGAGACCTCGCCCTGCAGCCCAAACAGCATGTGGAAACTTCGTCTCTCTTGTCCACTTGCAAACCATAAAAACAAATGTTAGTTTCTACAAATAATAACTTTTCTCTTTCAGAAGATAGTTCGGTAGACACCAAAACGTGAGTAATAAAAAAAACCTCAACCAAGAACTGTTTTATTTGATAGATAACTTGTAGGAAAAGAAAGGAAAACTTGAAAATTTTATCCATAACTAGACCTTAACCCCAAACCTTACAAGTTTCTAACAATATTTTTCTCATCTTTCCTAGTAATTTACCAGATGATAACATGTGCAGCTAATATGAAAGAAAAGAGGATATGAGAATTTGATAACTTCTGCAAAAGTGAACATGAAATAGAGAACTTCTTAGTAATAAAATCTGATGGTAAGATACAAGTAAACTTAAAAAATAATAGAGAGAGAAATCAAATTGAAATTTAAAAAAAGAAACTATAATTTTTGAAAGTAAATGAATTAAAGTAATTTCCTAACAATATACCTAATGGATAAGATACTCACATCAAGAGGAGGACTCAGATGTTCTATACCGTTGCTTATCTGTCCATATGGTTCCATTAGATCAACCACATTTTGCAAATCCGCTTTTGTTAATGTCAATCCAAGATGATTTATAAGCATTTTGCCAACGCCCTTCACAATTGTAGTTTTTCTCACCCACTTGGGGACAAAACTGCTGAAAGTCTGCGAAATATATATTGATTTGAAAATTAATTTGACATAGGAAGCACATGCATACCGGATTGCAACCTATTACAAAGATAACATTGGTTGTAACAAGTATACACATAGATAAAGTTAGGCCGAATGAAGACGTTGGTGTGGCTCTGACGAATAGTCTAATTACCTGTACACGATACTTTGGCAACTATCTCTCATGTGACCATTATGATTTCTATCTTATTTATCTAAACATGTGTATTAGAACTAATTTCCACTTTACATGGAGAATAGAAAAGGAGTGAAAAGACAACAAGATGGCATAAGAAAGTAAAGGTAATTTCTAACTGGAATGTTATGCTTCACATTTGGGAAGGGGTTCTTATTAATTAGTCAGAAGAAATTCAGATGTAATTTTTGGCAAGATGCTGACTGACGTGAAGCACTAAAATTCACACATGGATTGTAGAATTGTAATGAACCATTCCTAGCATGAGCAATTCATCATTAGAGCGAGTGTTTATTGTTTTTAGCATTGAATAAAAGTGATAGTGCTTGAAGAGTTGAACAACAATATGATAGTGATTTATATTTTATATATTTGTCATGCAATAGCTTAACTTGGCCCTGATGGACCAATGGAGTTTCTATCTAACATGCACGAGAAATAATTATTCATAGAAATTCCATTGCGCATTCCAGAGGGTTCTCACTTCTTAGACAAGAACAGAGAAACAAATTCCAAAGATACAATGAATTAGGAGGACTTATAAACTGAAATAAGACGATGGGGACTCTGGTTGATTGTTACTATAACAACAAGAAGAACATAGGAGGGTTCTAACATCATCATTTTTCAAGGGAATTTTGCAAATTCAACAACCCCAAAGCTCTTGGAATTCTCCTCAGCATGTACTTTCTGGTATAACTTCCAGAAGCACCAAAATACAAAGAGGGAGGGGAAAAAATACTCCACCATTTGATGAAATTGTATGCTGATGATGACTATAAAATGGTAGCAACAGTTATTTCTTACCGCGAACCAGCTGCAGTAGCTCATAAGTTCATCTGTGTCAAGAAATTTACTCCTAAAGGCGCTGCCCTCCAATGCCACAGGAACTAGTTTGAGTTCTACAGGACGTAAAAGTGCTGTTTTTTCTGCAACCTGAAAGCATGGAATATTGATGTATAAATATTAACTGCCCAACAATTATATGCTCTAATTTATTTTTGTTTTGATACATTAAAAAAATAATTTATTTGTGGTTGGTTTGATTAGCTATTTTACTTGAAAAAGATTAATAAACAATGAGTTACAAAGTAAAAACCATCAACAACTACAAAACAGGAAAGAATAGGAAACCAATGATAGAAAGATGATACAATGAGGTTGAAACTTGAAAACATAAAGGTTCCCTACGGAGCATAGTGCATCATGCTAGATGTCACCATAACTCTAATTTTCTCAATTTCTACAATTTAACAGAGAAGATCAAAATAAATCATGTTCATCTGTCTTGATAACTTCTGAGGCGACAATTTTGAATGGGACTAAAATTGCATTAGGGTTGTAAGTGAGCTTAGCTGAGCCGAGCCGAGCCGAGTAATAAACAGCCAAGCTCAACTCAATTGGGTCTCTTCTTCTTCTTTAGACTCGGTTGCTTGGACTCTAGAGTAGCTCGAGCATACAATTTTATTAGATCATTATGAGCAAATTTCAGAAAAAAATAAAGTGAAACAACACAAAGAACTCAACGGCTTCTGAACAAGTAGTTAGGAATCACAAGACTCTAGCACTCTTTGAAAAGATTTTTTCTCACTACAGATAACATATGAATAAGAAATTTTTTAAAGGAAGCAGAAACAAATACAACAGTGATGTTACTCTGCGCAAAAAAGTAAACGAAAAAACATCATTTTCTTTGGAATGATATAACAGGTGAGTGACTCCTTGTACTACAAAATAAGACAAGTTGAAAAGCCAAGGCCAAAGAATTTTAAACAGACTTCATTGTCAAATTGCATCAACATCATCAAAGTATTGTAAGGGTGCTTCTGAGTTCTTTATAGCTGAGTTGTGTGCTGTTTGGGGTCAACTATGACTTTTTGAGATGGAGCACCACACAGTACCAACTTAACAAGGTTAGAAAAGCTATATTCAAGACCTCTGTCTGCTCAAATGCAGCACCAGTTGTTTCACAGCTCATTTGTTACTCAGAAGTTCAAAAGTTCCCATGATATAATAGCATCCGTGACATAACATACTTCTGATCATTTTCAATCAAACTGGTCAATGACATTTAAGAATCTTCAGATAAAAAGCATGTAAATGAAATCCAAATTAATCATAATCACCTTTCTCCAATCAATAAAATCAATGAGTTCATCGTCTATAGTTTCTTTTGCCGCTATCTGAAGTATCTTCTCCCTCTCTGCTTGAGTTGGACGTTGAAGATGGAATATTCTATCCATCCGACCAGGACGCTGTAATGCCTCATCAATTTGTTTAAGGTTTCGGGTAGTAGCCATTAAAACCACCCCTTCCTGTTTCTCAAACCTGCAGAGATAATTACATGGATAACATAATGATTATCGCAAATAATTAAGAATGCAAACATTGAATTTCCAAGGTAACACATCCCTCTCTGTCCGGTCCCAATTCTGGTTTGTGAAGAAATGAGTGGATTGGTAAGAAAATAGCATATCAGTGGTTTGGGGCAGGTGTAGGTTATCAGAGCATCATCTTAGCCCTCTACCGGTAACAACCCACATCGGTTAATAAGAGATATTTGAATGTGTATACAAGAACTCAAGCTGCTATCATTAATACCTTCAGTCATGACCTTTTGGGTGAGTTTGTGATGAGCTAAAATGACCTAAGAAGATATTATTGAGACAACGCATTGAGTCTTATTCTACTATGATTTGATTCGAACTGGAGATTTGATCCGGGTCGTTACATATGGTATCAGAGCAGTGGCCCCTCACAGTGCGTTAGGTCACAAAACCTACACATTCCCTAGGGAGTGATTTTGGGAGTTAGTTGTGAGTATAGTCTTGACTAAATTTAAAATTTTGGACTAAGATATAGAATAAGGTTAAAAATCTTTATATTGTTTGAGGATTATTTAAGAATTTTGAGTGTGATAGAATAAGGTGGAATTTTTTTGCATTGTTTGAGTATTTAAGAAATTATGAGTGAGATAGAGAATAAAGTAGAAGATCTTTGTATTGTTTGAAGTTTAATACTAGAGGCTAATTTTGATAAATTGGTGAACGAAACATGATAGAAGACTTAGTTGAGCGATTGAAGATTTTGATTTGAAAATTTGGAGGACCAAATTTTTTTTTAAAGGGGAGGTAATGTAATAACCCAAGTCTTCCCACATTCGTTACCAACTTAGAATGTATCCTTAAGTCCCACATCATGTAAATTGAAAACCTTCTAGCATCTCCTACACTATAAATAAGGCTCTAACCTTTTAGTTTTATTTCATCAACAATGAGGACATCCAATTTTAAGAAATGGGCTTGTTGTGAGAGGTTTTTTTATAAAGACTACCTTAGTTAAATTTTTGGCGTCAAGATCGTAGACAATCTGCAGAACTCGTAATTTCGAATATGTTCTTATTTAATTTTCTATATTGTTATTATTGTTTTTATAGTTTTAAATATTGTATTTTAATTAGTTTGTTAGTTGATATTGTTTTGTTTTAGATTATTAGTTAATATTTTTTGTATACTTTGTTAGTAATTAGTATTTTTTCATTATTGTTATTTTCGTAGCTTAAATTATTGTTTTGTATTTAGATTATTATTTTTGTGACTTTAAAGTTTTGGCATAATAGTAATATTTGTTTGAAAAATGATTAAAAATGGAAATAATATTTTTGGTAAATATACTTATAGTTATTTTGAAAGAAATAAAAAGGCTATTAAATAATATAACTGTTATCCTAATAACATTTATTGATTCTAAATTTATATTTAGGAATTGTTCAGCTATTAATTTTATGTTTAGCAATATCGAGGTAAATGATTTTTTGAACTATTTAGTATTTCCAAATTTTATAATGTAAGTGACTTTTTGAAATATTTAGTATTTTCAAATTGTCTAGTGTAAGTGACTTTCTGAACTATTTAGTATTTTCAAATTGTATAGTGTAATTAGCTTTCTGAACTATTTAATATTTTGAAATTATTGTTTATATTTATGTATGATTTAATAATTATTTGGATGCTTAAATGTATTGTTTCAAAAAAGCTTCCATTTGAATAAAAACATTACACTTTTATTTTGTTAAATACTCGGATCAAGTATCAAAATAAAATTTTGATTTAGAAAATGAGATTTATGTGATTTTGAACTGTCAAGTATAGTTTTGAATATCGATAATATTGAGAAATTATTTTTGAAAAATTCAGTCCAACTATGTATAAAACCCGTTAGTGTTTACGTTAATTCCGGAGCTATTTAGGACCTAGTAAAGCGCACACCTGTAGATGCCCTTCGAGAAACGCCATTCGGGGAACGTGCATTTTATAGATACCTTAGTAGATGCGTGATCATTAACATTATCGAACCATTGGGCCATGTTACAGGGTTGCTATAACCTTAGTCGTCAAGACTATGGATTAAAAGATATATCGAATAAATTGAACACATGTAAATCGTTTTTGAATATAATTGTGTTTTGTGGTTATTCGTTTTGTTTTGAAAAGTATATTGACTATTGATATCGAACAAGAAAATGTTATTTTTAAAAGTATATATGCTATTGTAATCGAACAAGAAAAAGGTTATTTCTAAAAGTATATTGTTATTGAACAAAAGTTATTTCGAAAAAGTGTTTTGAAAATTATACTTGATTTACCTAAATATAAAATATTGTTACTTGCTGAGTTTTACCGCTCACCCCTTACATTAATTTTTACAGGATACCTTATTAAAAGCCGAGCACTGTTAATATTGTTGTGGATAGCCGAAGATTTTTAGTTTATGAGTATTTTAGAATTTTGATAAGACTTTTGTTTTGGAGAGCTGCGCCTCCAAAGTTATGTTTTCGGTATTTAGTTATTGAACCCGAGTGCAATTTTGTTTAAAAGATTGTTGGATTTTAAGATTAGTATCATTGAGTTGTTATTATTTATGTTGCGCTATTGATATTGTTGTCTTGCAGGCATTGGGCTTGCGGCATGTGGCACTTTGGGCCTATAGCGGGTTCGGGGTGTTACAAAAATGGTATCAGAGTCAACTCTTGAAAACTCGGGTCGGGTAGTCTGATCAGGTTGCCGGAGGTGGGGAGATGACTAGAGAGGTAAAGTTTATGGGTCTTGTGTGGCTATGTGTTTGGCCTGACGAGGCAAGTATTTAAGTGGGGGAGTTTGTAACATCCCACATCGATTAATATGAGATTTAAATGTATATATAAGAACCCAAACTGCTATAATTAATACCTTCAATCATGATCTTTTGGGAGAGTCTGTGGTGGGCTAAGATGACTCAAGAAGATATTATTGAGACAACGCATTGGACCTTATTCTGTTATGATTTGATTTGAATTCAAGATTTGACCCGAATCGTTACACAACCTATTAAGCATGGACAAGGACGTGAAACACATGGTGTACACAACATGACAAGTCTGAGAAGAAATATCATATCTCAAGCTTTTGGACATTTTTAGGCAAGTGTTAGACATGTTCTCAACAAAGAATTTTGTATTCAAATTCTAGACACATAAGTGTCTGCATTGTTTTATTTCCTTTTACATAATATTGTTCCACACTTTGTCCAGCAATATTAACTTCACTGTTATAATTCCTTTCACTTAAATTATAAGGGTCCATGGCCCTCGATTATGTAACAGCCGAATTTAAATACAGTTCCAATCAAACCTGGACAAAGGTTTTGTCCAACATTCAACCAACATGACATTGTATGTATTGTACTTTCATGTCACAGGAAAATTGGTAGCTGGATATTCCATGTTCTTTGCAGAAGTGAAGCAAATAGTTAGAAAACTTATGTAAAAAAAATTAAAAAGGTTCCCAGTCATCATCAGACACTGTAATTTCACTCACCATTGAAGGACTAGCACTCAAGAAAGTCAGCAATTTATTCGGTTTTAGATCATTATTGTATATCATGCATAATCGTCACAAACCTAACTGAAATGCAGGGTGCTGCAATGTCCATCTTATTGCAGCCCACTTCATTATTTCAAGGTCAGATAGGGGTTCATCCCAAGTGAAATTAGCTACCATCCTTAATATTTTAGATATTTGAGTTGCAAAACAAGAAGGCCTTTAAGATGAAAGAAAAGACGGTAGGAAAAATTAAAAATAATTTATTAGAGAGGCAGGAAGGAGAAGGAAGAACTACTAGTATCTGGCATGCCACAAGGGATTTACTAATCAGCAGGCTATGAATACTTTTCCTTCCCAACAAATAAGCAAAACCTTCAACAAGCACAGAGCTTAATACTTCAAACAGTTGGACTCTAATGAAAAAATAATATGCAACATCTAAAAAATCAACTAGTACTAAGACCAGCAGTCAAAATTAGGAAATACTTATAAGTTTAAATCAAATAAAACTGGACAACTAAATACCAAAAGTATCCCTCATGTACCAAAATAATCTAAACAGGCAAAATCCCCAAGTCCAAAAACTACAAGTATCAACTAAATTCCCTCTTCAAACCATATAATTTCACCTTAATTTAACCAAAAAAAATTTGCAAGCTTCTAAAAAACTAAGCCAAACAGTTCCACAAAAGTGCCCAAGTGTTTAGAGGCTTGCTTGCTTCACTATATGACAACCATAGAAATTCAGATTGTTGGTTCCATATGTAACATGCACATCATAGTTTTTCATTCCATTATGTTTGTCAAACAAAATTTACAACAAATGGCTGTTAAATTTAAAATGAATCATCTTTACGAGTGATAATGATGTTTGTATTGTTACATAACTGGCTGGACCATGGTACATTTGATTATCAATTCCACATAATATAGGAGTAATTAAGGACCACCCAAAATTGGTAGATATATACTGTAAAATTCCCCATTCTCCATTCCACCCCCCAACTCCCAACCCCGATATCCAAAAAAAATATCTAAGGGCCAAATTTTAGTTTAGCACACTAATTGGAAATAGCATAATTACAAAAGATGATAAAAGTCAGTAAATTTATGATATTTTTAAAGTCCAGATAAATTCCAATATGTACAATACAAATCCTTGGAAGAATCTTATTTCAAGCCATGAGAAGTAGAATGGATTGCTAATTATTAGTCCAATAAACAGACTGAAGGTTTAAGATTTACCCATCAAGTTCCACAAGAAGTTGATTGATGAAGGCTTCATGATCCTGCTTCTTGGTGTGAATGAACTTACCACGAACACCAGCAAAGAGGTCAAAGTCCTCCACAAATATAATGACAGGAGCCTAAAAATAGCATCATATAAGTTGGCATTATTTAAAGAGAGATGCAGTTTTTTGCTAAAAATTGATTTTATAGAAAAGAAAAAAAAAAGAAATTTTATTTACAGAGGAAACAAAATTAAGAAAAGAGGGGACAAAAAGCCCCCCCACCCCAGGTCCCCAACAAGTGTATACAAAAACGAAAAGGAACACTTAGAAAAAATGTACCCTCCAATCTTTGCAGTAATTAAACACAGAGGAGCCTCTAAAGGCCCCATAACAGATGCTCATAGCAAGACAAGAAAAATCACCCAAGTCCTAACCCCCAACACATAAATTCTCAACCCTAAAACCAATTCATAACAAATCAAGACACATCTCAAAGCCAGTAGCTAACTCGCATCCACGTCACAAAAATTGGCTGTAGCGTCAACATAATACAAGCTTGAATCCACCTCACCCACACACAGAGAAGCCCTTTATAACCGATTACTCCACAGATCTTTCCATCATCCTACTTAGCGCCTCCATAACAAGAAGAAACAACAAGGAGATAAAAGTTTTTCTCTCAACCCTCTTGAACTACCAAAGAACCCAAAAGGGACCCCATCCACCATCACTGAATACCAAACTGACAAAATACAAGCTTGAATCCACCTCACCCAATATTGCCCAAACCCTATTCTTTCCCGTAAGTATCAACGATTATATACAAAAGGAGGAAAGAAAGAAACATGTAAACTGTGTATATTTTTTAAAAGTTTATGATTACTATCCAAAGAACAAATTTACTTTTCAGATTATTATGTAAAATGTTGCATGTTACGAAAACAACAAATATATTTATTTTTTAATCTTATGCTAATCATCATCACCAAACAATGAAACAACTAAAGTGAAATCCAACTAAGTCATGAAACAGACTATCGGTTGAGATAGATTTAAATAACAGCAAATATGCAACTTCTATTTGTAAACAAGTTATAATATGCAAGTAATATTCCTTGAGAAGATTTTTTGGGTCCACCTGCCTTCAACTAGAATTTTAAACAGATATGGATTTAAATGATAAAAGGCTTTAGAAGATATTAAAAAAATTAACATTTTCTAAATTTTCTATTACTGAACAACTTATCATTTTACGACCCAGAGACCTTGGCCTAACTCTCACATGTAACCTATACACAAATATACATTGTTAGTAAATTGCATCATTATGTAAAGGATGAAACTAAGTGAGTAGGTTTAAAGTGTCAACCAGATCCCGTGCCGTCTGAAAAAGCTCTCTAACATTTGACGCACTCTGTCCAACCCATAGACCAGCCTCCAGTTGTTGGGCTTTAACTTCAACAAGAGGAACTTTAGCTTCCGCGGCTATAGCCAGTGCTAGGGATGTCTTACCAGTTCCTCTCTCTCCCACAATCAGAACTCCCTGCAATGTATGGGTAATTTAGAAATGAAATGGAAACCAAATCTCCTAACTTACAATCTGAAACCACATGAATGGTGCACAGGTTAACTACAAGTTAAGCATACATTAGCTTTAACTTATGCATAACAACAATAGAGAACACAACAAAATTAGTCTACAATTAATTTAGACAACAGTCAAATGCAAATCCTAAGATCACAGGTATGATTTTACTGATCTACTGGTGTGGGAAAAAGACAATTTTTTATATAAGGAAACAGAAGAGAACCAATCACAATGACCAGTAACAAGGTATAAACAACAACGGTTATATAAAAACGGCACAACAACAGCTGAAAAGGCAAAAGAGAGAGGAACGTTTAGCTAATATGAACCTCTGGATATATAGCAGATCTGTCTGCAACAAATTGTTAGAGTTCATGTCCTAGAGGCCAATTATTTGATGTAGTTGCTTAACTTTTTTTATATTATATATGATTGAATAAATGAAATTATTTTATTATGATTTTATTTACTGCGTTATATAAATGTTAGCATAATAAAAGTCCTTATAATAGTGATACAAATTATATAGCTTCAAGTATATGACTTGAACATGAGATTATATAATTACAATTAGTATCATTACTCTTAAATGCCCTAATCGAGTATCGTTGTTAATAGGACAACAATGATGCATTGACACTAGTATGTGGATTGACTAATGGACAAATCTTATTGGTCATAAATATATGAGATATTGAGTCAATGCATAAGTACATGTTAGAGAACAATGTATTGAACAGATCCACCATAAGAATTCTACGTGGAGCATTATGCAAAGTGTCATAAGAAATTCTCATAGTGACAATGATGTAATGATCCTTCGACCTGAAATCACTATATTATTACACAAGAATTTATGTACTTTGATATCATTAATGTCACCTTTAATAGGGTGGACAATAAAAGTGATTATTGGATACATCATGAATCGTGTGAGGAATATGAGTGATCTAGATGAAATTTAACCCTCCTATATATTATGGGTGATATCCATAGGCCTTTTGATTAAATAGGACTATGAAATGCATGGACATGCTCAAATAATAATTTGTTTTATATAGTCTACTCATTGATCAAGAAAACTTAAATTAAATTATGAAGAGTATGACATATTCCATGACTCGAGTTTAATCTAGGATGTCAAGATTAAAAGAATTAAATTACATTAAAACATTGGTCACGAAAAGATTGCATTGAATCATCGATCTTATTATTATTTGAGTAGCACTGATGCATTACTAGATGTCGTTCACTGTTTATAATTTTATAATATGATTTTAAAATTATTGTCAATATAATAATAACCTATGGATCACACACTTAGAACGTAATTAAAAGAGAATTAATTTAAACTGTCAGGATTTAAATATGTCAATATGATTGATAGTATTTAAATTACGAATTTAAATTAATTGGATAACTTGTATATATGTATATTAATTAAGTAAGACTTAATTAAGATATAATATATATAAATTTGAATTTTATTTTGTCAATTGCTTTTTACTGCTATATATATATATGATATATCAGCAGTTTCATTACGTGAGGCAAAATACAAACAAAACCCTAGCCGCTTTTAGAAAGAGGTTAGAGAGAAAAACTTCAGAAAATCCAGATCTTGATGGCTAGTACCGTAGCTCTTTTTGCTGCAGATCGTGTGACGATTCGCGGGGCGTTTGTGTGGATACCGTAGAGGCGTAGTTCCGTTGGATTGCGTTGAAAATTCGAAACTGTTATAGAATCATCCATCGTCTCCATTCAAGCTCAGCTAATAGATAAAACAAATCTAAACTTCTGAATTAATATGTTTTCGTATGGATCCTGTTTTAGGGTTTCGGAAATTATTTTGAAAATTTTAAAATTCCGCTGCTATTAATGTGCCGAAACTCCTACACAAATACCAAATACAAAGAAAATCTACTCTTCTATTGCCATTCGAAATACTTCAAGTAATAGATGAATAAATGGTTGATTTATCTAGTGGGGAGGGTAATGAAGGAGCTAGAGTCTTTTAGGCTCTAATACCAAATATTTAACATATATATTGCACGAAATTAAACTAAAGAAGACATGAGAATCAAGGAGATGTCTTTAAATTATCATACCCGAGGAGCACGGGCCCCCATTTCTTGGAAGGCATGAGGATTTTGTAGAAATGCAACAACTTCATTGATTTCTTCTCTCATAGAATCAACACTTGCAAAGTCCTTCAACTGTATTGGTGGATTTTTCACTCTCTGCTCCCCCAAAAAAAATATTAAAAAATAAATAAATCAATGCATCTTTCATATTGTCTGATCGTAAAATTCAGTGACCATTATACAAGTTTAATCAAAGTAAGAACCTTCATTTGATCAAAAGCGGTACTTATTGGATCAACACCAGCTTTCTTCTTGCGCTTTATGGTCCTCAACCTGTATTTAAAATAAGCTTTCTGCAATATAACACAGAAATAATAATGTGATCATTCAGGTGCACACAAGTTTCAAAGAGACAAGGTAAATCAATTGATCAAACTAACAACTTCCAAACAAGAATTGATGCCCTAAAGTGTCCTAAGTTGAATTACTGAGGGAGGGTATGTTGGTCAGCAGTATGGGAAGCTAATATGCAAGCTAGAACTATCAAAAAATCTCATTTACTCATCTTGAGCTTTTAGTCAAAAGTCTGTGTACAGAAATGTTGTAAATACTTGAACAAATTTCAAAATTGTGAAAATTTGAAATGGTTCTTAGGTCCAGGATAACCTTTTGTTCCATACCCCTGGGAGGAGAATGGGTGAAAAAACTAATGGATCCTCTTTCACTGCGTTGATTGTATAAAAGTAACTGTGTAGGAGAGCACTATTCTCAACCCAGTCTCATGAAGAAAGACAACATAATCTCATCTTCCTTCGTATGAACATTAGATTTAAAAAAAATTGTTATCAACCTAAACATAAACATTTACAGGAAAAAGTATAATCAAGTCTCTAACACGTCTGCAATGATAAGTGGAAATCCTAGAGTATCACCAACAAATTAGAGTAACCGTTAGTAGCCATTCAAAGGAACTTAGAAGATCATGATTTCAAAATTAGGATAAACACAAGAACTCAATTGGAGAGATGTACGATAAACCTCTGCATTCCAGCACAAAACATTTGTGTAAAAGCTTCTAAAAGATAAAAAAAAAAAAAGCTTTCCAATAGAGAAGCACACTATTATGTTATCCAAATAATTTGGATCTTCTCAACCTCTCTCCAATAATTTCTCATAAATGTTGAATCAGCAGTACATAGCTCAGAGCATTTCTTAACTTGCATTCCAAGGTACTTTGGATTAAGGTTTCAAGCAAACCTTGCAAAAATGAACCATCCACGTTTACATCTTTGTAATGTTGAATTAGGTAACATGGGACATGTTGCTTTGACTTAATCGATAAAGATGGAGTATGGAAAAAGTCCAAAATAGATGGAAGTTTCATTTTTATATCATTTGAACCACATGTCCATTTCATCTGAATCTACTGGTGATGACTCCTCTTTAATCAAAAGTCGTTACGCATTGATTATTTATGCACCTCTACATGCTTCATATTCGTTTAAAAGACTAACATTAGCAAACTAGTTTAGAAGGAATAATAAGGTCTCAGTCTCTGAGACCACTTCAGTTCACGAGAACTCATCCATGAAGGGTGGTAGACATAAAAGCCATAATAAATAACTTCAAAATAAAGGGGCTCACCATCAAAGGTAAAAGAGATACTGTGTATGTCAAACGTAGACAAATGGACAACTAGACAAATGCATAAGTGATGCAATGAGGTAATATGATCATATCTTATGGCTTAGGAGACAATTTCAGCTTGACATAAGCAACTAGATACTGTAGCTGAATGTAGAATTTCAGATGTAGGGGGGAATCATTACCACTCTCCGTAACTTTCGCAGATTTGGATCTCTGCGTATAGGCCCATAACCTGGAACTCTTGGAATTTTTCTCTTCACAAATCGGAATAGATGAAACAACACATATCCATAAATTGTGCTTCTAGTGATAAAACCAAGATACCACAAAAAATCTACTGTATTCCTGGATCTAAAGCTGATTTCAGCCTCAGACTGCCACTTCAGATACCATCTCGAGCCCACAGACTGATATTGTATACCCAACAAGAAAAGAAAGAAAGTGAGATTCAAAAAAAAAAATTGGTTCCTCTGAGCATCAAAACATAAATGTCCTCCAATAACTTTTATGGTCAAATTGATCATTTTTTAAATCAATAAATCATCCTTTTTTTTAGATATATTATGAAGAGAGACTATTACCATAATAAACTGCATAGTTTAGCATTATATATATATATAATTTCAATTTGACCATAAAAATCAATAGAGATCATTTATACTTGACAAAGGGGGTATAAGATATTGGAAAGAACGATATTTTTTGTAAGAGGGGGGAAAACATTTGATGTTTCATACTTTAAGGACAAGTTATGAGTAGCTTATATAATTACCGGATAAGGGATGAATAACTCAACAACAGGGATAACAACCACCAGCAATATGTCATCATTTAAATTTGTAATTATCTCAGAAATCCACTCTCTTAAATATTTTACATCTTTAGAATTCCAGAATCCATTCCAGCATTGGTGAGAGAATCTCATTATCAAGAGAAAATGTTGACCAACACTTAACTCTGAGAAAGGGATCCACATCAGCTGAACAGTAGTGGGAGTATCAGAAGCAAGCATCTTCATGTACAACCCGTCAAACCCTCCAAATTCTTCAAATAGCATATCAAATTCCTGGAATAAGAATGATAAATTAGAATCACAAATTTGAATATTAAAAAAAAATATCAGATTATACACGTGTATGATACTATAACCTTAATATCCATATAATGTTCCCTGTCATCCCCTTTTAGTGTAACATACATGGCACCCCAATCATGTCTGATTCGCACATGCTCTACAAGTTTCCTGGACACGGCATAAGGAACAGCTATTGGATCGATTTCCCATCTGTTTCTTTCTTCATTATACCAAGTCTTTGATGCCACTCTATCCCGATCAAGAAGAATCCGTTCCTACAATGCATATTCAACATGTCATTCTGAGGAGAATCCACCAAACAAAATGTATCAAATGTTACCTGGTAAACAATCAGATAGATACTGATAGAAGTTTGAATTACTAACTATAAAAGTGCTCTGATTATGAGCATCTGATAGTATCAAGGCACAGATCACGAGAAATATAAATATTCACCTAATCAGGAGAGTCTAAACATAATGATATTACGAAGCAATAATGGCATCCAGTCTCACTCAGGTGAACTAACAGGGAGGCCTTCCTGTTCCACTAGGTTTTGGCTTTACAATATCCTTTGGGTCATGTCATTTTCAAGAACACCTTTTTTTTAATTTTTTTTTGCAATTTAAGACAGAATTTAAACCCACACACACAACACTTGCCCCCTCCTACCACCTCACCTCTTCCAATGCTGTCTTCCTTTGGTTGCTGTCACGACAAGCCAGGCCTTTTTTCTCAATCTTGCTCATTATTACGCTTTCAAAGAAAACGGTTGTAAAAGCAACAAGCCCCTGGCTTTTTTTGTCGGTATTTTTAAGTCATTGCTATTGCAATGTTACAAAATATGGGGGAGGGGGGATTGAACCCAACACCACTTGCATGGCAAGGGTATTGGTACACCAACTGAGCCATTGGCTGTTGGTACAAGTCCCCATCTTTAACCACATATATAGTTGGATAAGCCTCCAGCTTAACGCTAATGAAATACATTAAAGGTCTAGGCCTTTCAAACCTTCATCCCCAGATGTATATACTTAGGTGTATTCAGGAAAGTGAGTCTAATTCTCAGTGATTTGACGGTAGTTTTGTTCTTTATTTGTTAGTTGACCGGCAGATTAACCTCCAAAAACACTGGACGTTAATAAACTTCACCTGGGAAGAAAAGTAGCTCAAAAGGACTCGGGATTGACCGACTCTTCAGAGGTCAATTGTGATGCCTATTTATGGACTGACATAGGAATCCTAGGAATGACGACCTAGAAGGAGAATGAAAGTAAAGTTTCACAGAATAAATCAATAAAGAGTGCAGATTAAGACTTTATGTTGTCAAGCACGGGGGCAAACAGTTAAAACCCTTTTAGAGGAAGAATTATAACATCAACCAAAGAGGCCATGTTTAGGCCACTAAGCACAACATAGAGGAAATCAATGATTCAACAAAGATAAAATTAAAGTAATTAAATGATTTTTGAAGAAATTAAACAAATAGATATGGAGTGGAAGCATCAATAATTCCAAGCTCAAAATAGACATATAAAACATATGAGAACAATATTCACTGGAATAGAGAGAAGCAGAAAAATATGATTACAGCCCCAGATATATGGTGAAAGATGAATGCTTAACAAAGATTTCATAGTATCAAGGTGCATTACTGTAAAAGATGATTACTACATATCTAGAGCAAAACCGACCTGTCTTTGGGCCACATACTTTTTACCAAGTTCGACATTTTCTAACAATTTTTTTTTAAGGTCTGCCTTTGCTTCTTCCCGCCATTTCTTCCAACCATGAAACAAATGGGTGCTAACAGCTCTTGGAACCACAATCTCCTTACCTCCAAACATCCACTTCAACTCAGCCTCTGGGAAACCCTTCACAATCTCATCCACTGGGCTGTTAACAATAAAACGTTTTTCATCACCAAACCTTTTCATATTTTTCCTAATGCCAGATTCCATATTGCTCTGCATATCTCTTGAATCTTCAAGTACTTGCTTTATACGCTGAACAAAATCCGACGGATCTTGACAAAAAGGATGTCCAATATCCTCATTTTCCACGATACTTGGCAAAATCATCTGCTCCAAATATTGCCTTTGAGCAGTTTGCAGCTCTTTCTGAATGTCAAGTCTAGAAAGCTTGGTAAGAGAGCTTTCGGACACACTGCAAACACAGAGACACCAAAAGCTATCATAAACACAGAAACAGAAAGAAGCTTCTAACAGTATCTAATCAGATACACATATAGGGTAGAGCAAAAGTATATTTTTTAGAAAAGTTAAGTGAAAAGAATGTTTATTTCAAAAATTGTGTAAACATCCAGCTCATAAACTGACTGGCTTATCTCAGAGTTGGAACTCAGAACACGTGATGTAAATCTAAATGATGAAGACTCAGTTTGCAGCAGTCACATACATGGCCATCCAAATAACTAAACAGAAGGCAAAATCAATATTTATCATCACGGTAAACTCGCAACTACTACATACTGGAACAAGAAGGATTGAGTTAGTGCCTTTAGCCCAAGTGAGTCATTTGGTTTTCTCTTCTGATCTCAACTCACAAAAGCTGTAGTACCTAATCAATACCAATAAAGATTCTATATACTGGACAAGAAGATGTTCCACACACTTTCTTCACATTGATAATCCAAATCAGATGGAAAATTTTGATTTCATTTGCAAAAAGAAATGATTCAAAAAGAAAAGTCGTGAGAGGAGAAGGAAAATACCTAGCACAAAGAACAGTGTTGGCAATATACATAAGGCAGCCCTGTTAAAAAGTCTATTCTACTACATATAGTGTACCTATGAGCCTACAACTGGACCAAAACAAAAGGAATGATTTAAAAGGAATAGAGCCTCTGAACTGAACAACTACAATTATACTTTGTTTTTGGGACAAGAGAGCTGAACAGCTGAATTAATCAATAATATTTAGTTTTCAAGTCCAAAAACAATAAGTCAAGCTGACTCCCAAAATAATACCGTATATTAAGCAGTTTTGGTTCAAGTAGTGTAGAACATTAAACCAACCAAGCACAAGGAACATTAGTTTTACAATTCCTACGACCTTACACATACACAATATCAGAACGATAAAATAATATTCTGGAATGGACAGAAATGAATCACAACTAAATACACCATAATACATTTGCTAGCTAGATTTAGTTTTTCCTTTG
Source organism: Hedera helix (assembly GCA_947179155.2). Taxonomy (NCBI): domain Eukaryota; kingdom Viridiplantae; phylum Streptophyta; class Magnoliopsida; order Apiales; family Araliaceae; genus Hedera; species Hedera helix. The sequence continues at coordinate 37,911,711 of OX359282.1, read as the reverse complement.
ATTTTTTTCTCGTTTCCAATGCTTCCGGCAATAATTAAATATTCAAACATCAATCCCAAGCTTATTAATTTAAACTATGCATTCTTACTTTTATGAGTTAAAATGGAAATTACCTTTCAAACTTTTTCTGCCTCAATTTCCTGGTAAAATTATCCACCAGAAGCTTACTTTCTCTCTCAATAAACGAGACCTCCCTTATGCCAATGCTTAGAGCCATTGTCTCTCTCCTCAGCATTTCATCCTCAATCTCATCAATTCTCTCCAAAATCTCATTATACTCCTTCTCGCCAATACTCATTTCCACCTCCAACTTCATGATCTGTTCCTTGGCATTCTCCTCCTCCAAACTCTCTTTCTCCTCCTTTGCCGTCAATACATTCTCAAGAATTTCCTCAGACTTATCCGTCAATGCATTCGTCTCTTCTTTTAAAACTGTCAATTTCGCATAAAGTTCACTCATAATCTCATCTTGCAGCTCCTTCTTCTTCAATGTTACCTTTTTAAGTGCCACCTTGACATCTTCCACACCCCCGTTACCGGAATCAACCTCCTTAATAATCCTGAGTAAACCCGATACATTCTCTAACAATCTCCTAGCATAGTCCGTATACTCGTTCCTCAAATTTACCTCTTTCGCGTTACTTTTTGACTTTTTCAACGTGGGAACCACTTCGCTGGCCACAGGAGCAGCTGCAGCAATTGTGGGTTTCAAGAACCCACCAAATGAACACGACCCAATGACTAACCAAAACAATGTGAACACAACTGGCTTTGTAATTCGGTCGAGCACATTATCGGCGATATAAAAAGATGGGTTTTTTCCAATTCTACTCAGAGCTGATAGTTTTGAAAGTCTAAAAGATTCTGGGAACTGAATAATTTTGCCGGCATTGTAGAGGGGAGGTTTTGGTTTATACGATGATTTGATAGAAAAAGATATTCGAATTCGACGGCGATGGTATGAGGGGAATGAAGGGGTTTTGAAGAAAGGGATTTGACGGGAGGGAGAAACTAGAGGAGTAATAGCAGTGGATGGAGGACATGAAGTGAGAGGGGGATTGGAATACATGAGAGACGGTTGTTTTTGGAGGTGAGAGAGTGAAAAGGAAATTCAGGGAGTTGAGGGTTCAGGTGTTTTGATAATAGGGGGTTTAATACACATTTTCTCTGGAGGGATTAGATAAATTGGGATGCAGGCTGCACTGTAGTAGAGTTTCGAGGGATAGAAGAAGACGAGAGACGAACAGAGATAAGACCTGGGGTTTTCGGCATTTTCAAGTCGAGATTTTTTTACAAGTTTATAGCATAGCTAAATAGGCAAGTACCTCTGCTATTCAGTATGTTTATGAGTTTTTTAAAAAAATAGAAAACTTAAATAATGAAAATAAATATTTTAATTTTTTATATTATTATTGAATTTATAAAAATAAATATAATTCATACATTTAAATTATTCTCTTATCTTGATGTTTATTTTGCGGTATTTGTTGTAGAGAGTATAATAAAATTATAAAATATTTACTTATAACTTCAAATCCGTACGAATAAAACACTAAATGATACCTCTAAATATTGTTGTCATATTTATTTATGTATCTAATTTATAAAATAAGACAAGGAAAAAATAATTGTTCGTATAATTTTTTCACATTTTAGTTATAGGAATTTTACTAAATCATATTCACCAAATAGGACAAGGAAAAAATAATTGTTCACGTAAGATGGAGGTTTATTCACCAAATATTGGCGATAGAATAGTAATGGCATAACTATTATGACTAGAGGCATGTCAACTGTTTTGCGAATTCAATCCAATTCGATTCAACTAAATTTGATCCGAGTTTCTTAAAAGAATTGAACTCAAACAAACTCATTTGGTTATACAAGTCAAATTCCAAAAATCAGGTGCTCGGCTTGAGCCTGACTTGATTAATTTTTATTTTTATTTTTATAATATTAAAATTAAACGAATTAAGCTTAAACTTAACTAGACTCCTAGTTCAAGTTCGACTTATTTATAATTGAGCCAAATTTGTATATCAAATATTAGATTTGTTTAAAGTCACAAACGATTACAAATTGATAGAATTGTCCGACAAATCTCAGACTCGTTTAAATTCTAACTTGACAGCTCACTTAAGTTGGACTAATATTTTTTACTCTATAATAATATAACATTATCTAAAGCACACTTAGTAATGATAAATTTGTTACTTACTATATATTTTAACAAATAAAAGCAATTATATATATTATGATGATTTATTCCAATAATTAATTTTAACCAACAAGGGTGCAAATTTTGCATTATAGGAGCAACAAGCAAGATAAAGTTAAGACTTGCTCTGATTGGTTGGGCTTCAAATTTTAGAAGAGACCCAATATGATATTGGGTTGGAGTTAAATTGAGTTGCCCTGGGCTCCATCCACGATCCAATCCTACTAACCTTCCAGTTGTGTTTACTGAAAAATAATATTTTCAGACGTCTTTTATTATTTTGTAATGTCCGCTTTAATGTGAGAAAATATTTTACGAACATACAAAAAAAACTATGTAAAAGGAATTTCCACTAGTATTCAGCGATATACATATATTTTAAGAAAATATATGGACGGAAAAGAATAAAATGACGATAAATCTTAAGATTTCAATTATTTTGTAAATGAGTTTATTAATGAACATAAAAGAATAGAAAGGGGCGAAAAAACATGACTAATTTATTTGCAAAAAATTTTATCCAAAAAAAAATTTGAACAACAAATTAATAACATAAATAAATATTTTATAATCTCTACATCCTAAACATAACAAAATTAACATAAAGGACGAGTATAAGGACATAAAATTCTAACACAAAGCTAAATATTACATTAATTAGTTCGGTATGATACGAATTTAAATAATATACTCTATTTTTTAATGATTCAGATGGACGTAATATTTGAATATTGTACATTTATATTTATTATAACAGAAAAATAAAATATTTGTGCGTTGGTCTCCTTACAAGAAAATAAATAAGTAACAGCACTATAGTTTGCATTTGTTCTTATTATTATGTCTCAAAATAAGAATATCATGTGACATTTGTATTTTTTTTTTAAATGCTTAAATGAGTTTTCTTAATGATATATTTTAATATTTTCTTCTTTAATGTTATATCTAAAACCAAATTTTGTTATTAGAAATAATAATAATAATATTGAAAATGTCCCAAGGCCCAAACGTGAAGCCTCATTCGGATTAAATTAGACTATATAGGGCTTTAAAAAAAGAAGAAGACTATATACGATATACAATCACGACTTTACAAACAAAAAGTAGGGTTCATATCAATCACAATAATATAGTCGACCTAAAAATTAAGTCTTTGAGAAGAAGTTCTAATGGCAACTACAGGTGCGGGGTCGGTGGTGCCGGCGAACAGAGCGAGGAGAGGCATGGTGGAAGATGATAAGCTGGTTTTTGAGACCACCAAGGGCGTGGAGCCTATTATGAGTTTCGACGAGATGGGAATCAAAGACGATCTGCTCCGAGGGATATACCAGTATGGCTTCGAGAAACCCTCCGCTATTCAGCAGAGGGCCGTGCTTCCTATTATCTCCGGCCGTGACGTCATCGCTCAGGCTCAATCCGGTACCGGAAAGACCTCTATGATTGCCCTCGCCGTTTGTCAGATTGCCGACACCAGCTCCAGAGAGTAAGCTTTTGTTTCCTCTCTAAAATTTATGTTCAGTACCATTCCCTTCCCTGTTAGGGATGAAAAACCTAATTTATGTGATGGAGAACTATTTCTCATTACTATTGTCATTGGTTTCCCTGGAACTTTAATATGTCGCTCTGTATGTGTAATGGTAAGGTTTTACTTTCAAAACCCTAGCCTTCCGAGGCAGGAGCAGGACTAGTTATATTTTAACTTAAGAAAAACTTTATAGATTGCACTTTTGTTGGAGGCAATTAAAGTTTTATTCATTATGGCTAGTTCTATTATAATCTTCCTCAAATTTGTTTCTAATTCAAAGCTTGAATTTGTTACTTTCCGTCTATTTTATTATCTATCGGAAAATGACCTATGTTATTTTTGCAATTTTATTGGTGTTGAATATTATTCATATTCAATTATACGAGATTCAACCTATAAGTTTGTACACAATTCTAAAACATGCTAGTCTGACCCAGGGGAACCAACTCCTAGGCATTTCCATGTTGAATCTCTAGACGTTTTTAAATATATATTTGTATATAACTGAAATCAATTTTTTCAAATGAATAATATGTTATCAATCAAGTCAATAATTGTTGACAGATTGCAATGAGAATCAACGTCTTGAAAAGGATGATGTTGAATTGCTTCAAATTAAAATTTAAGATAGTTCATATTTAAAAAAATGTACAATTACTTTTAATGAAAATGCTAGGACAAGTGGGCAACCATATACAAGGCTTAACACATATATGCGGTGTAAAGTTTCTAAATTATAAATTGGTAGATGAAAAATTATACTATTTGGATTTGAACTTGTATTGTTTCTATGATTGCTCATGAAAAATTACTTTTTATTCTTTTAAAAGTTGAGGAAAAAATCTTACCCTCCTAGGCAGCCTAGACCAAATTGATGCGTTAGTTCTCCTCCCCTATTCTGACATTTATTATGTATTTTTGCAGGGTCCAAGCTTTGATATTGTCACCTACAAGGGAGCTGGCTGCTCAAACAGAAAAAACAATACTGGCAATTGGCGATTACATTAATATACAGGCCCATGCATGCATTGGAGGTAAAAGTGTGGGTGAGGATATTAGGAAGCTAGAATATGGTGTTCAGGTTGTTTCTGGAACTCCAGGGAGAGTTTGTGACATGATCAAAAGGCGAACGTTAAGAACCAGAGCTATAAAGTTATTAATTCTGGTGAGTTATTTTCCATGCTTCAATGATGTCAATAGACAAAATGCATATATATATATATATATATATATATATATATATATATATATATATATATAGTATAACATGTGCATATGAACATGCATATGCATATTATTTACTCCCTTTGTTATTTAAGATCACTTGCCCATCTTATATGTTGGAACGAAGGAAGTGTAATTTTACTGTGATGTAGTCTAATCAATAGTGATATAAACTTATGAGATGTTATTTATTATATTGAGCTGTCAGGCGGTTACTTACTCATATAAAATTGATATGCCTTTAGGATGAATCTGATGAGATGTTGAGCCGAGGATTTAAGGATCAGATTTATGATGTTTACAGATATCTTCCACCAGAGCTTCAGGTGATGTCTCTCTCTCTCTCTCTAGTCTCTCCCCCTTGTGCACCACACACACACGCACACGTATTCATAGCATGTATGTACTTTTAGCTTCTGAAACAGTTGATGATGAGTTATAAAGTTTTACTGTTTTCCTTGATGTAATGCTATTTAGTAACGTGATAATTATGATTTCCACATTATTTAACCTGTACTCTGGTGTGGAGTTAATTGTTTGCATGTTATATGTTGTTAGATTATTCTCTTTAAACTCACTGCTCATACACATTGTGTTCATCTCTGACACACTCACTATCAGCGTATCTTGTGCTTAAGGGTTAACTGGAGTACTAGGTCACGAGGGAATTAATTGTATGGCTAAGTAAGACTGTTTTTTTGGTTTTTGAGCTTTAGGGATATGAATTTTTATGCAGGTTGTTTTGATTTCTGCCACCCTTCCCAATGAAATTTTGGAGATTACAAGCAAATTTATGACAGATCCTGTACGAATCCTTGTGAAACGTGATGAGTTAACCCTGGAGGTAAGTTATCGTATTATTTTATATCAGCTGCCTTGGAAGCAGGTCAATAATTCATTAATTTGTTGGTGTTTCCATCGTTGTTTATATATGTAAAATGTTTTTTTTAACTTTTTTCCATCATGGCAGGGAATCAAGCAATTCTTTGTTGCAGTAGAAAGAGAGGATTGGAAGTTCGATACATTATGTGATCTCTATGATACCCTTACTATTACCCAGGCTGTTATTTTTTGCAACACAAAGCGGAAGGTATTGTGTTATTCTGATATTTTATTGTTGATGTTGTATTACCGTCTTAGGTGTCGTTGAATATTACTCGACGACGTTCTCACTGTACAATACGACAATTACATCTGGGACTGTGTCTAAGAGTAGCAAAATATTACTTTTTCTTGGGTTCTAGAGCTGACTCAGAGTCGGTAATAGTTGGGCCAGCCGGGTAGGTGGTTTAGGTTGAAGAAAAAATATAAATGATAATGTTCCCAACAAATTTTCCTTTTTTAGCTAATCCGCTTTGGGGATAGAGACTTTCCTGTCACAATAGAGATTGCTTTCTTTACTGAATTCAGTACTTCAGAGAACAAGTCAAAAGAATATGATTTCTTAACAACCTGAAATATTAATGTGAAGCAAATGTATTATCATTGTGTATGCATTATTAGAAATGATTGTTTTTTTTTCTAGATATCATTTTTTTAAACATTAGAAGTCTGATTTAACGTGGCTCATTTATTTTTCCCTTTTAAAATAACCTAATTTAATCTTTCTGGAAAGGTTTGGCTTACAACATTTTTTTTACCTTGCTGTTAAGATTAAATCATTGTTAGCTCAGGCACATGTTTGTCACCTGTAAATATCTATTGGTTCTAACTTCTAATAGCTGTCTGGTGACTTTTGAACAATCATGGCTGATGCCTGATGTTTTACAGCCAAGGAAATAAGAAAATTGGTAATGGAAGCACCCAAGTTGTGAAATAAATTTTTATTCCTCCCTTTTTCCTTGTATGTTGAGAGGTTTTGGATGTAGTGATCTGAGGAGTTTAAAGTGTGCCGATGTAGTCCAACTAGGGCATTTAACCTTTTGATGTCATGTAGACTTTATAATCATGGGTTTGCATATCTTCTGCTAGTGAAAATCTGAGTGTGTTAGTTTGGAGAATCTTTATTATTCTGAATCTCCATGGCGGTTCATTTGGGTAGCTCGATGATCACGTGAGTGCATATCTTACTACTTTATGGTATTGTTATAAAGTTTGAGATCTCTAAGATTGTCAAAAGCAATGGGTGGACATTCTAGATCTTGTGTTGAATTTCTCATATGGAGAGAGCAGTTTGTAGATTAAATTAAGTGTTATTTTCTCAAATTCCGGCATTGGAATTAAACACTACATCTCTATTTACTGTGACAGGTGGATTGGCTAACTGAAAAGATGCGTGACAATAACTTTACAGTCTCATCAATGCATGGAGACATGCCTCAAAAGGAGCGAGATGCAATAATGTTAGAGTTTCGGGCTGGCGCAACTCGAGTTCTGATCACAACAGATGTTTGGGCTAGGGGGCTGGATGTTCAACAGGCAAGCCCTTTTGCTTATTATTTTTTGTTTGTTATTCATTTAAGAGACGCCATTTTGTCTTTCTCTGGAATGTGCTTATTTAGCTGAGAAATGCTAGAAACAATTGATGTTTTATTAGGAAGTATTTCTCAATATAGTTTTACTTTTATTAAAAAAATAAAAATAAAACTTTACACAACAGATGTTTGTACTAGGGTTCTATATTTTTATTTTTCTTTCATCAAGTTTTACTACCTGTCTTTAGTCTTTATATGCTCCTTTATTTGGGTGAGGTTAGCAAATATCGTTTGGCTTCGGTGAAACTTTACACAATATTCGTACGTTCTAAAATGCGTGTCAAAAGTGAAAGATGGAATTAAAGTGGTATTGAGGGGAGAAGACAGCAAACTTATTGATTAGTTGATGTTTTTTGTTCTATATTTATGAGCATATAATTGGTACACCTTCATGACATGGATTTTATGTTTGTCTGTTTTTGCATTCTCATATTTGTTTTCTTAATTTTATTTTTTTTGTCTTTTAGGTTTCTCTGGTGATTAATTATGATCTTCCGAACAACCGAGAGCTTTACATTCATCGCATTGGTCGTTCTGGTCGTTTTGGACGGAAGGTAATTGTAAATACAGGAATTCTTCCTGGATTAATCAACTGTTTAGGAAGTTCATATATTTATTTAGATATGTAAAATGTGTCTAGGGAGTCTTGTGAGATCTTGTTTCCATCCAAGTGATGGATTGCACTAAATCCTTTCTAGACTCCATGAGGAATGTCTTTAATCTTAACAACATTGTTATATTTTAAAGTTGTTCCTATAAAAAAAATTATATTCTTAACATTGCCTTTTTAACCTACCATAGGTAAAGAGAAAGTAAATAAGGAAAAAGTTGCACCTTTTGCAGTCTAAAATATTCATGTTTGTGCTTATTGTTTTTTTTGCATTTTATTTACATGCTTCTTTCATAATTATTCTCATTAGATTTTCAATGGCTATTTGTTTTCCTTGGCACTTGATGCTTTTCGCAAAGCAGAAAAGCCACGTATTATGCTGTGAAAGATCCTAAGTTGTCGTAACTAACATAACCTAATAACTAGGCAAACATATGCAACATTCGGAGATATTGGATGACGTCACTCATTAGAAAGTTGCTTCACTAGGTTACTAATTTGTGGTTCCCAGAGTGTCTTCTATTATCACAGTAATTAGTTTGTCTTAATTATGGTAACCAACCCATCTTTATAAAAAAATTGTGCTGTCTATGTTTTCATGGAATCTTTAAATGTATTTCAGCACTTATGTAGCTGTAGGTATCTGATCCTATATTTCAGTCATTTGACACATCAAACTTTTTTAACTAGAATTTTGTAAAACTGCCTCTCTTGTTGATACTCTAAGACATGCCATCTCTACTCCCAAGGCCCTGTTAAAGTAGGGATACTTGAATTCAAAAGCATGGTTAAAACCAAAGAAACTGAAGAGGAAGGTAGATCTTTGAAAAGATGCTTGCATTCCTCTTTGTATGACTACCCTCAAAAAGTGAAGGAAGTAGTGCGACATTTTTCTCCAGCTAATATCTTTGACCCTCGGAATTTAAAGAGTTTGTGTGATGTTGTTTGTTTTGTCCTACTAAACTCTACCCTTTCAATTTTTCCTTAATATTACTGTTTGATGGGCAATCATTGTTTAGACTCTTTGAACCAAACTTTTGCCCCTACCTTCCATATCCTTCACGAGTCTATTCTCTTTCCATGCTCCAATCAGATTTTATTGATGATTGCAATGAACTTCTTTTGCCTATTAGTTAAAACGTATAGTTTTACTTTTCTTTTGAGGTTGGGAATTCAATATTTACTTTTTCCACGAGTCATAATCAGCTAACTTCTGCCCCCACACATCCCATCAGTATTCTATTGTTGTTAATTTATAAGCGTCTGCAGGACAGACCACATCTATGATGATCTCAGTCATAATTGACTGTTGGATTCCTGTTGAACTCGTTGTATCTTTATATTCATAAAAAAATCTATTGGCTCTTCGTCTACTTACTCCTTAGTTAATTAATGTCTTAATTTAATGGAATGCGGCTGCTTGATGGTGTACAGGGTGTTGCTATCAACTTTGTGAAGACTGATGATATCAAAATTCTAAGAGACATAGAACAATACTACAGCACCCAGATTGACGAAATGCCGATGAATGTGGCTGATTTGATATAGTTCTAGTATTTGTGTCTAGAAAGGTGAAAAGAGATTGGAATCCTGGAACAAGATTTGTGTGGAATTGTTTGACCTTCCATCGGCTTCACTGGGTTGTGTACTTGATACTATTTTCTTTGATGACAAAAAATGATTGAGTGGCGCTTCCAAAATGTTGTGTTAATTGCTTTGTTTGATGGATATTTGGTGCTGTATTACGTCATGAAGTTAATGTAGCATGAAGAGACTTGTCGGCTCTTTTTATTTTTATTTTTTTATCCCTATGCTAGATGGCCTTGTACTAGTTTTCAAGTGACATACTCATTCTGTCTACTTTTTACTGTAAATATAGGGGATCTTTATCTTGTTGCTGTTTGGTGTTTTCTTTTGCTGGGTTGTGACCACCCTTTTAGCTCCTCCCAGTTATTTTTTACTTATGGACGCCTTGTCCTTTCCTCTTTTTCTAGAAAGAGGGCATCAAAAGGGAGTTCTCGTCAATCTGTTAATGATGATCAGGGCCGCATATAGCAAAAGAGCCAGCAGCCAGGTATGGCAATTGTCATACCTGGGTTTTTGGAATTATTTTGACACTGTATATTCGTGTTGTTACTAAAATAAATCAGTCACTTGAATTGGTTAAGTTGTATATTTAAGATTTTTTAAGTAATTGCTTAGAATCTATCACTCATGTTTTAATTAATCTATAAATACAAAAATTGGTAATCATGGGTTGGGCAGACTGTTCATTTTTGAAATTAATTTTTGTCAGGAAAAGCATTTTCTAAATCTATTTGCGTTCCGTCGGGTTAAAAAAATTGGATTTTTATTGCAATAGGTCGAATTTTCTGTCCTTGTCTTTCCCTTCAATTAAAAACTAAGAAAAAATGATAATCGAAAGTTATTCGTCCATTGGTAGAAGATTGTAAATGAACACACCGTCAAGTGTTTTATTTATTTATTTATTTTGTTTATTAAACTTCACCTTTTTTTATTATAAAATATGAAGTGCTTTAATAAACTTGAAAAGGCAAGGAAAAAGCAGAAACCGAAGGATACCCTACAGACGACACCAGAAAGATGAATTGGGAACCCCTTTTCAAGAATACAGTTTTTAAAACTTGGATTCAAAACGAGCATATTTTTGCTCTTCAGTTTGCAGTCATTAAGGGGAGATCAGAAAAATACGTGCAAGAGAGATGCACGTTACTACAAAAGATCAATTATTATATAAAAATGAATTTATACAAGTAATTTGGCTTCACTAGATCAACGAGTCCTAGTCCTGTAACAATAGCAGATCTGCCCATTTGCTTATTTTAAAACACGCAATAATCTCTTTTGCTTCTGGCCACAAAAGTTGCAGAATTATGATACTCCAATATTCCAAAATATCCCAGCATGATATTTTCCCTCTCAAATAAAAACGACTCTTGCATGATCTAAACAATCTTATCAAAAAGAATAAAGCTATACATGTCAAAGTTCAAATGAAAAACTAGTTGATATCCTTGAACCAAAACAAATTTAAACTCAATGACCAAGTATGATGACAAACAAAAGTTGATCAGGTATATATTTGTAGTAACACCCTTTCAGAGTTGCATTAAGTTCAAGAGTGTCACCAAATCATGTATGTATAGCTAAAAGATCATACACAGCTGAATCAAAATTCAAACCCAAAAATCCATGAAAGAGAAAACTGGAAAATGAAGAAAGCAACAATCCGGTCAGCTCTCAGATGAGGGCCACCTTTTAGACATGAAAATCTCTTTAAAAAGGTCATTGTCAATTTATGCCCCTTCCATGTTGAGGAAGTAAGAGATGAATTTGAAGGAAAGAAAACAAAAAACAAAAGGAAAAATCAAAAACCCAAGCTTAAACAAAACAACAAAAATGAAACGACAGACATAATTACAGTCCCTTGCTAATAATTAACTGTACTCATAGAAGATAAAATATAAGGAATTTACAAAACAGTGTTGATATGGAGTGCCTTGAGCAGTGACGTAGCCATCTGCTTCACCAAAACTTGGCCACCAGAACTCTGCCCATCTCGGCGCTCCTCAATCAAATTCTGAAGTTTTTGAGGCAAGTCATTTTCCACAATCAGTTGCTTTGGACGTGGGTGGTGCTCATATACAGCCTGATAACATACTCAAACGTAAGCCATCAATAGTTGGACGTGAAAGACAGATAAGTAGATTCCAGCTTTTCTTAGAATGCAATATCAGGTTATAACGATATTATGAACAGGCACTAAGCTTGCTACACTAGATCCTAATAACTCTGAACTGTAAGCTTGCTATGCTAGATCTTAATAACGCACAACTGTACTTTGGAGCAAGCAGTAATTTATTATGGAGTACTAAAAGATGAAGGATCTCGTATTAAGTTACCCCAGTGTCGCATTACTGGCTTGCTGTAAGTAATTAAACTTGCAAGCTTCTCACCCTGATCTGTGCTTTACCAAACATTTAACACGTCAGACAGACATTTCCCAAATGCCATAAATAATAAACACTCAAAAAATGTAGCGAATGGTGACGCCAAAGTGCAACATATCTCAAGTAATCTGTGTTGTTCAATTCATAACAGACGGCAGCAAAATTCCCCTTTTCAGTGATTGCATCTTTGGAAATGGCAATGGCATAGTACCATCAACTAATTAGCCCAGTAGAGACTGGCTGAATATTAACAACTCATTTACAAGGGTAAATAATTTTAAGACTAGCAATCGGATCTTTAGAAGATAAACAATTGCTTGACACAACTGGAAAGAATAAAACAAAACCAACATACTTTTCCCCTTCATATAATGTAGATGAATTCAGAAAAAAGGGACAAAACCAACTTTGAAAGCAAGTAAATAATTCTTCACATTTAATATAAAATGCTCTTTCAACTCCCACTCTAATGTTTGTCACTCTTAAGTCACTATATTGAGGAATTAGTATTATTGGGAGGATGGAAGAAGTTCCCTGGTTCACAAAAACTAAGCACATGATCAAATCCATAAGATTGAAAACAAAATTAGTCATATTAAATCACCAAGACTTTACTACAGAGGAGTTGCTGACATGGTGAAAACCTTTTCATAACATGCTTAGTAGAGAAACATAATATAAACTGAATTTCTAACCTTTATTAGTTTGAGCAAATTGAGACGAGCAATAGCATCTTGATGGTCAAGCCTTGATATGAGTAATGGCGTCAAGCCATTAACAGCCAAAGTAGTATTTATTCGGGATGATTTCCTGCATCAGAAGAGTAAATTGGTCTTGAAGAATTTAAACTACACAAAAGAGAAATTAACCATGAGGAGCTTTAGAATACTTCCTAAAGATCTACCTGTATTGTCCTATCACAAAAAAATCCACCTGTTCTGAACGTCGTATATGGAAGACCATCTGATATGCCAAACTATGTGATCACATCTTTTCTTTTCTTTTTTGTCTTTTAAGGGGCACTTTGAAGTCTTAACATCCACTTCATTAGTATTATTAGTTCCGCAAAAGGACAACTTTTGTTTTACCCTTCTTGCAATTTTTATAACTGTTTACATAATTGATCATTGATTAAAGATGAAACTAATTTTTCAGGACCAATAGTCTCAGCCCTTGGGGTAGATGAAACCATTCCCCATTTCGACCAGCATTACATGATACTACAGATATGTTAATATATCATTCTCACTGATTCTAGACCACAAAGATCTAGAAAGAAAATATGACATGAATCATAACAATAAGAAGTAACATATATACGATATAACAATGGCTATAATTTGGTTGTGGTTGCCTAGTTGGCTGTGGCAACGGCCCAATATGACACACTTCGAATAATGAAATGCTGAAAGGAAAAAACTGTCATTAATCAAATTGGTAAAATGACCCATTAATGGAATCCCCAAAATTACATTGTTTTGGCCGTTGCCGCAACCGACTAGCCGTGGCAACCATAGCCATCTTATCCTCATTTGTGCATTTGTTTATGTACTGAAAAGTTGAGAAGGACATACGTAATGATTTTCAAGAATGGCTCCAATATATGCAGAAAATGTTGTTCTGGACAGCATTGGAAGAAATTAACCAATTTCTGAACAGCATCCTTTTTCAGTAAAGCTTGCTCCACTTTCTTGTTGTCATTGTCATGTGCCAGGCAAACAGCAATAGAATCTAATGCTGTCACAGACCAAAGCTCATCTTCAAGTAGGCTCAGGTACACATCTAAACCTCCATGAGCCCTTAACTGCTCCCTTGAGTTACGCGATGCATGCGCCATATCACAAAGCAGAGGTAATGCATATTGCTTCAATGGAGAATCTGACATGATAAAATGCATCAAATGTGGAATGATTCCACTTTCTGCTGCTTGTTCCTGTCTCCTTTTGTTTATCTTGCAGAGATTGAATAGTGCATTGAGGACCTTCAGTAAACAAAATTAGTCAGAAAGTATCCAAAAGTGATATACTTTTAAAATCTATAAAAACAAGCACCACTGCACATAAAAGACGTCAACAATTCATCCAGATGCATTCAAATATACAACAATATCACGTTAGTCCGCATTTGATGAAATGGTAACAGGTACCTGATACAATCTAGCACAACTAAAGAACAACAAAGCGGAATTAAAAATCATATATTACTAAACAATCTCTTTGAACAGAACAGAGGAAAAATGTAGCAGCCTGAGCATATTAATAAAAGAGACTACTACTGTGTTTTAAGGTGTAATCATCGTCCTCAATAGAAAATATAACAATTTAACTGAACAATGTCCATGTCAAAAGGATCTAGCACTTAATAAAATGTAAATAACCTTAACAGAACAACAATAAGTTCAAGGTTCATCATAAGTTCCAGACAAGATGAGATTTTTCTGAAAAGTGCTAAGAAATTAAAATCTACACCAAATGAGAATTACAACTTATTCCCACTATTTCACATTTTCATGTATTTATCAAGTTAGGAAAGATTACTGATCAATATTTGGTGTACTACTTGATGCTAGAGATGTCAATCTTCAAGACAACTCCCTACCCGACTCAAATCTGACACAAAAGAATTTGGGTAGAACTATACCAGTTTGTGAAACTAACGAGTCAAGTCGTAGGTACAAACACGATAAAAAAAATGGGTCCACCAATTTAAGGAGTATATTGAACATACAAGTAATAGTTTTAAGCCTGAAGCCAAACAATTCATTAAGGCACATTATGTCAACCTCAATAACAGAAACCTATACAGGTTGCTCAACTACTCAACTAAGTAATTATATTAGAGATATACACATTTTATAATGTACTAACCATTTTAAAAATATACACACCGTCCACCCAAATTGAGAACCCCATTTATGAAAGCCATTCATTTTAAGAAATTTGCCAATTTCCTAATTAACCTCCCAACTTGCAATAACAATACTATTGTTGAAGAACGTTAGGTTTAACCACTTTCATAAAGGAAAATTTGGAAAATCATGTATTTTTTTGTTATTTTAAAAAAAGGGGATTCTACTTTTGGGAGAGGGAGTATAATTTAATAAAGGCATGTTCGCGTCAGGAATCATCTTCAAGTTTTGGGTGTGCCAGTTCTACGTAACTAGTTTACTAAAAGGCTACTTAGTAGGAGTACCAATAAAGACTTTGCTCATTAGTGAAACACAAGATAAAATTGGAAGTCTATATAGTTAACAAGAATTATGGAACGGAAGCACTGAAATTGCCAGTCAGACAAACCAAAGAATAAAGTAAAAAGATGAAAACATTACAAACCTATAATTTCTTCGCGGAATTCTCAAGTAAGAAAGAGAGAATTTGTTTTTCAAAGAACAGTAGAAAACGCTTTTACATTCTTTGTTTGCACCTCTTTGTTCTGTCGCCCCCCCCCCCCCCCCCCTCCCCCCCTCCTTCCAAAAAAAAAGGTTTGAAAATATTGTAAGGCCCACTTCATTTATTACGTGTAATCTCATCAACTTTCAATCTTTCATAGCAAACCTAGATCAGAAATTCTCCACAATATTAATACCCATGTCTTTTGCTGAGGTTCCCTTTTAAATTCCTCTTTCTTTGTGTTTGATTTTCTAAGATTCCCCCCCCCCCCCCCCCCTCCTAAATACTCCATTTTATTTGATTTTGCGCTCATAGATACTTCATTTTCTTTCTCAGGAGCTATAGCTGGGGCTTTGGGTTGAGCAAATTAGTGGAAAGGCTCGAGCATTATCAGGTGATTTCGAATGATCACCCATTTTAAAATGTTTGAGGTTCACTTTATTGTTGTAATTTACTAGGTTTGATTCTTGAGATTAGTGGGTATTAATTTTGGTTAAATTATCATTTTCTTGTGATAATTTACTTGGTTTTGATTCTTGAAATTAGTGGGTATGCACTTTTGGTATGTGAATATTTGATGTTTACAAGTTTTTTGTTGTTGATAATTTGTGTAAATTGCTTGCTTTTGGCCCCAGTTCAACATCTTTTATCCTTTTTATTAATTATTTATTGTTTTGGTGAGAACAAGTATATTTCTAATTTGTCATCAGAGTAATTGAATTTTTTATTTTTTGTTTTAGAATCATGGGAAAATCACATACTATTGATTCATTTTTCAAAAGAACAAACAAATCATGTTGACAAATTTCTGCTTACCCTGAGCCTAATGTTCAAACATCTCTGCCTACCCCTGAACAAGAACAACGTTCTCTAAAATCACCGAGAATTGAAGGGAAAGAATGGGATATTAATTATTTGGAGCGTGATCCTGGAAAATGTATCGAAATATGAAAATGTTGTGGTGATCTACTTGATGAAATTTGACGAGCTTACATCAATCACGGTCTATATCAATGCATTCTTCCCGAGTACCCTTTTTCTAGATCTGAAAAGCATCCTCACCGCTTTCAATCATCATGGTTCAAGATATTTCCATCTTGGTTGAAAAGCATTCTCGCCGCTTTCAATCATCATGGTTCAAGATATTTCCTCGTATACATCATCCCAAGTCCAGAAAGAGATTTTACTTGTTTACTCAATGAAAATCATAAAGGCAATTTGTGAGGAGATTGGTGATGCAAAATTTTGTATTCTTGTTAACGAAGCTCGAGACCAGTCAAAAAGGGAGCAAAAGGCTATTGTTATTAAATTTGTTGACAAAGATGGTTTTATTCGGGAGCGTTTTTTTGGTCTCATACATGTATCAGATACAAAGGCGTTAACTCTAAAAAAATGAGATATTTTCTACTCTTTCCCGTTATGATCTTGACTTTCACAATATTCGAGGTCAAGGATATGATGGAGAAAGTAATATGCGAGGTGAATGGAAAGGGTTACAAGCTCTAGTGGCTAATGAATGTCTATATGCTTATTATGTCCATTGTTTTGCTCATCGTTTGCAATTGACATTAGTTGCAACATCCAGAGAAGTTACTTTTGTACATCAATTTTTTTCAAAATTGAGTTTTATTGTAAATATTGTGGGCGCTTCTTGTAAACGTAACGATGAATTGAAAGCTGTCCAATCTTCCGATATTGCTCATCTGATTTCCATTGAAGAGCTTGAGACTGGGACAAGAATGAATCAGATTGATACTTTACAAAGGGCTGGAGATACACGATGGGGTTCTCACTTAAGGTCTCTTTCTAGCTTGATAAAAATGTTTAGCGCAACTTGTCAAGTTTTATTGAACATCATCGATGATGAAACTTGGGATCATATGCTTTCTCAAGCTTTGAAGCGAAAGTCTCAAGATATTTTAATTGCTATGCACCTTGTGAAAACCACAAAGAAACTTATTCAGAAGTTGAGAGATGATGAATGTGATACTTTCATAGTGAATATGAAGTCTTTTTGTGAACGACATACAATAGATGTCCCAGATTTAGATGCTTTATATGTTGAGAGAAGAGGTCGAGCTCGAAATCAACAAGATAAAGTTACAGTGATTGAGCATTATCGGATTGATATATTTGTAGCTATAATAGACTCTCAGTTGCAAGAGCTAAACAATAGGTTTAGTGAGTATGCGGTGAAGTTACTTGTTCTCAACTCTATATTGGATTCTCAAAATCAGCATACATCTTTCAGTATTGATGATATTTGTAAGTTTGTGGATGAATTTTACCCCAAAGACTTCATAGAGCATGAGAAAAAGGACTCAAGGATACAATTGCAACATTACGAGTTTGATGTACTCCAACATCAAGAATTTCAAAAGTTATCCACTATTTCATATCTCTGTCAATGGTTGATGAAAACTAGAAAGTTAACAATCTATCCACTAATCGATAGACTGATCAGGCTTGTTTTAACTCTTCCAATTTCTACTGCAACTACAGAATGTGCATTTTCAGCTATGAGTTATGTCAAATCAGAACTTCAAAACAAGATGGAGAATGAATATCTTAAAAATTCTCTTATTGTCTACATTGAAAAAGAAATTGCGAAACAGTTACATAATCAACCATAGATGAATTTCGTGATTTGAAAGAACGTTAGGTGCAATTCTGATGAAACTTTGATATGTTCAAAAAGACTTTTTCTTGCTATTTTTTGTTGTCTTTGTCAAAAAAAATTCTATTACTACATTATCTTTATTTTAGTAAAAACATGTTTTGTAATGGTGGAACTTTACTTTTTAGTGATGAATATATATTATGTTGTTAAATCTTCCCCCCCCCCCCCCCCCCCCACCCCAATCAAATCCTGGTTTCGTCCCTGCCAGTTTGAACATCGGCCAATACCGATGCTACTGGCTGCTATCCACCAGAGTTCAAGCCAGGTATGAGACGGTACCAGGTGAAAAAAATGTAAAGAAAAGGAAAATTATTTGGTTCTCACCAAGACTTAGAATACAAGACTTGTGTAATTTGTGATTAGGTTAATGTGTAATGAATAATAGCTCTTGGAAATTTGCTCCATCCTAGTAGATAATCCATGTCAGATCTCATAACTATATTTCCAACTGCCATATATAGAGGGGTGGAAGTATGCAGCATGGAAAAAAAACATACAAAATTCCTAGTGTAACATGCAGCTTGTAGTACAATTGTGCACAGGACATAAAAATTTGAAAGGCTCACCTCATGATAAATTTGAGATACAAGAGGACTGTCTTTAAGGTCAAGGTTTGGGATCAAATATTTAATCGCATCTGCTCGCTGAAGATTCTCTAAGCAGTGTGGGTCAGTTGAAAGATGATTAATGCACTTCAACAACTATAAAATAATAAAAACAAGGGGAAAATGAGAATCATAATTTAATAAAGCTTAAACACAAAATTAACAAATAAAGTTACAGTTAAGAAATGAAGTTATTCTGTACCTTCAAAAGAATAGCGGGTTCTGTCTTATTGAACATCTGAAAAAGACGATTGAGTAGGCTTTGACTACACATGTAGGACTTTACAGTTGTGTCTGATACAGCAAACTCAAGTAGGAGGTCTGCCACCTTTTCTAGGTATTCCTGGGCAACATCAGCGTTCCAAGGTGAAACCGTATGGGAAAGTAATCCAGATGATGTTGCACTCCCTGCTCTAGCATTTAGAACTCCAGAACCAGATAGTACACCAGATGCTGTCTGAGATGCAATTCCAGATGTGGAAGCAGCTCCCTCATTAGATGGCGTTGGTCCGACCTTCTTATTTGCAATTTTTAGTGAGCTTTGAGGCATCGATTCTGAGTTTGCATTTTCTCTTCCACGCCCAGAAACCTCTGGGAAATTATATCCTTGTCAGAAAAATCAAATAACATTTAAAACTGAAAAAAGCACCTCTGATGATACAAATATGACACAGCAGCAGAAAACTTGATTCCTGGAAATAAAGATACAGGAGCGAGACTGAATAATAGATGCAAGGTTACAGCATTCTGGAAGATATTAACAATCTGATACTATAAAATTAAAATCCGATTAGCATATTAACATAAGAGAGAGAAACCAAAAACTATAATACACACCAGCAAATTCAGCCATCAAGAAATCGAGTCCATTTGTTTTCTTCTCATTAGATGATTGTAAAAGTGGCAGTATACTTTCATGCTTTTCCAGCCCAGTGAGATGACGGACATACTCAAGTTGACCAGAGACGTGTCGAGAAGGGGGTTCCTTATCCAACAAACTAAGAAGAGGTCGAACATTTTCCTGCTGAGTTGTAGCAGAAAGTCCATTGGAAGAGCCATCTGTCAATTTTGGAGGCCTGTCTGTGGAAATTCTGTGTGCAGTAGTACCTCGTTGCTGTCGAAGATCAAATTCAGCTCGCGAAGGATCAAGTTTGTCCAAAGAGCTTACATCCAGTGACCTAAAAGCGACTGGAGGTTCTATAGAGGACGTACTTGACTGAGGTCTATCAGCATCAAGAGGAAAAAATCTTGAATCGGATGAATGAGAAACTGAAGCACGTGAAGATTCATGAATTCCAGATGACAATGGATTTTCATTTACGCGTTGCTTAACCTTAGGATAATCAGGAAGATCAAATCCGAAAGGTGGTGCCTCACTTTGAACAAAAGCAGGATTGCCAGGATCCAATTGACCAGACCGTCGTAAAATCAAGCCATCAACTGGAAAACCACCTCCACCAGATACGGAGGCTAGACGAGTCGCCTCATTCAAGCTATAAAGAGTGTTGATGAGCCTAAATAATATTCCATTCTTTGCAGCTATACGACAAAAATCATTCCTAGGGGTTAATCGTTGAAGCTTGAATACCTGCCACATTCCATCAATTGCCAGATGAACCATTTCCCTGCATATCATTAAGATTTGTATTATGACCAGAACAATTACTGGTACAAAGATAAATAATCAATGTGTAACCGACTGAAGCACGAGCACCTCAAAAATGCATATACAGTTTGTGAAGCAAATGACTTATGAAACAAAATGAAAGCAAAACATGCCAACAAAACATAACAGTGCATATTTCCTTTTTTATCTCTGTCGATTTTCTTCCTGCCTTTAATTTATAAGGAATAAATTACGCTGAATGGGAAGTGTTCAATTGGAACATGAAAGCTAGACTAAATTGGTCCTATTTACTCTTCAGAGCATGGTAGAAAAGGGAAGCAATTTAATGATCATTCATTGTTAATAAAGTTAATAAATAATTTTTTTATATTAATTCTCTCGTTTCTTAAAAAAAGGGACTTTGATTTAAACTAGTACACCTATTGTGATTCCTTATACAGGAGTAAAAATAGGACAAGCATCCAGATGAGCACCAGGTGGCTAAGAGCCGACATCGAGGTGCCAAACCTTAACGTCCTTTTTTAAAGGGCTTCTAGTGTGGGCAGGTAGGGGAGCTACTGTCCAAACATTACTTCTTACTTCCTTTTCTACATCTCAAACTAACAGAATGTTGAGCACCAATCTTATCATCTATGTACTCCCTCCGTTCCAAAATATAACAGAAACTTACCAAAAATGGAAAAAATAATGACATAGCTTATCCTCTTGAGAAATGAGACATTCACTTGAATAACATGGCCTTCAAAAGTCATTTCTAACACATATTAAAGGACCAGTGATCTTCCATGTGTCCATCACGTATATGAGGTCTATCCACTTCGTCAGTCTGATGACATTCTTTACCGTGAAGTAACGTCTCTCTTTAATTTGTAACATACGTCGCCCATTCGAGATATTTCAGCTTTAGCCAACTCTTTCAAAGCAGTATAAAGGCCAAAGTACTGGCAAGGTCAATGAAGACCCTATGATCATTCGTTTGTGTGATGAATGTAATATCTGAAGGGTTTCCTATCCTTATCTTTTCTTTTCTATTTTTTTTTTGTGCATGTGTGTGTGAGGAAAAAGTCGTTTCTAACCAAAATGTTCATTCCAAGAATATTCAATCATTTCAATGCCAAGTGTAGCTTTATGCAAATTATCTAGTTTTTCATATTTATAAACATTACCAAATTCACAATTATCAAAAAAAAAAAACAACCAAATTCTGTTGATTTTGTTTTTACATATATCAGTTTCCAGAACTACCTAAAGAAAACACTGAAACCAGATGGGCCATTTGGCATGTCAAAGTCAAATTGCTTCACTCAGACCACAAAGAACTACCAACCTGTACTTGGCATAATCAGCCTCAAGAAAGCCCACGAGAATAGGTATCCCACGGCAAGCAATAAACATTTGCAAAGTCAAGGAACTGCAAGGAGAAAAGCTTATTAAGTCGATACACATTCCTTATAATCTGAAGTAAAGAGAATTACACCAATGGAAGCATCAGCAGATAATTGTATACCTTGACTGACAAAGCTGCTGCAAGAAAAAAGCTGCTTCCATACGAATCTCTCGAGGACGATCAGATACAGCAAAGCCCATGACCACAGGAATCTGTAATGAAAAATAGCTGTCACTTCAACTGCAAATCAATACTCTACATGTGAAACAAATCGTCTAGATCAGAAGCTATGAAACTGCTAATGCATATTTTTTTAGTAATCCAATATTGGAATGCATCTCATTTACAAATATTGTCCAAACAATCCAAGACTACAAACTGCACTGCCAAAATAGTGCATTAATTTGGAAGGTTGAAGAAATTTGAAATCTATATATACGATGCAAATCCAGGCTGGCCAACTTCTTTTAGACCACATTAGGAAAAATGAAAAATACCAACTCCAAACTGCTGGTCTTATGCCACTCATTTCATTATGTCAAACCTGAGAGGCTGAGAACACAAAATGTACACAAGACTTACGAGGCCAACAAGGCAGGCATTTTCCTGAAGATCAGTGTTATCCTTGATTATATGATTTAGAACTTGAAGCACCGAACATATAACCTGCATTTTAAGAAAGAACAGTCATCCTAAAAGCTGTGAAATTACCATAACAGCTAGGTTATAAGTTAAACATTTGAGAAAGCCTTATAACATACACGAGTTCTTGGAACCTCAAGTAACTCCACTAGAGGGAGCAAACCATGCTGCGTAATGAAAACAAACTTTTGCTCAGGACGTTGATGAAAGAAAGCTGTTAACTTCTGGCAAGCAGATACAATCACATCTTCTGGTACGTCTGGCCTTAGTGACGAAACTAATTTGCTGAATTCAGCGGCCTACATGTATTTAAAAAATTAGCGCACTTAAGTACTATCGAGACGGAAAAATAATTCTTTTGAAATAACAAGTTAATTCAGCTAAATTTTGTGAGGCCTTAGCTCTATCAAGCTAGAACCAAGCTTGGATTCATGTGGTTAGCACTTAGCTATGTTTAAGCTCAGAAAGCTCCCTATCTAATGCTTGGATTTCCATCATCTCATTTCTATTCATATCCAGAAGATGGTTTAAATTGCCAATACAAGTGAGTTACAGACACAAGAAAATTGTTGAAGCTCAAATCTATAGTAAATTTCACACATTAGAAGTGTTCAGTCTCATTTATATTGCAAAGTTGCCTGTAATAGGGCATATTGTTACATTACAAAATGACCATAAAATAGGCGTATATAATCATTTCTATCAGACATGTAGAATCATGGTGTAGTGAGACGGGTCGAGTTCAAACCAGCTGCTAGATAAACAAATTTAGAATAAGCTGAAAATGATCTATTCATGCTCGGTTGCGGCCCTCGTCCAGAGAGTTGTCTCACATCACATACTCGACTAAAACTGAAAAAAGAACCCAAAACCTGGGCAGTTTATATTTAACTGATGAATAACTGGTAGTTATCAATATATCATTCCTGAAACTTAAATTTAAAATGTAATCAATAAACAGAACAAGATAAATGATTAAGTCATAGGGGCAAAACATAAATAATAGGAGTACCTGTAGGTGAAGAAGATTATCTGCAGGCAATTTATCATCAAAGCTCTGATAAGTGAAAACAATAAAAAAAGAAAACTGTCACAGGCAATAATTAAGACATCAAGCAATAAATCAGTAATCTCCCATCTCTTTTAAGGGTAATAAAAGTTCTGAAAAAGAATCAACACAACTGAACCAATTTCATTAAGATATCAAGCTTACCAAACCATCTATATCAATTGCATCTTCCTTCAAAACACCCATCATTATACGAAGTAAATCCCCGCCATTTGTCTGCCCAGACTCATTTTCCATTTGCTTTTTAGCAATTGTAGCCCTTAACCTTGTTGCCAGGTCATTCTTCCCACCATCTGTTGCAAGTGCATGGCCTTGATTCACATTTGAGGAGGATGCAGATGTTGAGGCTTCAGCTGCTTGATCCTCCAAATTTTTTTCCAATGGATGGAATAAGTCTTCCAAGGAAGCATCACCAGGAGTATCACTAAATTTACTCAGCTCATTTCCTCCAGAGGTTATTGATGCCTTCGGAGCCTTCATAATGGCCATTCCAATAAACCATGAGAATGGCATAAAACAATTACAACTTCAACAAGATACAATATTTTGTCTACAACAATAATTATTGTATTATTTTTTTCAAATTCATTAGCGAAAGGAGCAAACATAGTAATGACTGTCTCATTACATTAAAGCCAATAAGTCCTCATCAAAGTAAATTTCATGTCATCTTAGTCACCAAATCCATACCTTCTAAATAGATATCTATAGTCACCTTTTCTTTTTCGATAAGTTATACACACACACACACACACACACACACACACACTTCTGTCAGCCTTTTCCTCTACTTTTCTTTTCAGGGACGGTTATTTTCTTCAACTATAATTCTGGAAGTAGAGGATTGCTCGGTGCAATTGATGCATTCAAGAAAATCTCTAATAAATACAAAGATAAGTAGTTATTATTTTGGTCAAAAAATACTAAATGCTGTCAAAGTACCTTAAGATTATCAGATACCAGCAACCATCAAGGGATCCAAAACAATAAGGGCATAAATTTGTCTTTATTGAACAAAACATGTATATATTATTTGGTAAAACAAAATGCTTTATTTGAAGAAAGCCATATGTGGGTAAAATTATGTAAGGGTTTTGCAGGTAAAGAAAGAAATTTGCACAATATAGTTAACCACAAATATTTTGCTCAGCAAGCAACAATAATAGTGAAACTTTACCTTTCGAGGATTATAATCTTGGCTCTTTGGTGCTGAACTGGATGAACCATATTCAACATGAGAAGAGCTTCCTTTTACTTCAACTTTTCTAGCAACAATGTTTTTCCTTGTTGAATCAGGAGATCCCAGCTCACTGCTAATCAGCACTTTCTCCTTGGCAAGTGAGTGAGATGGTTCATGAAGCTCTGTTGATGTAGCAGCCTCATCTTTGGAAGATAGTCTAACAGAACTAGTTTGAATTGGTGACAACTCATGGAGTGCTAAGGTAGGAACTTGATCAGGAAAAACATCTTCAGGATTATCAGCTCTTTCCTCAACAAGATTACATTTGGAATCCTTGTCCTCACTTGACTTGTCAATATTGGCAGCCTCTCTCGATAACGACTCTGTTTTAGAGTCCTGAAAATCAGAGCAGACAATAAGAACGAAATGTAGAGAAATCAATATAGGGTATATCTACTACAAAAGCATGAATGGCATTGACCAAAGCAACACACAACTGTGAAAGCAGATAAGGTAGGTAAAATTAAAAACAGTTGTTTTGGTAAATGTTTCTGTTGATCTAGCAGTAGGATTTCCCTTCCTTATTTGGCTTCTATCACATAATCAGATAAATGTTATTAATAAAATATACATGTAATTTCCAGGGAAAAGAACAACTTCCAAAGGAGATGATACCAGATCCCCCGTCCCATTTTAGATGTCCCTGTTGAAAGTTCATGCATTTCAAAGGAATGATGAAAAGAGTAAAATATACAACTTTATAACCCACCATCATAATTGAATATTTGAAATTAATGTGTTTATGAGATAGTTTGTAGGACTCTTCATGGACCCCACATTTTAAGCTCATGGATGGATCAGTAAACTACTCATATTAATGATTATATTAGGCAATTATAGCTTGACACATATTAAAAGTACAGAGTACAGAACTAAACAGTTTCAAGTTAGGAGGCAATTACTTTAGCTTTCTTGGCCGAAGGACTTTCAACAGTTCCCCGATCCTCTCCATTTGGTGTCTCAGCATCCACTGAATCAGCTTCCTCTACATTTCTGCAAAAGATAAGAATCTTCAGTTATTAAACAATAGCAAATTTCCAATGAATATGTAGTGTCGCTCATATTGAAGCTCAATGATAGGACACATTCAAATATATTATTGAAAAATTGCTCATAAGATGCAAGTTTCAATTCCTGAAATACAATCCATCTACAACAAGACCATTCACATCGCTATATAAAAAGTCAAATATTGAGACTATAAACACAAATGAGGGAAATTTTAATCATGGAGCAAACAGGGTTATCAAAATAAGGCGATATCAATGAAAATAACACCCAATAATAATCATCATACCAAAACCAAATGGAATGCCATTATTTTTTATTTTGATAAGGAAAAATGGATATATGCAAATCCATTAATTGGAATACCTTTCACAACATGTTTGCGCAAAAATGACGGGAATGAATTCACCAGGACTTTCCATTCCACCGAAAAACTTTTCCCTTCCTCTTCTCACCGTTAATGGGAATTTCCAGCCTAAGGTGGAAAGAAACCCTAAATATTTTGACCCTTTAGGAAGAAAATTCCCAAAATGTCTTTGGGTGAATTCCCACATCGATCTCCCTCTCCATATCTGCAATTCCAAAGCCCGATCAAGGAGAGAGGTGATGGAAGACACAAATCCGGAACAGTTCAGTTCCACTAGAAACCTTAAGCCGATATCGCCAAGTGTTTGTCTTGATCGATAAAAGAGGATAAAATCATCTCATCCAAGCTAAGATGCTTGATTTCGAGGGGAATAAATCACTCGAATATACTGTTTATATATCAAATTTCAATTATGATGGTGGAAATTAGGAAATTTATAATGCGTGTTTATTCACTATAGCTGGAATAACACAAAATATAATAGATTTTTCTTTCATAAATAAAGTATTATAAATGGAAAATAGTGCATAAGTACATATACTGTATGTAGCATGCAGTAAACTACAAAACACGTGGTCATACAAAACAGCTTCACCATATATTCAATAAGAACAAACTGAATCAAATAATTGAGAAATTTAGTAGATTCTAGTCTTCCTTGCCATTTGTTTACATATTATGTTGCATGAAACATTACATGTTTTTATTAAATAATAGTAAGCGTCAATGAAATAAACTTATCACCAAACTCCGTAAATCAATAGAACAGTGAGTAAGAAACCAAGGATTATCTGCAGATTATATGCAAGCAAACTCTTTCAATTCAGCCAAATAAGCAACATAAAGTAAAGAGAGAATGGCACACCTAAAAATGTTCATAATTATGTTGATGATTTTTGGGAGAGAGAGAGAGAGAGAGAGAGAGGGCAAGGTTCATAATGTCTACCTCAATGTTCCACTATGCCGAAGGGAAGACTGTAAGACACGCCTTGAGTTTTGTATCCAAGGGTGCGAAAGCAATGTCTTCGCATCAGACCTCTGACTAGCATCCTGAAACATACTTCTTGATGTGAATAGAAGCAAAAGAGAATTCACAGATTGGTAACTTAACTTTTTCCAACTGGATTAGAGACTAGGATAAATGAATAGCATGCTCCTTATGTGGCATGGTTAAATGTGGACTCCAAATATCAGGCCCTACAAAATTGCTTGTCTGAGTTGTCAATTTATACACATCTAATTTTTCAGAGCATGCAAAAACTATTTGTCTTGCCCAAATCCAACAAAGACGAGGTGTTTACGGTAATACTAAAGTCAAGGATTAACTATTTCACTCTCTATCAGTTGTAGGAGTAACATTAACTACGCATGCAAGCACATAAGAAATAGACAACACAAAGTACTTAATAATTCTGAGGCATCAACATAATGTTTAGAGATCACAAGACTTACCAACTCCATTTCCTACTGAATCAATTCGATACTATTTTCCGCAGAGAAGAGACAGATCCAGAGAGAGAGAGAGAGAGAGAGAGCTCTGTTAAAGTAGTTTCCCCCTTTCTCCTAACTAGATTTTTCGTATTCAATTTTTTCAGCTCTTTTCATTTTCCTTCGGTTCTCAGGAGGAGATCTCCTCCTTATTCAAAAAGAAATAAGAAGAAAATTCACCATAGGATAATGAAAGGCAGGAGGGGAAACGTCCATACGAAACTTGTATATGAGTAAAGTGAAAATACAATTTAAATAACTTATGGAATTGTGACAATAGTATCATGAACCCAATATTTAATATTTTATCCACCTAACCTTTTTAAAGCACTGACGCAGAAAATCTGTTATGGCAGGAGATAGGCCATCTGGTATTGGAGGATGCTCATCCTGAAAGAACAAGAAATTAATTCCAGTAACTCTTGTAATCCAGCTGCAAGAAAATTAATATAGTTGTAATAATAATCTCAAGGAACGCCTATAATTTCAATGAATTATTAAATAAACTTTAAGATAACATCCATTACAATAAACTTCAGCTATGTAACCATAAATCCCCAGTGCACAAAATTAGTATTGCTTCCTCATCACAAGAACAGACTATAAAAATGATAATAAAGAACCTGCACAATCCGAAAGAGAGCTGGCATGGGCTGGAGATCATAGTATGGAGGTACACATGTAAGAAGTTCAATCACAGTGCATCCAACACTCCATATGTCAGATGCGGCACAAACTCCAGACATTTCAATCACCTGAAATATAAGCTATACTAGTTATATGGGTTCTAATATACACCTTCAATATTGCATTACAATAAAATAGAAACTGAGTTTATGCATTCGAACCACATTACGGATAATATTCTACTTCACAATATGCAGTTGTGGTAAATAACCCTAATAGATCGTGAGAGTACAAGCACCGTGCAATACTGTATCCATTTGTATAGATATATTTGCTTGATTGCAGAAGTCTTTTCATATGTTGGCTTGAGGATCACATCAATGTTCGGCTGATCAGATCTTCTAACTTCAAAGATTCCTTACTAGCTTGAATAAAGATAAGATAATGGGAACTAAGCATTTATCACTTGGAACCTTCCTTGCCAACACGTCTTTTCTTGAAAAGCGGAAAAAGAAAGAGTGAAAATAGGAGCTAAAAGCAAGTGTGCTCCTATTATAAGATAATATGATATGAATCCCACTTTTGGTTGTTCTATACGCTACCACTTGTTGATGGTCACTCGATAGCTTTCTTTGTTTTCCGTACTGTCATATAATTTATTATTTGTGTCGAGAAGATGTTTGGTTAATTTACTAAAATTTTTAGGTCTTATAAAATACTACATGAGAGCACCACAGTCTTTTCGGCATGGAATACTTAACTTACCTTTAGGTGCTTATTTTGCCTTGGCATAAAAGGAACTCATTTCCTGATAATCAGTTCAGTTTGTTCTAAATCATTTATTTAAAAGAATCTCACGTTGATAAGGGTAAGCTTCTGAGAGAAAGGAAGCCTAAACATACAAAATGCCTAGAAATAATAATACTGATGATATTGGGCTGCATCTCCAAAGCGTATCAACAGACAATGATGACGAAGAAATAGCAAGATTTGCAACAGCTCGTACGATGGGTAAAATGACATGTGGATACAAATTCTTCTAATAATATACTCCCTCCGTTCCAAATTATAAGATCAATATTGACTTTTGAAAAGTCAATTTTAAACATTTTCAAGCTCAAAATTGAGATGAATTCATTTAATTTAAGTCTATACAATTATGAATATTATAAACTACTTAAAAAGTACTACTAGTTATAAAATTTATAGTTTTGAAAACTTAACTGAATCATGTCAATTTTAAATTTGAAAATGTCTCAAATTGACTTTTAAAAAGTCAATATTGATCTTATAATTTGAAACGGAGGGAGTAATATATAATGTTCATATATTCTCAACAAGATGAAGATAGATGATAGCAAAAACTTTGTAGATACATACAATAATATTTAATACTACTGAATCATCTTCACATGAAAGGAAAGAAAAATATATCTCACTGTGCAAACTTCAAAATACCTTCAGATAAAACTGCCAAACAAGAAGCCTAATGGATTTAGATTATGCAGTTATATCCATATTCCTTAAGCATAATAATAGTAAAATCAACTACAGGAGTAGGTCGGGAAGACGAATTAACTTTTGAACCGAATACTGGTGATAAAGGTATGCTATGCAATACAAAAGTACGAGTATACAAGATTCAAGTGTCTTTTATGGTAAAAGATAAACAACCAACTCCAGCACCCCCTCTCCCACAACAAGAGAAGTACCTCAGGGGCCATCCAATATGGTGTCCCAACAACAGAATGTGTATTAACGTCTGCCTCAGTCAATTTCGTTGCAACTCCAAAATCTGCAAGTTTCACAAGACCCTGAATGCATATATTAGCTCGAGAAAGTAATCAGAAGAGCCAGGCCCAGAAAAATAGAGTCAATAGATGAGTAAAATCTATTACAAAATAGGTATTAATAAAAATAATATATTACAAAAATAAAAGTAAAATGGAAACATATGGAGAACCACATGAAACGTCACAGACAATACATATGCAGATCCACCCATAGCCATGCATAGTAGTTATCACCCACTTGTCAACATAACTAAAAGAATCACAATGGCTAATATGAGTATATATTTGTTGTAACAGTACAGATCAAAAAGAACTCGGGATTTAAGAGTACACGTAGTCAATGGAGATAAATTTTCTGAATAAACACATTTACATAAATTTTCTTAGCTTGTAAATTCTAATGTACTTTGGGGAATGCCATGTGCATATATACTAAAATGTGTGTTTCTAAAGTTTGGTTTGTGTTGGAGTGTTTGGAAATTGGAATATGCAGGTATTGACAGAGATTACTTCTAAAACCATTTTCCACTACCCACCTTTGTCATGCCTCCCAGAAGGAGGGGGGGGGGGGGGGGGGGGGGGGTGCAGTAGTGTGATAACAAAGCTTAGTCATTAAATTTATTGAGAAAAGAGGAAAATAGCTACTGAGCTAGTAGAGTAATAAAATAGTTATCTTCATCTCCAGAAGATACAATTATATGCAAAAGTACTTATTATTTTTTAAAAATGCAAAAGTAAGAAATGCTAAACCACTTGTACGACTAGTACACTTGAAATTACATAAAATACAAGAAAGAAATGATAGAGAATCAATATGATTACTCACACAAAGAGCATATCACCCAAGGAAACAAAGATTAGCAGATGAGGGAGGGTGATAGAGAATCTTGAAAATGTCTCATAACATATAAAATTGAACTGGCAACGAATTTCACAAAAGAACTACAGGTAATATACCTCTTTGGTTAACAATATATTTGCACCCTTAATATCTCGATGAATCACTCCTTGTTCATGTAGATAAACTAAACCTTCCAAAACCTGATCACAAGCATAAAGTCATCAAAACAAGATCCAGAACGAAGGCAAAACCTACAAGGTCATTAACAAACCTGAGCAATGTAAACAGCAACCAGTGATTCTGGGAATGGCCCAAACTTATTTGGCTTAATAATGTTTGCAAGTGAACCATTCTCCACATACCTTTGCAAAACAATTAGTAATAATCAAAACAAGGGGAAAAAACTTGGCAATCAAAACTGAAGCATACCAAACCTGACCTTGGGTTCTCTTTCATTTCACCATTACATAGGATTCGAAAAATACATAGTTCTAGCATACTTACTCAAGAATTATGTGAAGATGACTCTTTGTCTTTGAAGATCCAAGATATTTCACAATGTTTTTGTGTTTCAGATTCTGTAACAGATAAAGAAAAAAGAATGTTAAGTAACCAACTCATCTAAAAGCTTAAGCGTGTAGATGGAGGGTCCAACAATGTATATCATGATAACACTCCCTTTCAAATGCAACTTTATAGAGAAAGAAGAAATTAAAGTGCATTTGCACTGCTAAATTAATTTTAAAGGCAACGTGTGGTTGGGAAGATTTGAACGCAAGACCTTGCACAACTAGAGCTCTGATACCATGTTAAGTAACTAACTCATCTAAAAGCTTAAGCTTGTAGATGGAGGGCCCAACAATGTATATCATGCTAACAAAGAATAATGCCTTACGTTACAGAGTATAATGCAAATACACCTCTTCCTTTTTTTGATAAATATAATGCGAACACACATTGTTATATCCATTTTTATGGTTCCAAAAGTAGAAATTCAACTCAAGCAGTGCATGTATAACAAAAGAAAGTCAAACTGATCTGCATCCAATCTAAAACAGTCTAGACCTTTTTTTATAGTTAAAATGGAGTTCCTTATCTGTAACTCCAGAACAGATGATTTCCTCAGGTGTCGGAGTGGGGAAAAAATCTAGATTTTAAGAACCACAATATACTATCGTGAATATAAAATTTGGAACTCTTTAGTGAGCCAATCTAAATTTCATAGAATTGATGTAAACTGTAAGAGCATTTAAATGTAAAAGAACAAAACTCACCTTGAGCAAATCAATTTCTTGCTGATACATTCATGCATCCCGCCAACGACGCAACAAAAGAAAACAACAACTGGTCAGTCAAATTAAAAAGGAACAACCCATGCTGTAATAAAAAAAGTACATTTATGAAGCTAAAATTTTAAGAGTTGGCACCAAAATTTGACTAAGGTGCAAAACAATTGCATCCTTACTTGATCATACAAATGGGCACATGACATAACACATCAGCTAATAAATTTAAAATATAATGTAGTGTTTAGATTGAAGGAATGAAATGTTGCATAAATAATACATGGATGCAATAATGTAATGGAGAAGGGAGTGAAATAATTTTTAACATTCCAGCTGCATGTTTGGTTGGATTCAACACTTTATAAGTTGTTGATTGCAAAAGAGACACATGAGATAAGATAAGATAAAATGAAGTTTCAGATAATTTCACAAGTTAAAAGGGATACATTGTTAAAAAGGATATAATGTGATGTAGCAAAGCAGATAAAAAGTAAAGAATCAATAGAAATATAAGAGAATTAGTGGAATAATTAGAAAAAGGGGACGAGAGAGAAATATATATATATATATATATATATATATATATATATGTACATATATATATATATATATAGATAGATAGATAGATAGATAGATAGATCAATAATCAAGCATTCGTTACATCACTAAGCTTTATATAGCAACCATGATACTTAAATCTAAATTAAGAAATTACTAAGATCCCTATATAATGTAAATAAATCCCTAGTAATCAAAAAAAAATAGTAAGAAGGAATGACTTTTAATTTAGGACCATGTTGTCTATAATAGGTGTGTGTTTAATCCTTATCATAAAGACATCACTTAAGGAATCAAATCATACAAACAAAGAAAACTAATAGAAGAAAGTGGGAGATAAACTAAAACATGAATTTCCTCTCTTCTTTATTTGCTTATACTCAAACATAAAACAAGCATCAGTAAAAGGAGAGAACAAAGAACTTAGAAAGACAGTGAGAAAAACTATACCATGATAATGTTAAGATCCTCCTGAGCAATATTCTCCAAAGAAACTTGTTTAATTGCAACAAAGTCTCCATTCTCCAAATCTAAACCCTTGTAAACTCGACCATAAGCTCCTTTCCCGATCTCATCACCAAGCATCTAATATAGAAATGCCACATTTAAAACCGAACAACTATATTCAACAAAATCCATTCCCATAAAATTCAAATACACGAAATTAACCACATTAGAGACTCATATTAAACCAAGATCATCAAAAATAATTTTGAACGAGATTATGAGAGATATTCCCTTGAGTATAGCTTTATTACAAAGGTATTGTTAGGTTGGTATATGGTTCCACCCTGTTGGTGGCTATTTATAATAAATGTAATATAAAAATGTTGTTAGGTATGTATACGGGTTCTGCCCCTTTGGGGCTGTTGATAATAAATTATTTTTGCTTATCGAAAAAACTAAAAAATCTTCAGCAATAAAATAAATGTTAAGGGGTTGCATTACTGCTATTTCCATGAGACTTTTTAATAGTTCCAAAAGGTCTCTTACATGAATTAGTAAATGAAGTTTGTGGAACTAATAGAAGTGCTTGTCGAAATAACAATTCCCCTTGCAGTAAATCAAAGCTTCGCTTGTGATTGGGGATGTTATTCTCAGCAAAAAGGTGAATATTGAATTGAACAAGAAGTCAACTATTTTTCACCTCCTTTTCTAAATCCTTATTTTAGAACTACTAGTGTTCAACTGTATAAGGCCTCTGCAAGTAATGATCACTACAAGTGTTGTGTGTAGACTAACTACATACCGAATACTCCCTCCGTCCCCAAAAAGATGAGTAAAGTACAATTTGCACACGTATTAAGAAAAGTAAAAGTTGAGAAAAGAGAGTAAAAAAATTTCAAATTTATCCTTAGTAGTCCTATAAGATTATATAAATTGATGAGTACTTTTATTTTTTAATACTAATGGACCCTACTAAATGACATATTTACCATTCACTTTATGTTCTTTATCTCATCATTTTTTGAGGGAGGGGGGGGGGGGGAATGTACCTTTAGTCATCCTTTTTGAGGACGGAGGGAGTAAATGATGTGGTACGAAAGAAACTCAAGAAATTTTTCATTAATTTTGTATTGCTATTTAGGAATAAATATTAGATTATTAATGCAATTATTTAGTAGGATATTCTAAAAGATTTAATTATAATAGTAGATTTTAATTAGGAGAGTTTTATTATAGTAGTAGATTTTAGTTAGGAGATTGTTTGTTTTTTAAATTATGATTTTTACTTAGTCCCCAAGTATTGATTTTTTTATTTAAGCATTGAAATATCTCATTATTTTTCAGATTATGAAATATGAATTGAGTTGAAATTAAAACTTTGTACTTGTGTGTGTTTCTTTACCGATTTTATCGGGAATAGGTATTTTATTCATTCTTTTCACCTTATCCTACATCAATGACATTATGTGCATAAGTTAAGTTGTGATGAAGTGGTTACGAGGCATGTTGATGGATATGGCAAAATGCGCAAGGCATATAGGTTTCCTGCACCATGATTTGGAATGATAGAACCCAATTTGTGGAACGCACAGGCAATAAGAATTCCATGGTAACATAGAGTCATGCTTAGCTTTTCTCAACATTTATTGCAAGGAGTTATGGTTTTGCTTGTCTCCAAAATGGAATTGCTAACAGAATTTATACTGATCTAGAATGATGTGCAGTGGTATCTAACAGATTAACAATGATGTAACAGTGGTATCTAACAGATTAAAACTGATCTGACAGTGGTATGTGACAGACTAAAGCTTCTTTACAATCCTTTTACTTAAAACATATGGAGTCCTAGTTACCCACACAGCCACACCATCTTGTGTAGAATTTTTTAAAGCTCTAATCTTTCTAAGGCATTTCTTATCCCAAATTCTCTATCCTATCAAAATACCATAGAACAATAAATAAATAAAAAATAAATAAATAAGTTGCATAAACTACACTATCCAAAACTAAAGAAAATAGTACATGCAAATAATTTATTTTTTTTCTGAAAAAACAAATGTAGTCTGCCCAAAAACACAGAACTTTATTCAAATTCACCACCCTGAATCAGCAAAACCGCAAAACTTCTAAACTAACTGCATTTTCTCAGTAACCAAACTGAAAAGAAAAACACAAACTAATCCGACTAACTTGCTGGCAATATAATAAGAATTAAAAACGCAAGTACCCAAAACACCCGTATAATGAAGAAAACCCTAAGACTCCTTTGCTAGTTAAAAAAATTATTAAAACAGATACAATTCAGTGAATTCAGCAGCTTTTATAGTCCCATTACTTTTCCTTTCTCTTCATGGTTCATAAATTAAAATTGAAGGTGCCAAGTAATAACGGGCAATATAATTCTTACATATTTGTTGTCGAGGGTCTTTGATTTGTGGACAGCGGTAGACGTCGATTGGCGGGACATTTTCTCTCTCTGTTACTCACCCGAAACCCTATAATACTTTCATTGTGACAGGTGAAAGGAGGAGAATAAGTATCGAAAATTTGACGGTTAATTTCATAGAAATATATAGAAAGGTCGGCATGGAGCGGCCGGAAGGGGAAAGTTCCCGCGGGTGTGTATGTGGGGCCCAGTTTTGGAGGCTCCGATTCGCGACGGAGACCAGTGTGTAAGTCTCACGTGCCGGTTCGACCTATGTTGGAATCCGCGAGTACTCTTATTATTCAGATGGCTTGGATGTTTGAATTTTATCTTTTTTAAGACATAAGTCATCAAATAAATAATTCATTTTTGAATTTGAAAATAAAATTCAGCTTTATATTTGAAAAATGATATTTACTATTTACAACCCATTGTGCCATTTTTTTTTATTTTAAAAATAGTACTTATAATTATGTATTGTATGATTTTTACTAAAATTTTGAGTGTCAATGGAAATAATATTCTTTACTTATAAATTAGTCTAACAGTAATTATGAAAATTTTATTTTATATTGGTATAATTGTTATTGTAACACTCATTTTAGGAAATTATGGACTAATAATTAAGTTGAGATCATAAATTATTGTCTTGCGATTTAGTTTTTGATGGAATAAAAAGTGTAATTCATACCTAAAATAACAATAATAAATATAAATAATAG
Source organism: Hedera helix (assembly GCA_947179155.2). Classification (NCBI taxonomy): domain Eukaryota; kingdom Viridiplantae; phylum Streptophyta; class Magnoliopsida; order Apiales; family Araliaceae; genus Hedera; species Hedera helix. Next base: position 37,875,488 of record OX359282.1, on the reverse strand, counting down.
AAAATAAGATTAATTACCATTTATTAAGTTGATCAATCCAAATTGTAATTGACGTAAAGTTTTTAACATAAGAAAATTTGTTGACATGCTATTAAATAAGGGCTCATTTCGATATCTTGTATTTTAAATTTATGAACAAAAGTCAACATAAGAAAATAGTTTTTTATGCATTTTTGAAAATATGTTTTTAACATTTACAATTGTTTAAAAAACTAAAAATCAACAGGGTCAAATTTAATAAGCATCACGTGTTTCAAGTTTTATTTAGTTTCTCCCTTAATATATTCAATATGTTAATTTTAAATTTAAAAATAAAAATAAAAAACATCTATTTAATCACAATTGAGGGACAGAGAGAATTTAACCTATACAATTTGACAATTATTTTAATCAAAGTATTCTAAAACCAAAAAATATTTTAAAAAATAGAGTAACAACTCATTATTCTAGAGGGTGAGTTTTTAATAAAATATTTGTCGAAACACTTATAAGTATGTTCCTTTATTTAGTTTTTTTTTATCTGTATATAACTTGTAAAATCTCGGATCAGAGTTGATAGTTTAGCTGTAAATGTCTTATAACTTTACTTTGCAAGATCTCAATAATAAGGGTTTTTTTTTAATTTTAAATAAATTGTTATGAAGTCCTGATAAAGAAATCTTCAAGTAATAATATTTTTTATCCTAAAACTCTTCACATATTAGTATATTCTAAATATTTTGGGAAGATTTTATCCACGTAAATAAGTATTATTGCAAATTAGTTCAAAGAAAGACTGCAGTCCAAAGTGAAATTGAGAAATCTCAAGTAGTCGCGTTGAATCAGTCCACCACTTTCTCAAAGAGAAAGGAGAGAGAGCTCGGAGAATAATAAATAAAAAAATAGAAAGTATTGGGATTTCTGTGAATGAATGAATGACAAACCCAGATGCTGCTTATCCCAATTCATCATCATGCTCGTCGACGACGACACTGTTATTAATCCTGGCTCTTCTCATTCTATCGTTATCGGGATCAATCCTGGCCGTTGATTCTGAATCCGAAGGTAGCAGAGAAGTGGAATGGCAGATCCTAACTAAACTCAATTTCTCTACGCAGATCGGACTCCACCCTCACATCCTACTTTTAGTCACCGTTCCATGTAATTCTCTTTCTATATCTCTCTATTATAATTGTGGTTACTGATGAATTTTAATAAGAAACAATTAATAATCAGTAATTCATGGGCAGGACAATTAACTGAATGTTTTTTCTGAAAAGGGTACTTGTAAAAGTGAGAAAGATTGGACCTTTATAAGGGTTTGGTTTTGATCAGAGTTAAGATCAAGTTAAAGTAACTTAACTCTGATCAGTACTATTTGCATAGCTACATCGTCTGTTTGCTTTCTGCATTTGAGGTTATCTTTTTGAAAATATGAGTAGGGGGATGGTTTAATGAAAACATGTACAAAGGTTGTCTTGTAAACATGACAGAATTTTTTCTTTGTGGTAAATTTTGTACCATTATTGAATTGCTTTTCAGGATTGATTAATATATATATATTAAATCAAAATGTATATTCCAGGTATTTTAGGATGCTTAATCAGGTTCAAAAGATCGTATCTTGACAAAATCTGATTTTTTTTTAAAGGTGTTTTGTAAGTAATTGGTCATTCATTTTTAGGACAAGTGGGGATCAAACGCATATCCAAACAAAATCCAGGCACGCGTTCAGCTTATTTGTCATTATTCAGCAAATTTTAGATATGGAAATTTATGCATTTTATCCAGAGTATTCAAGCAAGCACAATAGACTGTTTCAAAAATCAGAATAATCCAACATAATAAGTAAACAATAGAAGTGAATCCAAACAGGCTCAATATCAAATAGAGGCTTTACTACATTCACTTATAATTACAATAGTGTAAGGATTTACTACATATTTTTGCTGGCGTGGCTGTACTTTACTTATTTTTGTGTTAGTTGATGCTCAAGTTTGTAAGTTAATGTTTTATCCTTGAAACTTGCACTAATATCAGATATAAAATGCAGGTAAGCATACTTTCCTTAAATCTGATCAGTTTATTCTTTATTACTCAGGGTCTGGTGAGTCTCGAACTCTTATGAAGGAATTAGCTCACATTGTTGATAATAAGAAAGAGAAGTTTGGCACTCTGAAGCTTATGGTTGTTTATAAAAGTAGTGATAAGATGCTGGCAGATGCCCTTGGTGCTACAGGCAGAATAACAGTTTTATACTACCACCAATCTTTGTCTTACAAATATCAAGGTCCACTTCGGGTACAAAATATATTATCTTCTGTTCATTATGTTATGTCGCTTATGCCCGAAGATATTCTCCTCAAATCTCTAACTACACCAGAGAACTTGAAATCATTTATTGAATCAACTGACAAGGCATTACTACTCTTGGAATTTTGTGGATGGACCCCCAGATTGCTGGCCAATGGCAAGAACAATGGGGTGGAAAGTGAATTCGGTATCTTCTTATTGTTCTTCCATTCTAATCATATGAACTCTTAATTTTTTAAAGGAATGAAGAGAAATCGAAACTTATAAACTGTGTGGTTAAAAATGGAATTTTATGGCTCACTCCCCGTTATCTCTCTGATAAAATTCTGGATGGAAAGATTGACGTCCAATTGGCTGCCGTTTTTGAGTTAATGCTACTCTGTTTTCCTATCGTCATATGTAAGCCAAATGTAATGTTGAATATCATATCTTATAGAAATTTTGCAATCTTGAATGATAGGCAATAACACTCAAGGAATTTATTTAAACCCCTAGTTAGTAGATGAACAATTGTGAATTCCTATCTTTTGAACATCCAAAATCCCCCAAGGGAATTACCTTTCCTGATTATTCTTTTTTATTAATACATGATTTCCTTTATTGTATTTGCTATGCCTAGAAAATGAACTTCAAACTGTGTTTATCATCAATATTTAAGCTATATGCTGATGTGTAGTAGCTGGCTTAGACAATGCTTGTAGCTTGTGCGTCTGACATCTGATTTTGATTTCTTACTCCTTTGGTGGTAGCTTTGTTGTATATATGACCACAGACCACTAGAGACCTTGGTAATGTAACTTTTTGGTAATGTAGCTTTTTGTTCTATGAGTAATGAGGAATGAGGCATTTACCAGTTATCACTAGAGATTATATTAGTATCTTTGGATATGAATCGCATGAATTGTCTACGTCAGTCATCATTCTCTACAGAGATCCATGTTCTTTTTTCCCCAATTATTTAATATTGTCTTGCTGTCTTATCCTGATCTTCCTAGCACCATATTATGTTTTTCTAGCAATGCTTTGTTTAGTTTCTCTTTTAAGGCAAGTTTGCTTGTGATTTGAACAGCGGTGAGTGGCGACATACTCTGTGATGCTAACAACTTTATCCTTCCAGAGGGTATTCTTGGTAGAGGCTTCAACCGTGAGACTAATGGAACGTTTGCTGCCGAAGGGAAGAAAAACCAGAAGGTGGATAAATGTTTCTTATTGCATTGTTAAAATGTAAAGAATATAGAATCTTTTGGTAATGTATTTATACATATTTTCTATGAAAGCAGAAAATGGAAAGTGAAAAGATGAACTGTGGCATTGATAGTGGGTCTTGTGGAAATCCTTGGCCTGGAGAATTTTCCCCTATAAATGAGAGTGATTTCTTGGACTCTGATAATGGGGTTTCCTGTAGCTTTGACGAGTTCCAGCGGTTTGAAGCTTTTTTGCCAAAGTTGATGACTGTTGTGAAAGAGTTCTTCCTGCCTCCTGAAAGGCTAAGATTTGGTCTGGTCCGTGAGAGATCTCTGCTTACATTTCTAGGTGTTCAAGATTCTGATCCATGGTTGATGATGCTTTACTTCGCGGGCTGTCCCAGTTGTTCAAAGAATCTCAAAGAAGGGGTTGATATCAAAAGTGCTTTACAGATACAAGCTTCACCTGTTTTAGAGGCATGCTTTCCTGTTATGCTTGTCACTTATCATCTTTTCATTCAATATAATATGAGGTCCCCTTAAACATACATTTGGGTTATCCTTAAAGCCATACAACGTAGTGGTGCCATATGTTGTGGCTCTGTCTATCATGACATTAATTTTGCTTAAACTGACTTGTCCAAAATAGTTAGACATTTGCAAAAAGCATTCTTGCAGCTTAGCAGTTGTTGGAAGATTATAGTGTATAGCTTTTGTCTTGGTAAGTTGGTAGCTCGGATTCTTTGATTGATAAATGCATACTCTTAGATCTTAGAACATTCATGTTTGATGGTGGCCAGTTGACAAGTTACTCTACTTATATACGTGCCTGTGTCTGATATGTGTGACATTATAAAAAGTTTTTAGATGCTTGTGGTCCTTCGTCACAGACCTGTTACTGATATTACTGTTAATATTCCTTTTGACTTCTGCACTGGTAATACACATATGTGATGTATATGTGGTACAACTTTCTAAACAATATGTCAGAGGCACATAGGTGTAGGTATTGGTCTAGGTGTCGTATTCATAGACAGTGTTCAGATTGGTATTGGATTTTCTGGTAAGGTTATTACTGAATGAAACTTAAATGCAATGGAATCCAATGGAGACTTGAAAATATTTTGACATCAGTTTGATGGTACTGGATGTTTTATGAACATAAAGCACTTCTAAATTTTGGGTCAACTTTTGACGGTATCAATGATGTCTATTTCTTATATGCAGCTTGAAGGTGATGACAATGATCTTGAGCCTGCTTTACCTGCAAATAAGCCATCAATACTTCTTTTTATTGATAGATCATCTGAGTCGTTGGAAATTAGAAAAAAGAGCAATGAAGCTCTTGGTGCTTTTAGAGAATTAGCGCTGTACCATCGGATGACTGAGCAAACCACTGAAAAGTTTCAAAAATCTTCTCTTGGAACTAATCAGTCACCAACGAGTACATTTGGACACCCTAAATTAGAGATGTCTCCAGTATCTCAGAAGATAACAACACTAAAGGATAAGACGTCTTTCATGATTATGGACAACGGAAAACATGTTACAGTAGATAAAATCGCTTCAGATTTGCAAGGTAATTCTTTGCGTGAGATCCTAACATATCTTCTTCAGCACAGAAAAGAAATCAAAATAAGCTCACTTGCCAAAGATGTAGGCTTTGAACTTTTATCTGATGATTTTGCCATAAAAAAAGCAGAAGATTTACCATCAGAGTTAACAGCAAAACTGCCAATAGAAGATCTTAAAGGCAGTGGTCATTTCAGCGAGAATCAGATACCACATGTGGTTGGTGGTACTGAGGAGGAGCTATCAAAATCCACGCATGCTGAACTTTCTCAAGACGAAGTCAAGAATACTTTTGTTGATTCAAGCAAACTGTTATCTGTTGGTCGTGACCCTGATTATATAGATGAAGAGAAAAATTCGCCAGATTTTGAACCAGGGGAACATCAGCTTCATTTCCCAGGTTTCAGGGGTTCCTTTTTCTTTTCTGATGGTCGGTTGAGGTTACTTAAAGCTCTGGTTCATGTGTCAAAGATCCCGATGGTGGTGATAATTGACCCCCTTTCACAGCAACATTATGTGTTTCCCGAGGAGGAAGTTGTCAGCTATTCTTCACTAAGTAATTTTCTTGATAGGTTTCTTAATGGAAGTCTTCTTCCATATCAACGCTCTGAGTCTGTTATTCGGAGTCCTAGAGAGGCTCCAAGACCACCATTTGTTAATCTGGATTTTCACGAGGTGGACTCTATTCCTCGAGTTACCACCCATACATTTTTGGAGTTGGTTGTTGGCAATCAGTCTGATTTGACAAATATAGGCAATGCTTGGAAGAAAGACGTCTTGGTTCTTTTTAGCAATAACTGGTGTGTATTTTGCCTGAGAATGAAACTGGTTGTTCGTGAAGTACACTTGGCTTTTAAGGGGTATGTGAGGATGCTGAAGGATGGAATTAGGGAAGAGAAATCTTCATTGACTACTGGTAAGTAGTGAAGTACTTTTGTTTAAATCAAAGTGTTAGTTTTCTGTTTGCCTATGTTCCCTTCTCATGTAAATGCATTAGTATTAATTCATCTTTATTTCTATTTTCTTTATAGATTTTCATTAATAATTCCACTCAAATACTCAATCCTCTTAGGAACTATTGGTTGGTTTTATATCAAGATAACAAGTTATTAGCATGCTTACTTATACTACCTCAGTACCTCCAACTTAATTTTTTTTTTTTTAAAATAGGAAAAATCTTATGCTACCTTTATCTTGCAAAGATAGGCCCTTCTTTTTATTTTTAGCACGGACCATAAGACATTCCGAAAAAGTATTTATACATTTTGTTTTTAATTTAATCAGAAATATAATACACAAAATCTGTTAAAAAAAAATACGCACTTACATTATTTGCAACTCTTTTTTAGCGTGTGTGGCATGGACTTTAAGACTTGTCAAAAGTATATTTAGATATTATTGCTTTTGCAGCCTTCATATAACCTTGATATCATGGGCTGTTTTTTCTGATCATATATATGGTGAAAACTCTTAAGATTGGTAAGTTGCGATCTAAGAGAAGAATTATGCCTCTACTTTCTTCATCCATTAAGTAATGGTCTATTTTACCTACTGTGATTGTGAACATTGTTTAAAACCTTTGAATCAAATAACTTTCGATGTCTGTTCATGTATTTGATGGGTGGTTAGATATGTGGCAGATGACTTGAAAAACTCTAATTTGAAGCTTCCGTTGATTTACTTGATGGATTGCACACTGAATGACTGTAGTTTGATCCTAAAAGCATCTACGCAGGTACAGCTTGCAGCTTGTGAAATTCATATCTAATCTCGCTTTGTATAATTTATATAATTTACTTTTTCTATTCTTCTTATGTGCTTGCCTATGCAGAGGGAGCTCTATCCTTCTCTGCTGTTATTTCCAGCAGAAAGGAAGAAAGCTGTCCCTTATGGTGGTGATATGGTGGTATCTGAAATTATAGATTTTATAGCTGATCATGGAAGTAATTCTCAGAGGCTTTTCAGGGAAAACGGTAACTATTCTTGATTCAGTCAATTTTCTTAGGTGTTTGAAACATGTTCTTGTATTTACTATATAAATTTATTTCCTTTGGTAGGTATTTTATGGACTAAAGCTTCACAAGGAGTCAGGAATGACAATTTACATAAAGACGTATCACAAGTTGCAGTTGATGAGGAACTTTCTTCAGCGAAGGATAAATACCATGAGATTGTACCAAAAGACAGGGAGCAGAAAATTAAAATTAGAGACAATCAAATCAGACCTCGAAGATTGAATGGCTCACATGAAACATCCCCTCAAATGATTGCTGGTTCAATACTTGTTGCAACTGACAGGCTTCTAAATTTGCATCCTTTTGGGGGATCTAAAATCCTCATTGTGAATGTGAATCAAAGTACAGGATTTCAAGGTCTGATTATCAACAAGCATATCAGTTGGGACTCACTAGGAAAACTCAATGAAGGGTTGGAACTGCTAAAAGTGGCACCTCTATCTCTTGGGGGGCCTGTCATACTACGAGAAATGCCTCTAGTTGCTTTAACTCGAAAATTTGTTAAAGATCATTGTGTGGGTGTTCTACCAGATATTTACTTTCTTGATCAGTGGGTGACGCTTGATATCATAGAAGGGCTCAAAGTGGGTAACTACTCTATTTCTGACTACTGGTTTTTCTTGGGGTATTCAAGTTGGGATTGGGACCAGCTTTTTGATGAGATTGCTGAAGCTTCCTGGAAAGTAAGCAATGGCGATGCGGAACAGTTAGATTGGCCATGGAGGTGACTTGACCTGACTCCCCCATTACCTAGTTTGTATTTTATACGCTGGAGCTTTGGAGTTCCTCAAACAGGGGTTCTGAAGAGCGGAAAAAGAGAGAATATTTAGAAGATGAGGTTAGTATACAAAGTGATTCCATAGCCACTCTATATCAATTTCTTATGTCACAGAAAATGTACGTGTTTTTACTATTCATTTCATGACTAATTTATAATACAATACAGGGAAATTGATTCAATGATGCATAAAAACCTTTTATAATACAATTACTAGTCGGAGAGATTCCAAAATATCACTTCTCCTTGTATATTAGTAATATTTCTTCTATGAAAAAGAAAAATAAAATAAAATTGGGGCTGCTTCATGGCTCAAATGCTTTCTCATACTTAACAGTGGAAACAACTGAAATGCAAGTATCTCAAATTGAAGTGCCAATATTTTGTTAAATCAAATCAACTTTTGGTGTGAGGTCTCATCTATATTTCCATAAACGAAGCACATTCTAGGTAACAAGAGATGATGATGAGCATTATACATATTTAATTTTAGGTTTTATGAGCATTGGGATTCTGTCCAATACGTAGAACCTTACAACAATCTCTTAATAACTGTAGGTATAAGCCTATACGGATCCACTGACAAAATTGAAATTCCAGACTATTTTCACTAACAAAATTCAATCCCTGAAGGATAAGCTAAGAGATGTTTAAGCTGGGAAATCTTGCATAGCTTAAGAATTGATCAACTGAACAAAAGATGCTAAACTGGCAAATACAACATTATTCTATAATTTAGGACGAAAGATGGGAGACATCATCTTTTTTACATAGCAAAACTGTGGAGTGGATTAATTAACTTATAAAGAAGAGCAAATCTCTAATGATTTTCACCAGTACTTCAACCAACATTAATTTTGTTGCATTTTCTCTTTCAGATCTCCAAGAGGACCATAACCTTTCTCTTTCACCTTCTGTTTGCTACAACTGCAGCTACTAAGGTTAAGATTTGTACCGCATTTGAGACATAAACCTTTGCACGTTGGATCACAGAGTGAATTGATGGTAATTTCAAGGTGCGCCATATCTCTAATGTGCTTTGAAATGTCGATGGCTTTTTCTTCAGGAGGGAAAAAAAGCCGATCTTCCCAATCAATTGAAGCTCCCATCACCTTCCTCTTCCGCTCTACTACTGTTACAATCTCCTAATATAACTCCCATATCTATTATCTCAGGCTCTTCAATAGGTTCTTCAGTTTGTAGAAGTGAGAAGTTGGAGAAGACGCACTCAGCTGCCGGCTGGCCACACCTTCAACGCAATGTAGTTACAGAATTTAGTAAAAGTGTGAAACAATATCACGTCGTAGTGAGCATGCATACTTAAGGAATTCAAAGGCACAACAATGCCATACCAAAAAGAAGCCATTTCGTTTTGTTTTTCCTAGCATTAAATGCTTAATGTTAACTTCCATACTTTAAAAATACAGCACTAGTTTCTTAAACATTGTGTACACACAAATGAAAGGAAGATAATATCATAAAAAATTTATACGGAGTTTTAGCATCTCATACCCATTGCAGATCTTCCTTTCATTTAACAGACATTAGCCTTTCATTGGGCATTCAAATCACACAATTCAAAGCATACCGTGCTCAATTGATAAGTTGGTCTAGCGGGAAACAGAAAAGAAAAGATTGGTAGAATCAGAAACACGAGTTCTTAAACAAATAAAATACCTATTGCAACCGAGTGTAAGAACCGTGCGGATGATCCCATCAAGCCTCAACTTCTGTTTCTTTCTAGTTATGTCAACAGATATCAGAACAGGTGTTCCAAGAGGAAAATCCTTCACAGACATCGTGACACAGTAATCCCATCAGAGAAGCTCAAGACTTTGATACCTCAGTTGAAAGCTTTCCTAAACCCAACCTTTCTAAGGTTGTGCAATACTCCACATGATCCCATGTCGTCAATGCCTTCATCTTCCTGATCACTCCAATCATTGTCAACTCCACTATCCTCGTCAAAAAACTCATTACTGGAGTTCATGCATGCATTCTACAGACACAAACTTGAAGTTTTTTGGTGATTTGTTCTTGAGATTTAAAGTGATGGTTTTGTTAGCCAGACAGAGTTTTTGAGTGTTAAAGCAATGTGTAGAAGTACAGGTCGGATTAGACTGAGCATTTCTATGAAATCTTAAATCATGTACCTTTAACTGGTTAACATGAGAATAATGAAGAATAAAGGATGAAGATAATACAAGAGACATTTTTTCTCTTTCTTAGTCGGAGAGGGTTGGAGTGAAACCCTCTAGAATGGTAAGGTTGGGTCCACATAATAATGCAAAATTTGTGGGATGAGAACTGTAGGGTGTGTGAAGTATCTGTAACTCTGGAACTATATCAAAAGGTCGGTTTAATGAAAAGAGGTCAGGTTGCAAAGAGTAACAACAAATCTGCTAGAATACTGGTCCAATCACTACAATTACACCAAAATATACATTAGAATACCAAAATGAAGCACTACAATTACACCAGCATCATTAAAATTACACCAACATCAGACTAGTCCTTTATGTAAAACACCCAATTAAAAATTAATTAATATAGTCTGCCTTAATAACAAAATCCTCCACCCCACCCCCCAAAAATAAAATAAAACAAATAAATAACTAGGTAGTCTGCAGCACCAATCACATTATGCAAAGTGAGAACATCTCCCTTTCAAGGTTTGGGAGGTGAACATTTTAGCTTGCTTCTGAATCCTTTGTTAAGGAGGTGACCACTACATAGTCAAACACCTAAAGCTATCTTTGGTTACATGGAATCTATGGCTTGAATAAGAATTGACGTATGCTAGTTGAATCTATGGTGTATTTATGGAATTTTAACTTATCAAAGAAAATGGTCATGGCAAGAAGGAACAAGCCCAAAAACTAAAAGAGTAGAGAGGAAAGCCAGTAGCATCAATGGAATGGTATATAAATTTAACAAAAATAATGATGAAAATTCTAAAAGAAAAAAAATAAAACCCAAAGTATATAAAAAGAAAAATATTTCTGGCTAAAGCAAAATACAGGAGATAATAACACCATAGTGAGCTTGTATATGAAGATACATATAGTAAATATGGAGGTTTGAAGCTTAAATGGGAAAAAACTCACTTGACGAAATTCTGAATTTAGAAAGCTAAGAACTTCGAGTCTTTCTGGTCCACTCGTGACTGGGGGAGGGAGCAGCGAGAGAAGAAGATAATGGCACTATAGAGTAGGACGGGTCAAGTCTCAAAGCTTCATCTTTATTCTGAAGTCCAAACCTAACCGAGTTGCTCAGCGAGTGGGGCGGGTTAAATTAAACCTTAATTTCTAGTATATTTGATTAAATTCATACAAATACACGAATAATTAATTAATACATTTATGAAAATAAATTAATTTCTGTATCAAGATGGTTCACAGCCATTATTTTCTCCACCGCACATAATACAATAATTTAGCAACAACACATACCGCTATAGAGTATTATAAATCTATTCCATATACTAAGGTTCTCTTTCCTTAACTATCAACTGCCATCAAGTTTGCAGAAAGTAGTAATACTTTAATTAATGTTAATTTTAAATTAAATTTTGTAGTTTAATGCTAGCGTTAATTAATTTTCTTATTTTTATTTGCAATTTGTGACTTGAGTTAACAATTTTTTTTGGGTTGTTTGTCGTATCTTTTTTTTAAGAGTATTTATCACAGTGATGATATATGAAAATAATCATTAACATGAAAATGTTCTCCTCTCAGTATATCATAAACTAAAAGTCTAAATAAATCGAGTCGAATATTGAGTTGTTCAAATTTGATTCATAAAATTAATTGAGTATGAAATAAAGTTTGATTGAGGCTCGTTTAACTACCGAGTCGGACACGATCTCGAATCGAGCCCGAATAATTTAAATTTTTCGAGGAATATGATCCGAGTATCAATAAGAAAATGTAATTTGAAGAGATTCAAATAATTTATCGAATTTTAAACTTTACTCATATTTAAATCGTTTATTTGTCGAGTTCGGTTCAAACTTTTAGTCGTGCAGAAACTTTTAGTTCGCATAGGTTATATTTCATTTTACAGCCTTACCATAAACCCACTGCAACCCAATCCGACTCATCAGTTGTCATATTAGCATATTCTCCAAATGTTATCCAACCAAATTAGTTAGTAAGATTCAAAATTTGTTAGGATATTGTCCTACATATATATTCATTGTCGTCAGCAGAGAGGCCATCAATGAAATGAGTTTTGTCTTTATTTTGTAAGTTTTTTATTCTTCTTTCCCATCTTCTCTTCTACCTTCTCATCTATCAATGACAATTCTCAAATTCCCTAACTATTTCTATTGTGACAATGAGTACATTGGTAACCACCATGCCTCCTACGGGTTTACTCTGTTGCAACCATGGACACGTTTCGCGCTACTCAAAAGTACAGAAGTGAAGTTTGATTAACATAACTAATAATCAAGATCACAACCTACATAGAATAGATTGTTACATGAGACATTTTAGCAAGAGAAACTAAGAAACAAATAGTTTAGTCCGACTAGTTAAGAAACATTAATAACCAAAAATGTGAAACTACGTTAGATCAACAGAGAAAATAGATATGGAAACAAATCACAAATGAGACTTAAGAAATCCTACACGAGCACTCTCAGGTTAAACTCAAGAATCAATCCACTGGCAAGTCAACTTCAGCATAAGCCGTCTCAAGATGGGCTTGTTCAGCTTCCTGCACCTCCTTCTCTGTCTTCCTACCTTTCTTCGACTTATAGTACACACTCATAAAGGTTCCGACAGCTCCATACTTCTTCCTGCACTGGTCATAAAGCCCAGCATCAAACATCCTCCAGAAGTTCTTCTCACTGAGTTCGGATACAGCATACTGTGGCTGGAACCCATGGTTTTCAATCAACCAGCTCTCCATACGACGCACAGCTTCTGCTCCATCAAACTCCTCACCCCTTAAGACAGGTCCGGGTGCATAGTAGACCCCAACATCTGTGTACATCTGAGCATAATTTGTGTCGCCCTGCCTGCGCTGTAGCTCAAATCCTGGTTCAGGATATATCATTGTTTTAACGGGGAGCTTATACATTCTGTGTGGGCAGAGCCAAAGGGGATATAGCTGTAAAAGCAAAATTTTGTCAGGTGACTATATTAGCACTATACCTTCGGTAATTTTAACACTGAACTTGCCCTGAGAGAACTTAGAAAACAATTGCATAGTAATTTAAAATGACTTCCAAAAGCATTTTCTAGATGGATTTCATTTGGGATTCCCCCCACCCCTTCTCTCTCTCTTTCACTCATTGTTTTTTGAAATTTGAAAGATTTTCCATACTGTCAGTCTTATATGCAATTTAATACTGGATAGTTCTTCAAAACTTGAGAAAGACATGCAGCTTCTAAGAGTTATGTTGCGCATCCTCCTTGAAAACATTGTCTAGATGCCAATTATCCATCAATTTAAAAGGTGAATGCACAAATTATTCAGAAATGAAACAAGACATGAGGCTACAAGTGTGTATATTGTGTGCGAGTCTTTACCTCCATTTCACGGTTGACCCACTCCAGAGCATCTCCAACCTTGTAAAGAGGAACGAGCATATCCTGAATGACATGCATCTCATGGTAATAGTTCCTGATGGCTTCACCTTGAGTAGCCTTCAGCAAAGAAACCTTGGGCGGCATCAACCAACCAAGTGTATACCTGAACCACCATTGATCAGCAAAAGGAAGGATGAGCTTCCCCTCCCAGTACAAACATCTAGTATGCCTGTGGTAATACTCCCTGGTCGGAATGTACTCCACAAACTCGCCTTTCTTAAGTGCCTTCTCTGCATGTTGATAGAACCATGGTTTGAACCACCAACCAACTTCGTTAATCTTATTACCTTTCTTCTTCGCCTCAGTTTTTGAAGCATATCTGCCTGTCATGCAAACACCTTCAGTAGGAGAGTAAATCATAGTTTCTACAAAATCTGGCACCTTTTCATCATTATCCTGATCTCCATCCCTGGGTGAAAAAGAATCAATATATCCCTGTGCAAGATCTTTTAGATTTCCTTTTACAGGTGTGTATGTCAGCTTCATGTATTCCTTAATGGGTATTAACTTGATTTCAGCTGAGACAAGTAGACCAAGTGTCCCTTGAGACCATGGGATAGCATAGAAAAGGTCAGAATATTCATTGTCCTTGGTAACTCTAACTACCTGCCCATCTGCTAGAACAATCTCATAGGCCACAACAGTGTCAGCAAACAGGCCATATTTATGGGAGCTTCCCTCAATTCCATAACCGTTAATAAGGCCACCAACAGTCAGATCATCAAGCTCCGCAACAACAGCAAGAGCAAGATTCATTGGAACAGTGACCCTGGTGATCTGCCCCATATTGACCAGAGGCTCAACTTTGGCAATCATTCTCTGTTGGTCAATTTCGAGGATGTTACGGAAAGCGGAAAGATCAACCTCAAAATGTCGAGCACGCTTGTAGTCAACATTTCGCATTCCAACTGCAATATAAGGTTTCCGCGCTGTGCAGACAAGACCATCCTTTGACGGGTTTCTCTGCTTGAGGCGTTTCACAACTTTCTCGACATTCTCTTCGTGTTCCTTTTGACGCTGCTTGAAGGACTTCCACTCTGATCTGACATCCCCAAGATAGGTAAGGAAGTACAATGTGAAGGAAATGGGAAGTACAACAAAGATAACAATAATCCAGCGGAAGTTGACAAAGTAATCAACCCAGATCTTCTTCCTCTTGGGACGAAGGGGAGCCTCAAGATCTGACATTGTGCGAGACAAAGATGCCTATTTTGCTGCAACACAAAACAGAAAGTAGTGAGCTTACAGAATTTACATTTACTTTGCACTTGAGTTGACATATTTGATAATTCAGAACAGGAAAAGATAATGAAGAACTAAGAAAACACCATTATCATAAGCATTACATTGCACATTCTATCAATGTTAACATAAGATAAATCTAAAGATGCAACTTTAAAAAATATGAGTTATGATCATATATTGAATAACTATGATGTAACATTAGTTGCATTTTACGGTGATGAAAACACCTTAGTTGTTCCAAAGAAGATGAAAACTTTTTCCTGACAAGGTCTTCCTACGAAGATAATAAAGAGAACTAATTTAAAAATGAAGGAAAACAAAACCAGTTGCAAGTGATAACAGCAAGACCAACATTAGGTAGCAAGTAATCATTTGGAAGGAGTGAGGGAGAGCCAATTAGATTATTGCAACAATCTTTTTACATGAACTAATGTTGATCCGTTGTGTCCGGGTCACACTCAAGAAAACAGTTACTATCATGAAGGATAAATTAGGGGGTTCGAGGAAAACCACAGGAATCATTAAGCACCAAGCGAATAATTCAAGTACCATTCATTCTAAGAAGATGTCTTGCTAGTTAAATGCCAACAAATAAAAACAGCCAGAACCAGGCCAAACCCTACTTCAACAGATCCATGGTGGTAACAAACACTATTTCTCCTGGACAAAAACTGACAATTTTCTCCCATACGAATTAGGATCACATAAAATTGCTACACAGGGACAGGGGAAGTGGGAGTTGGAGAAAGGAAAGAACTGGCAAAGTTTTGGACTAACCAATTCGATGGTATAAGATTTCAGTTTCACAACTAGAAAGACCAAATGTGTAGCAGTCACACTCGGCATGACTTGTGATGATTTACTTGGGAATTAAACATTAGATCTAATGTTTTGTTAATTTAAAGATAAATTGCACAGAAGATGACTGCTGAAAGTGACCACACAGAGGATAGGCCTGCTGTTGAGGATTACTCTTAGGAACAAATGATTGTAATCCTGTTAACTAGCAATAGTAACAATTTAATAGCATTGTATTAGTGGATACACGCACACTGTTATGACACCCTGTATCCCAGATTCTCGCAACAAATAAAAATGCTCATCTAAAACATGGAATTAGTCATATATTTTGTTCATTAGGAATACAAATGTATTATGAGTGAACATTCAAGACCTTTTTTCCCTATTTTTTATCTAAGAACATATGACTGGTATAATAAGTAAACTTTCAAAAAAGGTTACAAAATTCAAATCTAAAGAGTGAAGGAGCATAAGTAACCGAATAAGCAGTCATATAACAACATTAACTACATTAAGGACAGATCTCAGTGGATTCACAATTCAACAGATCTGTTATAGGTAAAACCTATTGCAAAAATTACTGCAGCGCATGTCACGCTGTCTGAAAAACAAGCAATATAGATTTAATCTTAAGCAGTAGATCAGTCAAAGTTGAAGTTCACAATGAAGCTCAAAAACAAGCCTTACAAACTCAAATCTAATAAATAAAAAAATGCCAAATCAATGATATTTTTAGTCATCTTTAACTCATATGACTAGAATTACTAGAATTATACTACAATTTAAGATCTTAAAAACAAAATAACAGTGGGAATCAACAACAGCAACCGTCAAGTACCAACAAACATCACACAATAAAGATATGACAACTACGAGACTGCATGTAAGTAAACGAGTACGAAATTTACCGAGTAATGAAATTATAAAGTGAAAAGTAACCAAAAGCAGCAGATTTGAAAACATATATATACTAAAGAGAGAAATGATACCTAAACGGAGGTAATGGTGGTGAGATCCAATAGGGAAAATGATCGGACCGTTGCGGCAGATGAGAAAAAAAGGGTTTGCTTCACTCACTAGTGTGGGTGAGTAAGAGAGGGTTCAGGGATAATATATTATCGGGAATAGATATTTTCAATTGAAAATTGACATTTTTATAAGACGTGAGTTGTACTTTACAATGAAAAATTTAATATTTTTATTGATATATGGTGAATTTTATTTATTATTATTATAAAAAAAATTTAAAGATATTAATTTTTTTAAAAAAGAAAAAGAAAATTTTAATATTTTTATAAATTTTTATTGATATAAGGTGGACTTTATTTATTATTATTATAAAAAAATTTTAAAGATATTAATTTTTAAAAAAAATAAAAAAGAAAGGAGAGAGAAAATGACGGAAAAATCGAGATCAGATATTCAAAATCACATATTATTAATACAAATTAATTGTGTGATTTGATAAAAAATTTAATTTTAATAAATTTAAAGTAATTATAATATTAATTTAATAATAAAATTTATAATTAATATTGATATAATAAATCACAAAATTTGTTAATATTTTAATAAAATTATAATAATAGAATTATCTTACTTTATAAGATATATTATCCGATATAAAATTGAAATTGTTATAAAAAAGTTTATAATGAAATTGGTTATAAAAGAGAATCGTAATTTTTTGCGCTGGAGAATAGAGATCACGTTCATGCTCGACAGATAAGCACGTGATATCGCGACGGATTTGCTATTAAAGAAAGCAATTGATTCATTTCCTTTTTGAAATACAGAGAAAATCTATTTAATTTATTTATTTGGGTGCTGGTCTTATCTATTAATTTATGGAAAATAATAAAGTATCTCGTTTTTAAATTATAAAATTATTATTAATTTTTAAAAAATTAATTTTAAAATTAACATAAATTTATTTGATTTATATTAATTCAATTATAAATTATTTAAAAAATACTATTAATTATAAATTTTATTATTTTCAAAAATTAATTAAATTATGTCATTTTTAAATTTAAAAATATTTTAAATTAATTTTTTAAAAATTAATAGTATTCTTATATTTTGAAACGGACAAAGTATATTATTAATATTTATGACAGTATTTTTATTGTCCGTCACTATTTTTTCTCCTTTTTTAAAGTCAAAAAGACTATTCTTATAATTTTATTCTAGTTGTACTCTTAGGCGTTCTCACGTCAAAATTTTAATTATATTCTTTCTTTTTAATTGAAACATTTTAATTTCATAGTTATCAATAAAAGTATAAAGTTTTAGGTCACAATACTTTTGGGAAGATGGTAAATTAAATTGTGACCTAAAACTTGAAATGTAAAGTGTAATTTTTTACTAGAATAATAATAAATAAATAAAAATAGAAAAGTTGAAATATCTTTTTACATGTAACAATAGTGTATTATTCTTTGTATTTAATTTTTTTAAAATATAAATATTAAACTTTTAATTTATTTATATATGCAGAGTTCATTCTATTTTTCAAATAATATTTATATTATATTTTACACGCATCGTGTGTTAGGATGCTAATTTCATATTAATATATTTCGCAAACATAATTCGATATAAAATTGTCTTATTGCTAAACATAACTCATAATTTATTTTAAATGTTCATATATGCAAACACCATAATATGTAATAATGTCATGTCAATTGCATATAAATATGTTAAAATATTTAATCTGCCCTTGAAATTTATTTAAAATTTTGAATGTTTTATTCTTTCCTTTTTATTGAAGATAATTCAATCACTTTTTTTTTATATAATAAAATATATTATATAAGGATAACATGAGAAATTAGGGTTTTACACTATTCAGTAACGACATGCTATATATAGGTAATTTAGAAAAAAAGACAAGAATTTCAAATTTTATATCATTAATTAAGTTTTTTACTATGATAAATATAATTAATAAAAGTCTTAAAATATGTTGATGACGTTATCCCATTGTCATGCTTATTTATAATTTACTTGGTATTCATTTAATACCAATTAATAATATGGGTCCATGCAGGTTGAATACTCTCTCGTTTTTATTATATAAGTCATTTTAGAAGTTTATTTTCTTTTTAAAATATAAGACGTTTTACTTAATTAGTGTATGAGTAGTAATGAAATTTCAAATCAACATTAATTACTTAGTATTAATGAGATTTTTTAAAATGTGTGAGTGTATCTTAAATGACTTCTATAATAAAAAAGAGAGAGTAATATTTTTTGGTATGAAAATGATTCCTTGCCTTATGTGGCCTGGTCGGTAGGACACTTACCGCAATAATTCATCCTTTTTGCAAAAAGAGTTTTATTATAATTTTAGAAAAAAATATTATTTATTATTTAAATTTATAAGTATTTATTTTATTAATTGTAACATAGTAATAAAAATTTAGGGATTAAATTAAGGAAATTATATATTTTGTATTATTATGAAAAATAAAATTCTTTTATTTATTTTCTTACAAGTTCGACTTTGCGAAAGAAAAATATCATGTTGTATGGTACCATTACACTCTTAATACTATAACTTTTATAAATGAGATTCTTTTTATTAAATGAATATAGTAATAATTCTATAATCATACTAAATTTGTTATAATCATACCACACATGAACCTCTAATGACATGCTTGGTTTATGTAATACCCGGTTCTTTTATTTGTCCCATATCGCTCTTTTTCAAAAACTCCTTCCATTCTTTACCTTATATATACGGGATTATCCTCTTTAGTTTTTAATCACCCAAACATTAAGGTTTTATCCAATTTGAGGAAATTTTTTTGTGTGAGAATATTTTTAGTAAGGACCTCTTTAATTAAAAATTTTGGTGTCGAGGACGTGAGCGGAATGCGAACCTTATAGTTTCAAGTATGTCTCTTTTTCTTTCTTAGTGTAATTATTTAATTTTTTGTATTCGTTTTAATTTTGTAGTTTTAATTTTTGTATGCTATTTAGTTTGTTAGTATATATATATTTTTTGTATATCTTTGTTAGTAATTAGCATTTTGAGATATTAAATTATTATTTTTGTAACTTTAGAGTTTTGACATAATAATAATAATAATATTTATTTATAACATAATTAAGAATGGAAAGAATATTTTTGTAAATATGCTTAAATTTATTTTGGAACAAGAATGTTGTTAATTATTAAAATATTATATATGCTTAAAATATGTATAACTTTAAGTAGAATTTAGTTTAGAACGAAAAGATTTCGGATTCGTCAAAGAGAAAGAAAATGTGAAAAACTTAATCAATTAATTAACTATTTATTTATTTATTTATTTTGTTTAATTAGTTCCGACGGAAGAAATTTAGCGAGTCGTTTAATTTCGGATATTACATTGCTTAATCCAGGTACGGATTTCGTACTCCTTCAGCGATATTTCTTTAATTTTAATTTGTTCGTTTTGTCTCTCAATTATAATTCAGATATTATTTCGATATATTATTCATAGTCAAATGCTTATGATAGAATTTCTTAGTTTTAGATATTTGAAAACTCATAACTTGTACTCGTTGGACTTAGTGAGCATGTCTAGTATTTATTTTGATTCTATAGAAACGTACATGCTAATATATTTTGAGGACTTTGTGTTGATTCATTTCGGTTTAGCATGTGCGTATTAGAACCCATTTTGTTTGTATTGTGTCGCATTTATTGTGACATGATATTTTTGTTAGAATATACCGTAGGGTATACCTAAGCTATAACCACCTGTGGGGGTACCACAAATATGTCCTCTTGGCATCGAGACATGACATTTCTGTGGCGGTGTGATTAGTCCACGGCGTCTCCATTTTTTGTGCTCCGATGGGAGTTGGCCAATTGGTGTTTTGTTGTGGGAGGCGTATGGGTCGACCCCTAGCATTTTGTTCTATTATGTTATGCGGTTTGGTGTTGTTTGTGCCAAACACACCTTCCGATTTTGCATACATCTGGATTGCGCAGTCCGATGTATATTTTTGTTCTGTTTTGTTCTGAGCTCGGTATGAAATCACCCCAACCATTTGATTCAGCCTATTATGTTATTCAGATTAGTTCAGTTTAGTTGGTCTTATTATTCATTTAGTTTTTATTTTCTTGCACTCTATATCCGTACTGGACATTTGGCTCATACTGTGTTTTTCTTCCGGCAGGTAATCAGGGGGAGTAAGGGCAAGTGTGAAGAGAGCTTCCTTTATGTAAATAGTTTAGATATTTTGTATTTTAATTTTTAAGTACTGTTGTAATACACAGATCGTGTTTGAGTCAGTTGGTAATTATCTATCTAGACTATTCAGTTGCATATTAAAGTTTTGGATATCAGTTTGTTAGTTCTGTTGTGTTCTGTGCGTAACATCCCTATCCATTTTGGGACGGAGGTGTTACAGTTTATCTCTTGGATGTTGCTATACTGATCACAACAAACCTACATGACTTGATTTCCGATAGATGGCACGAGCTGTGTACATTTCCATCGATCAGTTCCAAGGACATGCCTTCCTTGTACAGCAGCCATGCATAAATTTTTTTTTAGCCATATTAATACCTAGCTTTAACATGGAGACGGAATGACGTCAAGCATGACTTGATTCTTCTTAGCATGGGCGGCCTACAAAAGGGACAACGGGGTACCCCAGACCCATAAAGTTTTTGTAATTTCTTTTATGTTACGTTTAGATGGTAAAAATGATATGAGAATAAAATAATTAATTTTTATAGGATAAAGAAAATTGTGTTTGATTACTCTATTAAAATAAAATACACTATTCTTATTCCTTTTAAATTTATGAATTTTATTTTTTGAAGGGAAAGTATCAAATGACTTATTCTAATTGAAATGAAATAAATCATTCCACTCTCTGTTTCATTATTTTCTCTGTTTCATTTTTTTAGTTATTGTATACTTTTAATTCAAATGTAACATTAAAGTATGGATGCTAATTATCTAATATATTAAGTAGGAATTCCCGTTGTTACCAATTTTAGCTTTTTTGAAAATGTTTTTAACTTTTAATTTTTTATTTTCTCTTTTTATATTAATCTTTTTTTTAATTAATCTTTTAAATTTGAATATGACTTTGAATATATATAAATATTCTAATGGGCGAGGGAATGTGAATGTGGAGATAAAGAAATAGTAGGAGTAATAGTCAACTCGTTTTTCCACAGAAGTGAATTAAGAAAGTAATCAAAAGCTACGGTTGAGATTAGTGATGAGCTTCCCAACTCAAATCCTGTTGCTTTCCAAAGCTGAGGCCCTCCAACTCTTTCTATCCCCAGCCAACCATGTACACCCACAACTCTTTCTTTTCCGTCTGAATTTCTTGAGGTACCATTAAATAATCTATTCAGTGTATTCTCTGCTGCTGTTTGCCAAACAGAGAGATTAATATTTGAGGGATTTTCTTCCAGATTACGGCCACACCAGGTTCTTTCCTCTCCACACTTATGTTTTTTTCCTTTTCATTTTATTTCTTTATCTCTTACATAATTGTCTAAATTTGCTTTTGTTCTTGATCATGGTATTAACCTTTATTTGTGTGTAACACTGTGTTTTGATTTTTAGATGCACTGATTCTTGGGATGAGATTTTATGGTTCTTACTTGTTGCATTTTTTTAGTAGTGTATTTTATGTACTGTTCGAAATACAATAAAGGAAAACTGTAAATTTACTCGGTACTCAGAAGCCGAAATTAATAATTTGAATTTTTTTAGACATTTGATTGAGCAAAGCCCAGACTTTTTATTTACTTATTATTATTATTATTATTTTTTGATAAGTGGGCAAAACTGTAAGAACTGGGATTGGATCCTTGGCAGTTGCTGTTAGTATTAGTAGTTAGTTAAATGAGTTGAGGTTATTAATGTCTTTTGTCTAGTAATTAGTTAAAAAAGGTTATAATAGTCCAGCTCATAGTTAAGGCAGGGTATAATGGTCCTTGGTCTGTAATTTAGTTAGAAGGATGTTAGCCTGATATATGCTGTAATTATTCGTTGAACTGTGAAAGGTATGAGAAATGTGATTCTGTTTTCCCTCTCCAATTTCTGAGTTCTTTCTATTTTCCCTCTCTATAATTCAGCTCGTTTCATTCCATATCTTCACCATCTTCCTTTGAACTCCATTACCAGTTGAACTACACTCCATAACTGCAACCACGTAAGGAATCTCAACTACAGATCCTTACAATTGGTATTAGAGCCACTCGAGCCAATCATGACAACAAATAATCAGCGCATCAGTAACCTATAATCTCAGATGGGTGAACACTCAAATTCTATGCAGCAATTGTAGTCGCAGCTTCTGGAATCAATTGAAAGCCTCAAATAGGATTATGAACAGAAGATGGAAATATTGATGAAAGGATCTGAAGCCCTTCTTTCTGCTCGATTGCTAACTCCACGTCAAAATACAGGTAGTTCGAGCAATCCAATAGGGTTTGTCTTAGGATTCAATGATAATGGATCATCCAATGAAAAATTCGATAGTAGTATCGTCACTTTGTAGTAGTTTGTAACGAGGGGTTATTGAATTTTTACAGCCTAAGCAAATATCATTTGTTCCTAAAACTTGCAGCAGGCAGTCAGCATTTTATAGACATGGACGAGTCTGGAGGCCGTGCAAATGAATGGATTTACAGGTAGACATTCTGGACATAAAAGTTTGTCAAAGATTCTCGTTTATGCGCCAACAAGACATCTTTAAAGGTCATTTGCCTTATAATTCTGAAGCTGTTGAAGCTGCTTTCTGGTTAGTAATGTCCTAATGGCAGCCGTATAAGGACATTGAGTCCCATACCCTAGTTTATACTGTAGTTGTGTATATATTTACAGCATTTTATTTCACGTAGCGGCGTGGTAAAATTTGATATATATTCTAATTCTTGATATTCTTTGTAATCTAATACAGTGGAGCATGTCCATAGCTGTACTGGTTCTCCTTCTGGTTGAACTTTTAGCATTTGAAAGAAAGTTGGGTGACGAAATGTTTAGTAAATTTCAAAAAAATAAACTGGGATGATTAATTTTTTTGGTAATCAATCAATCAATACAAAAATATAACAAGACAAAGATTGAGTCAGTAGTTTAAGTAAATATTTTTTATCAACTGAATAGTTCAAAAGTTTCTTTTAATTTTACCATTAAACATGTAATATACTTTTAATTGATAATAACATTAATATTGTTACATACATTGTATCCTAATTTTTGGTTCAACTCTGACTACATCTTAAATTACTCCTAAAAGTATATGATCGTAATTTTCATTTTAGATATTAGAAATAATATACAACCATTATGTGGATTAAAAGTGGCACACTTTAATGGTTTCATTTGAAACCAAAAAAAATATATTATTATTATAAATATTATTATTTAAACATGTGATTTTTAAAGTTTGACCGATGGATGAACTCTAACACTCACTCTGTTTTTGAGTTTAAAAATGGAAAGAAAAGAAAAGAAATAGAAGGAAAATTTAAGTTTTCTATCCAATTTTTGTGTTTATGAGTTTTCTAATTTCTACCAATAGTTTTAATCCAAAATTGGCCCGACTAATTGTTTGGAAGTTTTCTTGTCTGGGCTCAACATAAATATTGATCTGCTACGACTTCTGGATCTAAAATGCAGGTCTCACGGGCCTGTCAGTCCATTTATATTCTAATATTCTCTCCGTTTGATAGAATTGAGACTCTGAGAGTGATGAGCAACTATGCATTGCCACCAAAAAAGAAAAAAAGTCACTATTGCCACCGGACACCATGGGTTGGGTTGGGTTTTTCCGGGTTGCGGAGCTTGTCAAGTCCACGAGTTGGGTTAAGAATTATGATCGTAAGATTGGACTGGGCTTAATTTCGAGACCTGATTAAAATAAGGGAAAATTACATATATTAGTACATTTTTAGAAATAATTACAACAATAGTGCATTCATAAAATAATTACAAAAGTAATACATTTCCTCATATTTATTTACAAAATTAATATATCATATTTAGTATCCCTTTAATTTAGGTGGATATTTTAAATTTTAAATATTTCATTGCTGTCATCATCCTTGTCATACAAAAGAAACAAAAAATTTATTTCCTCCATTTCATCCACCCGCCTCCTCCCTCTCCTCTCTCCTGCCTACCACCACCCCCAGCCGCCGGCTCCCCTCCCCCGGCCGCCGCCTCCCCCGCCCCGCCGCCTCCCCTCCCCTGGCCGCCGGCTCCCTTGTGACGCCCCCAAATCTGGGCCCACACAGTCCAAAC